>NTPY01000013.1:337242-400167 GCA_002922825.1 Brachionus calyciflorus
TCGAAGCGTTGACCCTAAATGTAAGTACTTAAGATTCGATAAATATTATCCAAAATGATCTCATTAGACAGATGTTTAAATTAGGACCTTTTTGTCATATGTCAAGAATTTTAAAAACTTTAAAGTTATATAACTTTAAAATATATCTTTTAAAGAGCTTTAGTGGACTTACACTAATATCACTATGCAATTTTATCACTATTTGACTGATATCACCAAATTATTTTTATTTTATCACCAAATTATTTTTATTTTATTTATATTATTAAAAATAATGCTCTCTAAAATAACCGCCATGGTACTTGACACTGACACAGGTCTATAATCTGACGGTGAACTCATTGTTCCTTTTTGTGGAATAGGTTAGACGACCGCTACGTTAAACTTACTCGGTATATAACCCGTATTAATAACAGCATTAAAAAACCAGGTTAAGACGTCTATTAAACACGTTAGAGTTCTATTAATAAAGAACTCATTACATATGTTGTAATGAGTTCTTTATTAATATTTATTATTACTTTGCCTTATTTCGTAATTATTAATCAATATAAGATTAAATTAAAATTACGAAATAAGACAAAGTAATAATAAATTTTCATTAAAATAAAAACATTTAATTTCATTTCCAAGAAAACCACATAAACACTCAAAACTTCAGCGATACTCGGAGTCTCAATCTTAAGGTAATTACTTAAAAGAATAAGATCGGATGAAAATGATTTATAGGATGGAGGGTCATTACACAAATGTTTAAATATTTGATTCGAAAGATAATTGTATTTAATTGTATTTATAAAGGTAAGTTTCGAGAATATATATATTTTAAAGTTATATTAAACTAGTTTTAGTTTCCTTCTAAAGTAAAAGTAAAAAGACCTTTTTTCTTTAATGAGTAATTAAGATAAATGATTGAATCCGGTTATTGTTCATTCATGAAAAGTTTGATTTTTTCATTAATGTTTCGTTATCTTTTAATTGACTGAGCAGTATTCAAAATTTATGACTAAAAACAATAAATTGAATAATAAAATTTTTATTTTTAAAATTAATAAATTTAAAGTAATTATCGTGTCTTATGAATAATCCTAATATATTTTAGTTTCAAAAATAATATTCACTCATTTTAGAGTTAAATGATAATAAGATGGAAGTGAAGAACTTTTTTTCATTATACTATCATATGATGGAGGTGATTCATTTGAGCTTCTATTAAAAATATTCATTATAGATGAAGTCGAATTGAAATTTTCGATAATGGGTTGAATTTGAAATGATGTTGTTTGACCATTGATATCGAAACTCGAAGTTTGATTTAGTGAATATAAGTTTCTGTTTGTATTTCTTGATTGATATCGTAATTGTTGCAAACAGTACTTAGCAGCATCAATTATTTGCTGATTTTGTCTATTTGATCGAGTTTCACAATTATTTAATTGATTTAACAAAATATTCAAATTTTCTCTATAATTTGAAGATGCAAAAAAGTGATTTTGATGCAGAGAAGATGGTGATACATTAGTCAATGTTGAAGCTGGAGTAGTAGGTGGAGTATTATGAAAGCTATCGCTATTTAATCTCTGCTGTCTTTGAATTTCATATTGTTCACGTAATGCTTTGCGCAAATCAGATTTCATTTTGAGCCATCGCCACATAATAAAAAATACAAATAAAGCAGCTGTAAACATAGATACAAAAATACTATACAGCTCATTATTCTTATTATAGTTTATATCATTAAAAGTTGATGTGTAATACAAATTAGATGATTGTGTTGAGCTTAAATATTCATTCACATATATGGCAGTTGATATTTTTGATTGTTTATCATTTAAATTATCAATATCATAGTCATTTTGATTGGAGAAGTGAACACTTTCAAGATACTGTATAAGCTTTGCATTTTGATATTTGTGAATTAAATTTTGATTTGTTAGATGCGATTTAATGGTATGGTTTTGATAATTATTATGATTCAATAGACTGAATAAACGAAGAGTTAGCTCTTTAATTTTAGACTTGGAATCATTCTGATTGAAAATTCCATCATTATTACTAATATCTTTTTTTGAATGATCTGATTGAGAATTATATAAATTGACACCATCAGTATCGAAAAATTTCTTTTTAAAAATTGCGATATGCATTTCTATTTAATTTAAACTAATCAATTTTCTTTTTACATTTCGATTTCTTTAAAATGTAATTTAAGAATAACATTTTATTTGAGATTTAAAATTACAAAGTATAATTTTAAAGATAGACATCTGCTTAAACAATTATATCAGGAAGTTACTTTATTATAGTGGAATCTATTTAAAATTAAAAAATTTTAAAGAAATTTAATTTGAATTTTGAGAATTATAATGATTAATAAATAAGAAAAAAAAGAAAAATTCATAACTAAGTAAGAATATGATATGAAACTGGGTTAGTCTGTATTACCTTATAAAATAAAGATGAATCCACGATCGCTATGGAATCTCTCATAAAAGGATAAAAAGCTAACAAAAAAGAGATAAACAGGTCTATGGTTTTTTCCCATGAAAAAAACTTATGACTGCATTTTGGATATGACTTTAATTATTTAACTTGATGACTAATTAATGTGCTCTTAAAAAAATTCACATGAAACTTTTTTGTAAAATGCTACAAAAGTAACAATTTAAATCTAAATCTAATGCTAAATAAGCAAAAACTCTTTTTCAAGAACTAATTAGTAATTTTTTAAAATAAAGTGAATTCTTCAAAAAAATTTGAAACTTAATTTTAAGCTTCACTAAATAAAGACTTAAAATAATAAAAAAATTACATCATCTAATTAAATTAGAAGATTCAGACAGACATAAATTATATTCATATCAAAATCTGATCAATTCAAAAAATTCCAAAAGCTTTTTTCGTTGCAATATTCTATTTTCGACTGAAATGGGAATCTTGACCAAAAGTTAGTTTGTTCATTTTATTACTTTTCACAGCTAAAGATGGACACTAAAATCTTGATCACACCTAAAACTGTTTACAGACTTAAATACTTTTTGAGTTTTTATTTAAAGCCTAGCGAGTGTGTTGACAAGTTACCGTATTACCTTGTTTAAGAATACCCCCCCCCCTTAATACCCAAAATTACATGTGGGATGCATGTACCTACTTAGACATCACAATTTTATTTAAAAAATTTTAAAGATGCGACGAACCCGATGTGTAATTTCGGGTAATATAGGACGTTTTTAACTTAATATCCATTTAAAAACGCCTTGTTTATATTCGAAAAACCTGGTTTGATGCGTCATACTTATTTGAGCTAAAAAAATGATTATTAAATAGTTTTTTCTAATCATAATTAAAAGAGTAGGGTTATTAAAAAAACTATTTTTTCAAGTATAGATGCTGCCTTTTTATTTGAAAACAACACTGTAAATATTTTAGGTGGAAATTTTTCTACATATATGGGTATCATAAGTTAACCACATTTATGATAAAAAAAATCCTCAAAAATGAGAAAAAAAATATTTAAAAAAATTTTTCTTCTCATTTATGAGCATTCGGTTTTTAAATTTTCACTTTTAACAGTAATTTTTTTCTCATAAATGTGGTTAACTTATGATACTCATAAACGTAGAAAAATTTCCACCTAAAATATTTACAGTGAAGTTCTTTTTATTGATTCACCTAAAAAAAGTCAATTTCTTTTTGTTGATTTTTAGTCTATAATGGTAATAGCTTGTTAATACTTATTTTTTGGTCTATTCAAACTTAATTTTATACAGTGGTGGCGGTTTACTTATAACAATCGGCATTTAACGTTATTTAAAGTTAAAAAAGACCCTTGAGCATGAAATAAAACGGAATTTTACATTATTTTAAGAAACTAACAATTATAATAAAACTTCAAAACTTCTTAATTTATTATAAAGTATCATTTTCAAATGTTTTCAATATTTTCTACCAAGAAATTTAAACAAACTTAAAACCAAACAAAAGTTAATCAAAATTAGCCTTATTTCAATCGAGACCATTTTAGTTATTTGTTCATCTTTTCGTCAAAATCTGCTTTCTTAAGTCTTTTAAGTATTGATTAATTAATTTTCTAAGACTAAAATATAGAATGAAGGAGAAAAAAGTGGACTGCTAAAATATTCTATGCTAAGAAACACCGGTCTCTTATTTATTTTTAAAACTGTAATATTTGTAAAAAGCATCAACTGTCACTCATGATCATAATAATAAACTTAATACTTTTATATAAAGATGACTAAGGATAATTTAATTTATTCATTTCAATTTTTTAAATTTAATGTAAAGAAATTTTATCTTTGAAATTTAGATAAAACATACGCTAAATGAACTTGGGTAACTCTAGTAAACTTTTAAAGTGTGAAAAAAAGATTTTAAGAAAAAAAAACAAGGTCTGTTAAACTCTTTATTAGATATAATTTTTTTAATAATCGTAACATTATTATTTCTACTCGAATTGATGAAATTTTAAAATATAGTAAATAGAAAAATATTTATTCCAATTGAAAAATCCAAAATTAAGAGATCTTGAGAGACCCTTATGTTGAAATTCGATTTTAAAAATGTGTAAAAAATGTATTAATCGCAATAACTCGATCTAGGTAAACTCAAATTTAGTTTAAATAATTTTACGAAAAGAAAAAAATCAATAGTTTTTAAGTTTTTTTTTTTCAACAAGAGTTTAGAAAATGGCAAAAAAGTTAAATACAAATAAAACAAAAAAAAATTTTGATATTTTTAAACAATAAAAAAGTAGTGTTCTCTTGATTAAACCGAAATAAACTAAATATTATATTTTTTTTGCTATTGTTCATGCTGTTTGTTTTATTTTTCTTATAAAAAATTAATCGATAAATACGAAAATTTTATGATAATTCTAATAAAAACGACAAACTGTTATTGTTCAATAATTTTGTAGTTTTGTTTTTTTTTCTGGGAAAATTTCACTTGAAATAAATTTTAATTTCATAATTAATAAAAAAAAATCAATAATCTTTATTCTGCTAAATCTAGCACCCAATTTTATTATTTACAACTTTAAAATTAAATTTATTTTTCATAAAAAATATTAAATTAAATATCTTAAATTTAAAAAAAATAATAATATTAAGCGAAATAAGAATAAATGCTCATATAAAGTACATTTATATCAAAAATCTAGGGAAAATCATGTACAAGTTATGGCTCTATATCAAAATAAAAAGTGTCAAAAAAGCTAATCTCAAAATAGCTTGTTTATAATAGCTAATTTTTTTAAGCTATTTTTTAAAATCTAATTGAATGATTAAATTAGCTTTGTACAAAACAGCTTAATTTCTTTTTTTAGCTTTTTTGTTCAACTTTATTGCATAATTAAATTCTCGCTTTGCTCAAAAAAAAAGTTTTAATGCTTGCTTAATTATTTCTTTTATTATTTTTACTTATTTAAAATGAATTCAGTTGAAATAACCCAAAATTTTGAAAGAACTCTTAGCTTAAATTAGGGTTTTGTTTCTATGTCGCAAAAAGGTGCACCACAGTTGCATTATAATGGTCACTATTATAGAATTAATGGTAAATCTAATAAAGATGGGAAAATCACTTGGAGGTGTATAGTTTCCAAATGTAATGCTTCATGTTCTACTTATAGTTCTACAATTGGTGAAGAAGTAATTTTTAGTGCTTTAAAAGAAGTTCATTTACATGCTACAAATCCATGTAAAATTGGTAAAATGGAAAGAAGACGTAAATTAAAAGAAAAGGCTGAAGTTTCGGAAGCCAAGCCTGAAAGTTATAAGCGAACTCAACGACGATGAACTATTAAGTGATGAAATATTAGCAAATACACCAAGTTACAATGCTGATAGATTGTTTATAAATCGAACCAAAAAGAAAATTTTGCCGGATTTTCCACCAAATCCTCAGAACTTAGGTGAAATTGCATTTCCTGAATTTCTTAAAGTAACTCATAAAGATGAAAAATTTCTTTTTTACGACTCAGGAGCGAAGAAATGCATAGAGCGTTTTTGACACAAATAAAAAAAAATTTAACTGTCAATCCTCTTACTATTAATTCAGATTTTGAAAAGGCTTTTTTAAATGCAGCAAATAGCAACTTGTACATGTATCTCTAAATTAATGGCAATTTCGGACAGTGAAATCGATCGAAGTCAGCGCTCGATTAATCGAAATCGCCGCATCACTAGTATTTTATATGTTTATCCTTCTAGACACTTAGAACGAATAAATTCAATCCGTGTGTTGAAATTTCGTCCAATTTTATACCTAAGAAGGTTTTCAAAAAGTAAAATTTAAATACGCAATTAAAATTGCACAATTTTTTGCAGACGTTGACAACAAGTGCAGCAAATTTTGCTTTACTATGCAACAATTTTAAAATGGCACCAAATGCCATTTTAATGCTTTGCAGAGTGATTTTTGTTGGTCAAAAAAATTGAAAGCTAATCTCAAAATAGCGCAAAAAAATTGAAAAAAAGAAAATTGATAAAAAACTTTAACATGCCACTAAATTATAGTGTTATTGGAAATGTGTAATTCAGTACAAATTTAGTACAAAAATATTAATTAAATTTGTAAGAATATTTCAAAAATCATCTCGAATCAATATCGAAACTGGTGTACAGCAAGTCCTCTCCTTTTTTCTATTTTTATTAATGATACTTTCTCTGGAAATCTATCAAAAAACCAAAAAAATAATCTGCAATTTTTTAAAAAAAGCATCGAAAACCTTCTTAGGTATAAAATTGGACGAAATTTCAACACACGGATTGAATTTATTCGTTCTAAGTGTCTAGAAGGATAAACATATAAAATACTAGTGATGCGGCGATTTCGATTAATCGAGCGCTGACTTCGATCGATTTCACTGTCCGAAATTGCCATTAATTTAGAGATACATGTACAAGTTATTTCAATAAAAACAAAAAAATAAGTTCTTTTTCAGAAATTGGCGCTCAAAAAATAAACATATGGTAGGTTTTAAAAAAGAAGAGGCAACCGAGAGTCAAACAAAATTCAAAAAAGAAAAATTTTTGTAATTTATTGAAATTTTTTTAGGCTCCGTTTTTTTTGAAAACTTGCCTACTCAACTCTTATATAAACTTTAAAGATTATTAGAATTTCCTTAAATAAAACAACGGTTTGTGGAGCTTTAAAGCTCAAATCTGACGATTGAAAAATAGTAATGATTTAAATATACAAGAATTTTCTGATTTTGTGATAAAAAAAAGACATTTAAGATTTTTATATTCTCGATTTTAATCGACGATTAATCGGAATTATCATACAAAAAATCGAAATCGGTCGATTTCAAAAATATTGAAATCGCGGCATGACTGAAAAATACTTTCACACAAATGGTGGAATCAAAAAAACATTAACAAGATCTTAAACTTATCCGGGTAATCAGTAAAAATACCCTGGATACAGAGAGCCTAAAAAATTATTTAAATGTCCAAGACGACTGGTGTTAAAGGTGGTCAAACGAACTGAATGTTTCAAAATGTTAATCGATGTACATAGGAAAATCAAGAAAAGAAAGAGTATAGAATTACGAGTCATTTGAGAACAACAGTTTTAAGTGAAACAACATCTGAAAAAGATCTTGGTGTTATAATAACCAACGATTTAAAATGGAATAAGCAATTTGTATCCGCCTCGGCCAAAGCGAATAGAGCCCTAGGTAAAATCAAATGTTCTTTCACTTATCTATCCAAAGAAACAATAATTCCGCTTTATACTGCCCTTGTAAGGCCGTACTTGGAATATGCTGTAAGCTCGAGGTCACCACATACGAAATCCAACATTAAGATTCTTGAAAAAGTTCAAAAAAGAGCTACAAAGCTTGTGAAGACAAACCATATGAACAGAGGCTTAAAGAATTAGGTATGAATAGTTTTGAGGATAGAAGAACTAGAGATGATCTAATTCAAATGTTCAAAATTGCTAAAGGCTTTAAAACAGTTAAATTAGTCAATGGCGTAAACTATGCAAAGAGTCTGAATCTAAACCTACGTAGACCGAATAATCTTAGGCTTGTAAAATAAAACACGAAGATCTCAAATAGATTCCAATTTTTAACAAACAGAATCGTACCCGTTTGGAATAGCTTGTCAAATGAGTCATTATCGGCCAAATCAATCAATAGTTTTAAAGTATTGATTGACAAAGAAGTTTTTTTGAAAAAATAAAGCTAAGACTGCAAAAGCTCATAATCTTTTATTTAATGTGCAGCTCTGGCCATTCAACAGGTGATTTCATGATCTTTCATGAAAAATGAAATAGAGAAATTTCTATGAATCTTTAAAAAATGTCAGATGAAATTAACTCGACCAAATAAAGTATCAAGCTTTTGGGGCTAGAAATACGTTCAAAAATTTCTTTTTAAATAAATTTTTTGTTTAAATTAAAAAATTTAATAATTAATGATACTTGTTTAATAACACATCTTGGTAGATTTTTAATTTTGGGGGGTCTCGAGGGACCTTCAGATAACCACGGATAGGGTGCTAAACATTATGTTCGATAATGATCAGTGAAAAATGCAATTTATCAAAAAACACTCGTACTTTTTTCAATTCTCTTCCCGTATTTAACCTGAGCAAATTTTTTAATCGAAATTTTGTTTTCATTGATAGGAAATTAATATATATTGAAAAAAAAACCTTAGAAATGGGATCTTTATGGGATCCCACGAAGTTAATAAAAATGGCAAGTTGTTTCCGAATTAGTGTCTATATCCTTTCTATTTTTTTAATCATTTAAAAGCAAAAATTGTCTAAAAAACAACATTAAAATTCTGTTTTGCTCTTAAAAAATCGAAATATCCTAAATAAAAAAAATAAAGAATTGATTAAAAATATATCATCACATAAATTGTCTGGTGCGACATTAATTTTTTCTAATTTTTTTAAATGAAGACGTGAATTATCCCTTCTGTTTCTTTATTTTAAGCGGTTAATCATCTTTTATTAATTTTCATTTTTTTCGTTTCGAGTAATCGGCTAAACAACTTTAAAATTTTAAAAAGCGAACTTATTTTTGATTTTTTCTTACTGTTAATTTAAAAATTTTGTTTATAGATAAAAAGATAAACTAGTATTTCTCACAAATATTAGTTAGTTTTAAACTGTTGCGGCGCCACAGTATTTTTTAAAATGGTGTATTTTTTAAAATGGTCATAGCGTGGCGCCGCCACTGAACGTTATGTAATGAATAACGTTATATAACGTTATGTAACGTTACCAAAAGGATTAATTTATTTAAATAACTGTTTATGTCTCTAATTGAATTTTATTAAGCAAATTTCAAAAATTTTTAAGAAATTTTGTTTTTTTTATTAGCTCTCTTTATTAACTCTTTCCTCGGTTCAGCCAATTATTTTTATTTGTTCAAAAAGAGAAACAATTGTTGAAAAATTTGTATGTTTTAAAAATTTATAATAAAAAATAAGTTAAAAATTAAAATTTCTTAATATTTTTGAAATTCGCTTAATAAAATTCAATTAGAGACATAAATAGTTATTTAAAGAAATTAATCCTTTTGGTAACGTTACATAACGTTATATAACGTTTCATAACGTCGTTTAAACAATAAAATTTCATAACGTTATATAACGTTATATAATGATTAGCTAAAAAACATTCGATTTTTCATTTTTTTAAGAAAAAAAAATTTCAAAAAATTCGATAATTTGACAAATTATAAATGTTATCGAACGTTATATAGCGTTATATAACGTTATGTAACGTTATATAACGTTATATAACGCTATATAACGTTCGATAACATTTATAATTTGTCAAATTGATAACGTTATGTAACGTTATATAACGCTATATAACGTTATATAATGATTGTTACAAAGTAACAATCAGCACTGTATTAATCGTTGAAGTTTTATTTTAATTTTAAGGAGATCCTTGCCAAATTTTTAGAGATCAACTGAACTACACACAGCTACACACAATTGCTTAAAAACGATCAAGATTATTAGGTTAAATTACCATTTAACAATCAACAAACATTTTAGTACAGTAAAATTTATACTCGCACTAGTGAGACCTTCGACAGAATTAATCAAATTAGTGCAAATTCAGTGCATAGTATACAATATTAGGGAATTAGTCAGAACGAAAGGCAACATGTCTTACAAAAATACTATAAATAAATAAATTAAAAATCCTAATTTATATAGTTTTATTTAAATTCAAAATTATACTAAAAACTTTACAGAAAAATAAATAAATGAATAAAATAATTTCTTCATAAGAATCCGTTATGGATAAAACAAAATTAGAATGCATAGTATAGTTAATGTGAAAAAAGTTTTAAATTGAGAATTTAATTTCAAAGATAAATTGCGCCTTCTTCCGTACTTTTTACTCCAAAACCCACGCGGATATTTAGAGATAGTTGTATATGATTTAGTTGTTACTGACTCGGGCTTAGTTAATTCACTTTTAAGTGTATTTAAAACAGGATAAGGGCCTTGATTGCAAACATTACCAGTTTTATCATCCATGTCTAATGACCAAACAATAACACCTCCAAGTTGCATTCGTTTAACATAATTTACTTTATTCACAAAACTTTGAATATTATCAAAACCTATCCATAAACCAGGGCGATATGCATATGGTACATCATGTTCTTCATGCCAATATATTTTTAGTTGTTTATCTTTATTTAAAATCTCACATACTTCATAATATGCTAAAACACCTGGTTCCATTGTGTAAGGACCTGCTTCTGCGGCACTTGCTTTACTCATACCTATTTCATGAGTTTGATTTTCGCTAAATAATGAATATGACCTTCCATATGCTGATATTCCTACATTTAGCATTTCTCTTGGGCAACCTCTTTCTATAAAAAAAATTTTTTTACAGTTTTGTTTTTTTTTAAGTCTAACAAAACTAATACCAATCCATATATGAATGGAAGAATTTATATTCCAAAGTCGATCTTTTTCAGGCTCATTTTTCCGACCATACAACGGGCTATTATGACCAGTAACACCATCCCATGAACCATGATAATCATAAGACATTACATTGATAAAATCAAAGTGCCTAAATTTGAAGTTTTATAATTTATTTCTTACCGTAAACTATAGTATATATAGCTCTAATGAAAATGAATTTCGAATTCTCAGACATTAGAGTTTTTGAAAAAGCAGTTTTAAAAAAAATTAAGTATTTACTGGCAGATGATGTCGATTTCGTAACCAGCGTCAATACGTTCATTAGCAGCGCCAACCGCCGCAGACAAAAGTAACCTTGGTTTATCTTTTTCATATGCTTCTTTTTCAAATTCTTCTCTAAGTTTCTTAATATAAAAGATTTCAATTTATAATGTCTTTTTGATAAAACTTTATCTATTCTTTGATAAATAAGATAACAAAATAATTAATACAGTTACAAGTTTGGTAAAGCCTTTTTTGGTGTGATTTTCCGCTTGTCGATCAGTTGCTCCTGGATATTCCCAATCAATATCGAATCCATCAAACTCATATTTTCTTAAATAGGTAATTGCATTTTGAACAAATTTTTCTCTTTTTAATATCAAAATAAATTAATTTTCTATAAGGATCTTATGGGTTAATAAAAAATAATTAAATTTTAGATTACATAGAGGCATCATCTTTCGATACTTCATTAAACCCTTTAGATGCATGAGTCTAAAAAATGAATCTTTTGTTATATTAGTACATTTTGCATTAAAAAAAATTTTTTAATCTACCCATCCACCAATACTAAGCATTATTTTTAAATCTGAATTATTGGTACGTAATGCAGTTATACGCTGATACAAACCAGGTCCACCAGTCCAACCAGCTGGATCATCTTCTTCATAAGGCTTTACACTCAGATCTTCGCCAACTTTAGCAAACGCGAAATTAATGTGCGTACATAAATGAGGATCAATATCCTCGGGCACGACTCTACTTATTTCACTACGTCTCTTGGCTTTAAACTCAAAATTTAAAAATATTTCAATTGAACTTTAACTCTACTAATTTTACCTGCCCAATTTGCAAAATAACAAACTCTCATGTATTTATATGGTCTAAGAAATTCATTTAAATAATTATCTTTTGTCTTCAGATACCATTTTGTTTCATCGCCATCTTCAGGTTCCATTCCATCTTTTATTATCAAATAAATTTAAAAAATAATTTAGAAAATAAGTTTATTAGAAATAGAACGTACATAAAACATCGTCCGTAAGACTTTCTTCTTCAAAAGAATCAATAAAATCATTTGTTATGGCAAGCGGAATTAGGGATAAAATAAGTCCAATTATTATTTTAAAAAATAAACATCTTAAACATTCTTTTCTAGTCATCTCATTTCCAAGAAATTCCGTAAATTAAAAAAGAGGAAAATTTCAACAATTTTTTATGTTTAGTTTTATGTTTAGCGACCCGAGATTATATATTCATTGATAATCATTGTGTCTAATTTGAAATTAAGTTTAAGTAAGTCAAGATTGACATTTTAGCTAACTTTCTTTTTGATTCTTTTGGGATATTTTTGTATTTATTTATTTAGAGTAAATAAATAGACTAATTGAAAAATTGTCACAGCTAGTCAAAACAATTAAAATGAAGAGTTTTTTCTAACCCATTTGAGCTTGCTTTATTATCCAATTTTTTTCAACATTTTGTATGGTTTTATTTTTAATTGTTATTTAGGCAAAAAATATACTTTTTTAAATGTTTGTTTTTTTATAAAATGTTTTTTTTTGTTGTCATTAAGATAAGATAAAAAGATTGAAAATAAATTATAATTGGTAAGGGACAGTTTATTCTTACTCAATATTTTTAATTCTTAATATTTTTTATATTTATTTTTGTTAATTATTGAGAATTAAAAAAAACAAAACATATATGTAATTAATGTTTGGTATTTGAGTTTGGTCAATACATATTTTGTGTGTTTCTATACCACAAATTGAGCCATTCTATTGTGGTTCATTTTTGCCTCATTAGAAATATTCGACAAGTTTAATTAGAAATTAATATTTCTTTATTTGATTCCGAGAAGAATTTAGGTGAACCAGCATTGGTAGATCTGACTATTTTGCTTGCTCACTATTTTAAGCATTTCCTATTTGTTTGGCATTTGGTTTAGACCGTTTTGGGTTGTTGAGATGTACTGGTAGTATAGTAGGAACATAATCTAAAAGTTTATAAATAATGAGACTCAATCAATAATCTATTAAGATGCCCTTATCATAAGACTGTGGAATTTAAAATTATGATTGAGAATGTTAAAATGATTAATATATTTCATAACTTTCTAAATAGTAATTATAAGTGATTCATAGAAAAATTTCAAAATTTAAAAGACAAACTAAAAGGTGTTGTTTTGCAAGTCTTAATAGTTATAATCTAAGCTAAATTGCATATTTTATTCGTATTTGTATGATTTTTGAAAAATTATTTATAGTGAAAAACTAGAGAGTTTCGGAATAAATTATAAAGTATGTTAATCTTTCAAAAGTTAACCTGAAAAAAAAATATATAAATTTACTACTAAATATTTAAATTCGTTTGAAATCAACTTTTTTTTGTTGTTGTTGACTCGTCTATAATGTCCCAAGATAATCAAGAAACTAATACTTCAATAGTTAATGAAAGTTCAGCAGTTGTATCTACGCCATCTGAGAATCAAACAGATCGACAACAAAATGAAAATTTTGACAATTTACAGAAAGCAGTTCAATTATTGGCAAAGGCTAAACAACTGGATGAAGTAAAACGTTATGATGAAGCATTAAGTCTTTATCGTAAAGGTGTTGATATGTTACTTGAAGAGTTAATGGTTCGTCAAGGAACAGAACAATCAAGAAGCTATTTAAGAGACAAATGCAATGATTTTATGAATCGAATCGATCAATTAAAATTAATGATTCAAATTGAAAAAGCGAATTCACAAAATAAGGAAAATGAAGCTAAGTCTTAATCTAATAAAAAATTTTTCAAGAGCTGTCATTCTAGATATTTAGTTTTTAATCCAATTTAAGCTTCGTGTTTTCTTTTAATTTTAACTAATTTAAAATTGATTTGTTAATAAATTTTGAGAAATTTCTTTTTTATAAAATAGTTTTTTTTTTTTAAATAATTGGAAATACGAGGAAAATTTTAAGAGAGTCTGATCTATTGGAATATTTTTTTAATGACCGATCAAAGTTGGTTACCTATGTTATTTTTTTTCTGAATTCTGAGTTTTCTGAGTTCTAAGTTTGCTAACTCAGAACGGAGAAAATTTCGATTCTGAGTTTTCGTTCTAAGTTAGAACTCAGAAAATTTGGTGAATTTCATTTAAAGCTATTTTTTAAATTAATATTTTTTTTAGGTTTTATAAGATACTGATTGCTTTAGCTGTCATTAATTTTTGATTACACAAAATTCTTTAATTCGAAAATTCAATTTTTATTCTTAATTTTATTTATTTTTTTTATTCTTACGAATTTTTTTTCTTTTCAATTTTAATTACTTTCAATTTCCCATGGGGCTTAAACTAAATAAATAAAAATAATAATATTATTAGGGTGTGTAAACTTAAATGGACTCTTATCTAATATATTCAAAATCTATTGTGGGGTAAAACAAGGTGGTGTACTATCGGCCTACCTTTTCAATATATTCATAAATGAGCTAATTGAATCATGTCTAAAATTAAACATCGGAGCACTAATTAACAAAATAAATGTTAGCATTATAGCATATGCAGATGACCTCAGTTTGATGAGTCCTTGTGATGCTCATCTTCAGCTTATGTTAGATGAATGCTCAAAGTATAGTAAAAAATGGAAAATCAAATTCAATCCAACCAAATCTCGAATTATAACGTTTTCGAAAAAGAAGAATCCTTCACAAAATCAAAATTTCAAACTTGTTGAATCCAATCTGCCACTAAGTAAGAGTCTTGATTATCTTGGTATGAGCTTCGACAACACAATGTCATGTGATGATTTTTATTTAAATAAAATCAATGAAATATCAAGAAATTTCAACTACTTAAAATTTTGTTCATTCGAATCACTACAAGTCAATCCGAAATTTCAAAGTTTTATCTACAGATCCATTTGTCAATCGAAATTAAAATATGGTCTTGAGACTGGAACACTTCAGTAAAAGCTAGAAACAAGATGAATTTAATCCAAAACGAACTAATAAGATCGATAGTAAAAGTATCTCAACATAATCACATAACGTCAATACGCAAAGTACTAAAAATTTTATATATAAAACAACTTTATATCCACTCGAAATTATCTTTCTTACGCAATATTCGTTTTAACATTACGTGTAGCAAAATAATGGATCTCCTCCAAAAAGATATATACTGTCGACCAAAAAATACAAAATCAATAGTTAAAGATTTCGTACTCTGCGAAAAATACTTTAACACTGACTTTAACTCAATATTTACAAACATCAAAACCTACATTAACAATTTGAAGAATGAACTTAATATTAATGGAGGCCTAGAAGACAGTATTAACAACTGTATTAATTCAATAACCAATTCTGTATCTCATCAATTACTAAAACTACTCACATGGTCAACATAATGATAAAAATTTTGTAAATAATGAAAAACACCTTTTTCTTTTACTAATCTTCTTTTTTAGATATTCTAAATACTATTTGATTTTTTTTCTTTTTGATTTTTTTTATTCTTTTTTATATACTCTTTTATACTTAATTTTCACTGCTCCTAGATTGGAGGATAATCAATAAATAATAATAATAATAAATTATTGCGGAAAAAAGTAACATCACATTTTGATAATTAAAAAAAATCCAATTGAAAAAAAAGTTGCCAATTCAGTTCTTTAAGAGTGTTTTAAAGTTATAGCGAGTTTGTTGAAACGTTTTTTGAGTGTTCTGAAGCAATTATCCCNAGAGTGTTTAAAAGTTTTAATTTTAGCGCGTAGAAATTACCGCCAAAATTTAATCTTCGAAATTTTTTAAAAAGTTCTCATGAATAATTATTATCTTTTGAATAATATCTAAAAAGCGCGCAATCGATATTTTATTAGCAGTGTATAAACCGTTAATTTGCTTCCCTAACATCTACTATAAAACAGTTTTATTCGATATCATTTTTATAGAAAATAAGTAAAACCCAGCAACTCTTAAATCAAATTGCTAAAATAAATTTTCTGAGTTTTAACTTAGAACGAAAACTCAGAATCGAAATTTTCTCCGTTCTGAGTTAGCAAACTTAGAACTCAGAAAACTCAGAATTCATAAAAAAAAATAACATAGGTAAAAAATTTGAGGAAAAAAACTTTCTGTCTTAATTTAGCTTTGTCCTACGATTTGATCTTTTATTTCTTTCCAACATCCATAAAATTTATCACTCGCTGATTTCTAAGGTTTTTTTAGAACTTTTCATCTTAAATTTTATTTGTATTGGTTCGATTTTCGACTGCCTATTCTCATTTTTTGAAGAATATTTGATTAGAAAAAAAAGCGTTTATTAAAACTAAAAATAAAAAATGGTAATGATTCACCTTAAAATTTCATTCTCCTGAATTAATATTAAAAAAAATAAGCAAAAAAGATCTATTTTTAACAAAAAATATTAAAATTTGATTAAAAACTGAAGCTGAAAGAAGGACGCTAAACCTTCAAGCAGCTGACCTAGCTTCATGGTTACACCATACTTCTGGCCGTTGAACGTTCGAATTCTTTTAGTTTAACTTATTTTATTTTTAGTATAGAAAGAAGAAAAGAAAATTAAATAATTCCATACGGCGTACATGATGACATTCAAAAATCTCTTCAAGGGATGAAGTTTTGAAAATTATTTAGAAAAATCGCAAGCTACATAATACATAAGAAAAAAATCAAAGTTTTTTAATTTTTAGATAATAATTAAAATTTTGACCATCTAAAAAACTGATTGGTTCAAAAAAAGATTATTATCACCCATAAGATACAGTTTTATTTTCTTAAGATTGAATTGAGTTACAGATATCTTTAAAGAAGCTTAATTTAGTGTTTTATAATAAAGCAAGTTGATGATGATTAAGACAAAGATCTAATTTTATCGGAATAATTTTATAGAAACCTTCAGTTATTAAAAAGAAATTGATGTTAATTCAATTAACATCTTTTAGTAAATAAAATAAAACGTTTTATTTTGTATCTTTTTGACAAAAATATTTCAGTAATATCCGAATTTCAAAATAAAAAAACTAATTTAGAAATTCAAAGTTGCACATATTTTAATATTTTGCATATTTAAACAAAATAAAATTACATAATTTCAAATAAATTAATATTGAAATTTTCTTTATTTTATTTTCTTAAAAATATTTCTAGAAACCCAAGAGTTTTATTGAAACATGCCAAAGAATTGGGGCGTAAATACGAAAGCCCAAGAGGCTAAAGCTCGTAAACAAGAGACTCAACGAGCAGTAACGGAAAAAAAAATCAAAGAACAAGAAGATAAGCTATGGGAAGATGACGACAAGCATGTACAACGCAAGCAACAAAGAAAAGAAGAGCAGGAAAAGAAAAATCTAGAAAAATTACAAAAAAAAGAAGAATCAAAAAAGTTATTAGAAGAAGAAATGAAAAATCTAAAATCAGCTAAACCACAACGTACTGAAACAAAAATGACTCAATTTGAAATTGAAAAAATTAAAGAAAGAGAGGCTGCAGCAGCTGCTCAGGCTGCCGCTATTGCTTTGGCAGGTAGACTTTAAAAAAAAAAGATACATGTATACTCTAATTTAAAATATTTATTGAATAGCTCAAAAGAAAATCGAAATAGTAGAACCGGAGCTTATTGAAAATGTGAATAGAATACAAATTGAAGGAGAAGTCGCTCGAAATGTCGACGAAGCTATTTCAATCCTAAAGTAATTTTCATTATTAAAGTTTGTAATTGCAATATTTATGTATTTATTTTTTTTAGTGAAAGTCAAACGTCTGTTGATTTGCATCCTGAAAAACGAATGAGAGCAGCCTATTTAGAATTTGAAGAAGAGAATTTGGAACGTTTGAAAAAAGAGTATTCAAACATGAGACTATCTCAAATCAAACAAATTCTTAAGAAAGAATGGATGAAATCGCCAAAAAATCCAATGAATAAACTCCTAATGTCAAAATAAAATTTAAAAAAAGGATATCAGAGGTATAAAAAATTGTGACAGTTAATTGTTGAACTATTAGACTATTTTTCTTTTTGTAAAAATTTTATTTTTGAAATAAATATTTAAAAAAATAACGGCTAATTAAATTAAAAAATAAAAAAAAGAGACAAGAAAGTCGTTAATTTTAATTTAATTTTTTTCTTAAATTTGACGGTATTTTTATTTTGGTTGGGCTAAAAATGTTTAGAAAATCTATTGATGATATTGAAGAACAAGTCATTTTTAATGATGGACAGAGTACTATTGGTAAGTTTAGCTTCATCCATTCTTTTTTAAAAAAAGACGAAAATCTAATGTTCCACGCAAAACCTATCTACCAAAACATCTTAGTAATTAGAATTTCTCGAGATTACTTAGAAAATAACCGCCCTTTAATGTTTTAAGGCTTTGCATAGAAATTTCAAATCAAAATAAAATTTTATAATTGCTAAGCAAAGCAAAAAAAAATAGTTAAATTAAGTAAGAATTGACAGTAATAGAAAAATCAAAAAGAAATAATTTGAAAGCTCTGATTTCAGCTGATAAGGTGAAAGCACACTAAGTCTAGTTAGTCTAGATTTTTATAGGACTCAAGGATGGTATCTTAGTTTCCAAATCAAAATATGAGAGAACGAAAAAATAAAAAAGCAGGAAAATAGTAATTAACGTTTAAATGCATGAAAATAAAAGAAAAGATTACGTAAAAAATTGCTTGTAATAAACGGGAGTTATTTATTTAAACTAAGGCTGAGGTCGATTTCCGACCACTTGCTCAACGTCCCGTCAAATAAGATGACGTTGTATAATAATGTGACCTTGACAACTTTAATTATAAAAATTCAAATAAAAAAAATTAAATAAATAAAATTTCAGTGTAAAAATAAAATTAGAGTTTTTCATTAATCAGTTTTAATTTTCTTAAAAACTCATCGTTTTGCTTTATAATGTCATTTTTTGCCTGTAAGCATTCATTGGTTATGTGACTCATTTATCAACATTCTCAAAGTTCGCTTTAATGCTTTTCAACAAATCAGTAGTTTCTTGTCGAATAGAGCTTAGACTAGAATTTTGAAATCTGTATATTTGATCCAAAGACTCAAGTTTTTGACTTATAATCTAAATTCAATCTTAAAACTGAAAGATTTTAGCGGTTATGATTTTCCATGCAAAATAGAAGCGACTTGTTGTCGTTTACAATTTTGCATACTTTATCAAGTTTTTAGGTCATTTACGATAATTGATTTATTCATACTTTTAGATTTTGTTTTGGTTTATACAAAGAAAAATCTTTCAAACAGTGAGCATTCGGCATATTATACAAAAGTACGCCAAAATTTTATTAAATATTTAATTGAAAAGCATAAGATTCAAGTCAAAGAGGTAAGTTAAGAGTTTATTAAATAGACTTGAGTATTTTAAATAATTTTTAAACTGCAGAAAGTTATTAAGACAGATAAAATGGAAATTGGTTTCTACCTACTTCACTTGTCATGGACTGTTCTAATCGAAGAAGCTGAACGACTAAGATTAAAAGTTCCTCTTACTGTAAATTCACTTAAACTAAAATTGAAATTTTTAAAATTAAAAACATTTTTAAAAAAGAAATTAAAAGCAGAACTAACAAATGAGATAAATTTAGATATTAAAACAAAACTTTCATTTTTTCGTCACTTTCATCACAAAATGCCGTCAAGAATTGAGAATACTAAGAATGAAGAATGTCAAAAAGATAATTTGAATAAAATTGATTTGAACAAAAATAAACATATTCATTTTAGAACAAGTCAACGACAATATATAATGAAAGAAATTCTGGATTCGGTTGTTTTTAGAGAAGACGCTTTTTCTAAATCAAGAATTTTGAGTTTTTTCTCGAAATTTCGATCCTACAATAGAAATTCAAATATCAGATTAACTAGGCTATTAAATGAAGGTGTTCTAAATAGTGCTTTTCCATTACATGATGGAAACATTGATTTTAATACATTTACATTCAAAAACACTAAAACAGATAAAAATATTGATCGACAACTTTTATATGATCATTGGGCATCTTGGAATTGTATTTTTAAATTTCAGCCTATAAACGAAATTGAAAATTACTTTGGTCCCAAAGTTGCTTTTTATTTTGCATGGCTAGGTAAATTTTTTCATGTGAAAAAAAAATAACAATTTAATTTGTATTTTTCAATTTAATTTGTATTTTTCAATTTAATTTGTATTTTTCAAATTAATTTAGGATTTTATACTACATGGTTGTTTCCAATTTCAGTTTTAGGCGTAATGCTTTTTTTCTTTGGAAACTACGATCCGAGTTATGAAGATGTTAAGTAAAAATAATTATGTAAGATTGTTTATTTTTTAATAACTATCATTTTTCGTTTTATAGTGATTTTATTTGTGGTGAGAATTCTGAAGATATAATAATGTGTCCTTTGTGTAAAGACTGTACTGTTTGGCATTTGAATGATATTTGTATGGCTACTCAATTAAATCGAATGTTTGATAATGTATTTACTGTCTTATTTGCCTTTATCATGAATTTATGGGGTAATAATTTTTTTTTTCAAATTTCTATTTTAATGGTCAAATTTTAATTTTCTTTTAAGCAATTTTTTTTCTTGAGTTTTGGAAACGATACTCGAAAAGATTAGGTCATCTATGGGATGTTCTTGATTATGAGAGAGACGAAGTAATATATTTTCTTTCTACAGAATAAACATACATACTGTAATCCTTCAATATATATGCTGTAGTATAAATATTGAGTTTCGGAATTTTAACCAGTAAGATTATCACATAAATAAATTTATAGACTTTTCAGCTTTAAAATAAGACTGTGGTTCAATTTTGAAAAAATTCATTTTTGTATAGGAGGGCTCTGTACAGTAAATTTCAATTCGTCATTTCAATTCATGCAATTTGCTATAACTTTTGAATGGTAAGTGAAAAAATTTTTCTGTAAATTGCTACAAAGTGTAACAATTTTGCTACACTAGAAAATATAGGTCTGCAGAAATTCTGTAATTATGCAAAATATGCACGCTACCGAAAAAGGTTCTAAATGAAATCTGCAATTTTTTTGCAGACCTATATTTTCTGGTGTAGCAAAATTGTTTCACTTTGTAGCAATTTACAGAATAATTTTATCTCATTCCATTCAAAAGTTATAGCAAATTGCATGAATTGAAATGACGAATTGAAATTTACTGTACAGAACCTATCGGAGGTCTAGTGTTTACGATAGCTGATTTGGTAAAGCTGACTCTAGAAAGATAGAACTTTACTTTTGATTAAAAAACACCAATTTTTTACAATTTAACTTGGCTTGAGTCATAAAATGGTTAGATACTATACGTATCAGTCCATTTATTTTTATTTTTTTAATTATTATTTCTGATATTTTCAATGATTTTATGATTAAAGGAAAAACCAAGTCCTGATTATTGTTTTTATGCAACTAAAGAACGCAAAAATCCAATCAATCAAGAATTAGAACCATATTTTCCATATTACATGGTAATTATTCGAAGAATTTTGGGAACTGGACTTCTTAGTATTTTTGTATTAGCTGCAATATTTATTCATTTTGTAGTGATTTTTATGAGGCTTAGTCTTCATCATATACTTTTTTTAACTGAAGGTCTTAGGTAATTATTTAAAATTTTAGTACAACTAGTTTAGCTAATTTTGATGATTTTTCATGTTTTTAAAAAGGCCATTTGCAACATTATTTTCAAATATATCATGCGGAGTTTTAAATTTAATTTTTATTATTCTTTTTGATAAGTTGTATGAAAAATGTGCTGAAAAACTCACAAGATGGGGTAATTTTTGATTGAATTATTATCAAAATATAAAAAATAATAATTTATTTTTTTTTTAAAAAGAGATGTTTAGAACAGAAAGCGAATTTGAGGATAGCTTAATCCTCAAGCTTTTTATAATTTTGTCTTTTAACTATTATTCTCATGCTTTTTATATTGCATTTCTAAAAGGAAGGTAAAATATCTCATTGAAAATCTTTATATAATAAGTTATATTTAGGATTTTTCTTAAAAAAAAGAATATCAATTCAGCTTAAAAATACTACTTATACCGAGACGGTAATTTTAATTATAAAAAATATTTTTTAATTTATTGTTTTTGGAAAAATAATGTTCTTTTTAGTGTTCACATACAGGGTGTCATATAGAAGTTGCATTTTATTTGTTTATAACATTCGTAGCCAAGCAAATGTTAAAAAGTATTTATGATATAGCTTATCCTAGATTCAAACGCTTTGCAAATATTATTAAAAGTGGTTTACCTCATGCAATCAATCAATGGGAAAATGATTATCAATTACATCAAGTCAACAATTTGATCGACAATTACTTATATTTAGTTTTACAATTTGGTTTTGTAAACATATTTGTTTCAGTATTTCCTCTAGGACCTTTGTTTGCTTTTATCTTTAATATTTTGGCTCTTAGAATAAATGCCAAAAAGCTTATATGTGAATCAAGGTATATACTTCCGAATTCTTTATTGAAAAAAAATAAAAAATAAACTTTTATTTAAATTAAGACGGATGGTTATGTCAAGAACTAATGGCATAGGCATATGGTTTAAAATACTAGAGTCAATTTCTTATTTTTCAGTTTTGTCAAATGTATTTAAAAAAAAAAATTTAAAAATCCTTAAAATTTTAATTCTATAAAAATTCTTTAAAGGCTCTCATTATAGCGTTTTCATCTGATTTAATAGATAAAATGGTTTTCTTAATTGAGAATGGAACAATCAAAGGATTTACTGAAAGAAATTTATTATCCTCAAAGATCCATTTAACAAATACAACATGTAGATATTTCGAATCAAAATATCATGGTGAATTAAATGTTGGGCACAATTACAAGCTTCTATTCTTTAAATTGCTTTTTGTGGTTGTCTATCAGGTTTGTATTAAGAAATACAGAACAAATTTAAATTTTAACTATTTGGTTTTTAATTATAAGAATTTTGTTTCTTGGGTTCAAAAATATATCGAACAATCGGTTTCGGATATTCCGCGTCATCTAGATTTGAAAATAAAAAAAGAAAATTATTCTAAAAAAAAGAATTCAAAAACGGATAAGCAAACTTCAAATGATATCAAAATTCATTGTAATATAAAAAAAGCTTGATTAATAACTAATTTTAGACTGTTGGCAAATCTCAAAAACATTTAAAAATTTATGGTTTGAAAGTTTTTTTTATTGAAAAAAATTCAAATTACAATTAAAATTTAAAAGAAATAATTTTTTTGTTTCATTGGGTTATTATAAAAAAATTTTTAAAAAATGGAATTTTAATTTAAAAAAAAAATAATAATGGGATAAACAAATAATTAATTTACTAAAAGAAAAAAAAATTATATGAATATTTAAAAGAATGGTTGAATAAGTTATTCGGGTCCTGTTTTAAAAAGATTCTTTTTTTTAAATTATATCAAATAAAGGAAAAAATTGCATTTATCTAACTCAATAAAATATAAATAGATTTTTTAAGCAAACAAGTAATAAAAATACTGAATCTAGGTTTTTAGTACAAATTTAAATATTTTGACTAGAGTTAACCAAAAACAAAATTCTTTAATTTCTTAAAAAATGTTGTTTTCTTATTTACAGTCGGGTTATAATCTATTAGATTTCGTCGATTAATAAATTGACTTGAGATTTAGATAAAACATTAAACATCCAAAAACATAAAATTCTTGTATTTTTCTAGTTTTTCTTAATATTCTTAATAGCTTATGTTGGTTTGCCATCTTCAGGATCTTTTAAAGTATGCCACATTGCTATCGGTCTTCTAGGAGACGCCAACATATCACTCCAATGACGCAATTCTGATCCTTGTGAACTGCAACCAAGAACAACTTTACCAATTGGATCAGATGTACCGATTCTGTCATAATCAACAACGGTTACAATTAATGTCACTTTCTATAAAACAAAAAAAAATAAATCAAAACTTGATACATTTTTTATTATTTTGAAATAACATCTAGACATCTAAATAAGCAAGCATAAGAAATTTTCGAAAGGGAAAAAATTTCAAATAAATCAAATACCACTTTGGAAAATTTCTTTTTTACAACTAGATATTAAATTGGATAAAATTAACGATGGGTTTATGGGTGCGAAATTCTTAAACTCTACAAAACACACAGGAAATATAAAAGTGTTTTTATGTTGTTGTTTTAATTATTGATTTATATACAAACCTGTATTTGTTCATATGGTACTTCGAACGAAAAAGATTCATTGTAGTACGGATTTAGGGTACATTTTTTAATTGATGTCTTCTTTTTTTTAATTCGCTTACCACCCATCATAAGAGATAATTTAACATAAGGATCTACAAAAATTATATAAAAATTATGTTAAAAACAAAAAAAAATAATAAAAATAAAAAAAGCTTTTTTTTTAAAGTTAAAATGATAATATAGCGAGAATTTAAATTTGTAAATTTTGGAGCATTAATAAAAATAAAACTTAAGAGAGCACCTTATAAAAATTTAATTAATAGGACTTAAAATTACCCTTATATCGTATGAGCTCAATTTTACAAAAGTAAATGACTCATTGTAGTATGGATTTAAGGTGTTAGATTTAATAGAGGACTTCTTTTTTTGAATACGTTTACCATTTTTAAAAAGATTTAATTTAACGTATGGATCTATGAATTTTTTTTGATTTTTTTTAAGTTGTGTTTTGGATTACGATTTTAAAAGATTAATCATAAAAAATTACCTGATAAACCGCCGACGTCCATTTTTTTCAAGTTTTTAGCCTCTAAAATTACTACTGTTAATTTACCAGCTGTTGGTACATAACGCAACGAAAAGCAAATATCTCCTAATTTATTTTCCTATAATATTTAAAAGTTAATTTTTTTCTAAAAAAATTTTTTTATTTTTATTAATAAAAAATTACATTTTCTTTTTCACCAGCAGGAGGCTGAATGTCACGCCATTCCTGGATTACTTTACCTAAATCAACCTGACCTAGAGGAACGTGAATCTCACCAATTTGATCATGTCGAGAAAATCGATCAAAATCATAAACAGCAAAAACTAGTGTCTTACCGCTAATATCACCATAAGCCAAATTCTTTTTAAAAAATTATTATTTAATAAAAATGAATGTAACTTTCTATATTTAATTTTGAAAAAAAATACTTTAAAAATAAAAGTTTCATTAAAAACAGGATTCAAAGTTTTACGGTGTACTTTGGTCTCAAACTTTTTCTTTTTATCTGGCATTATGTAGACTTTAACATATGGATCGGATGTACCGCCCATGTCCATAGCAGGCAATTCTTGAGCTTGTAAAACTCCAACAGTTAATTCTTGTTTTTGAAAATCGTAATCTAAAGAAAATTCGAATTTTCCTAAATTAACAATTTCAGATTTTTTAGATTCGACATCGTCATTTTCCTCCATGTTTGTAGTCAATTGTTCAACATCAGGTTGAACCTTTTCTTTAAATGAATTGCCTAATAAAGGCATAGCTTTCAAATCAACTGATCCCTTAAGACCAGAAAGCTTGTCTCCTTTGCCGAATATTTTACGAAATAATTTACGAAAAAATAAATAGATGATACATATAATAATTATAAAAATCATTAAAATAATAAGCATGGTTGCCCATGGTGGAACTTAAAAATAAACATTTTTTTAAAAGAAAAAATTTCTTTTTAATCTTTTTTTTTAGTTCTTACTTTTCATTTTCTTGGAAACTTCA
Organism: Brachionus calyciflorus; assembly: GCA_002922825.1. Lineage (NCBI taxonomy): Eukaryota > Metazoa > Rotifera > Eurotatoria > Ploima > Brachionidae > Brachionus > Brachionus calyciflorus. The sequence goes on from NTPY01000013.1 coordinate 363,189, forward strand.
TTTATCGCAATATTCATATTTTGCAATTGTTCACGACCTTTATCTAAACTAGATAAAGTGGTTGTTTTTAATGCTTCTTGAAATGAGACTGTTTCTTGTGGAACAATTTTTGTGCCAGCAACAACAATTTGCGTCTCATATTCACTATCATCTTCCACTACTTCATCATTTGCCTTTACTTGCCGAAGCTTCCTTAATAGTATACTTAAAGATTCCATCATGCAATTATTATTTTTTCAATTTCAAAATCAAAAATCCTTAATTATCAAATTCTCTTATTTTTCTTAGCTGTTTTATTTTATTTAAAAGTTCCGTCAATAGGAAAAGCTACTAATTAAAATTTTCAAATAACATCATCATATCAACAAAAAAATATAATAAAAAACATAAAAATATCTTATAGGTTCTAAATTAAAATTTTGGTGAATAATTTTAAAATTTGACTATTATTTAATAAAGGTAAAAGCAAAATAGCGATTAAGGTTAAGATTTAAATTAAAAGATTTGTTTTTATTATATTATTTTTTTTTTGTTGGAAGAGACAAATCTCAGTTTATTTTCTTAATTTTTTTTTAAATTAAAAAAAAAATTATTTAACAAAAATTAAATTATTTAAGGTAAGCAAACAAGTTAGGTCTCATCATTTGGAATATTTGAATAACCTATGTCTAAAAGGTTTAAATTAAAAGCTCATATGCGAGAATAATGAAATCAAAAGACTTAGATATTGAGAAAAAAAAATTCTTCCATTTACAATGATTTAATTTTTTTAAATTTTTTTGTTTTGAAATAAACATGTTGAAATATTCGAACAATATTGAAATTATTGCTGAAAATACAGCTATTTTTTCTTTTTTTATAGCTTTTAGATAAAATGAAAAAAGTCCACAAATGAAATAAGAGAGACATTGGCTATTTCACTCGAATGTTAACTGTGTTTTGTTGAAAATATTTATTTATTTACATACAAAATTTAACCGCTAAGTCAGCCGCTTCAAGGGTTTACTCCCTTCTTTTAGCAATTTGAAAATAAGGCAAGTTTTCAAAAAAACGGAACCTTAAAGAGTCAAAAAAAATTTCCAAAAAAATTTTTAAATCGCGGTTAAAATTTTTCTTTTTTAGATTTTTTTTTGACTCTCGAATGCCTCTTTTTTTTGAAAACTTGCCATATCCTTAGATATATTTTGTTTATTTCTGTTGATTAATTTTTTTTTCTAACAAAACTTGCTCAAAGCAAAGTTCCCAATCTCCTTAGAAATTTAGTTTTTTTTGCAAATTAGTTTGTAATTGTTTAATATCTAAATAAATCATTTATCAAATACCTTAATATGGACCTTAAAGACCCTTGCTTAGTAATAAAATAATCATATACCTTATAAAAATAAAATCAATCAAATTTTTTCAATTTTCTTTTTACAAATTTTAATTAAAATGAGTAAATAATTCTTAACCATTCTTGTTTTTTTACAAAATAAGTTTCCCTTCGGCATTATCCTCGCTATTAATTAAACATTTTTGTGGTACAATGTTTAAATAATTAATCTAATGATAATGTTGCTGAAGAAATAAAAAAAATATTTCAATAGCCAATTTAAGGAAGGAGATAATAAACAACAAAAAGTTATCAATCGATATTATTACTTAGAAGATACCAATAGTTAGTAGTGACGATTCCATTAAAATTTTTCTAAGTAAAATTATGATAATAAATCAATTTTCGCATTTTTCCGATTTTACTTGATTTATCTGTCACAATTTTTGTATGTAATCTTTTTTTATAATATTTGTATTAATTTTCTATATAAATATATATATATATTTTTTTTAATTATCGTTATTACCATCAAGCTCTAGAAGCACTTCTTAAATTTTGTATTTATGCTAAATTAAATCAACAACAAAAAGTACAGTTTTTTTTTTATAATTAAAAGAAATTTTCATGCAAATCTAGTCCCCTCGTCATCATCATCTTCATCATTATGGCAGTTGTTGCTATTACGATTTTCATCGTAGTATTTGTTCGATTATTATTATTATTAGTAAAAAATTATGCTCAAGTCAATTACATTTGAAATCTAAAATTTCAAATAACTTTACATGGAAATAAAAGCCAAAATTTCGAATCTTGAAATTTATAGCTTTTCTCTTTCCTCTTATTTTTCTTCTTCTATTTTTGTTATTTTTGTCAAACATTGATTTTTTTCAGCTTTCTCAAAGGCATTATTTGAATTGGAAAAACAAAAATCTCAAAGCGAACATTTACATTTTATTTTCAACAACAACAACAATAACGACGAAAGCAAAAATAACATGTTACCTTTTACATTGTTTGAAAATTTATTGTAAAAACTGTCTCAATTCTTTTAATTTAAATATAAAAAAATATGCTTGAATAAATTAATTTTAATAAAACTTTAACTTCCTCTTTATCTATAAAATACCCTTTGGAATTGATGCTTCGTTTAATAAAGATAATCCATTATGACTTTGCTTAAATCGATCATGAAAAGCTTTATTATTTTATTAAGCCGTATATTAGTAGCTTAAGACCTTATAAAAAATTATCTTGATAATTGAAAATGTATACTTCGACACAAGTAAAAGAAAGATACTAGAAGACTATAATTTATAATAGAAAATTAAATCTTTAAAAAAAAAGAAATGAAAATGCTAAGCGTCTAAGAATAAAATGTCATTTTAATTTTTTAAATTTGATACTTAAATACCACTAAAAGAATGCGAGTAAGAAAATTTAAATTCGGATTTTATTATTTTATAAAGTCATAATTTTTCAAGAACTAGTTCATATTTTTTATTTTTATGAGCATGTCCAATCTATAAATTTTCAAATGACCTAAATTTTTTCAATTAGTAAAAATTCTTTTTTAAAAGGCTGACATAAAAAAAAATTCATAAAAAAAAACACTATCGATTAAATTTATCTTAAAAGCCACAATGAATAATTGATCAAAACTGAAAAAAAATTATTTTATTTATCCAAGAAAATATTGACTAAATTGTTCAAAAAAATAAAGAAAAAAAGAAATAAAAATTAATGAATTAGCTGAAAAAAAAAGAATTAATAATTTAAATATTTTTTTTTCATATGTATTAAGGCGCTTCAAGTCGGTCCTCATGTATATTTACATAGCAGTGTTATTTAATAAATTTAATTAAAAATTTTCAGTTAATTTAAATTTTTTACTTCTTGGTCTCAGTTGTTCTAAGAAATTTAAAAAAAAGATTAATTTATTTTAGGCTCTTCTTTAAACATATTTAAATCAATCACCCGCAATTACATTTCTTTAAAAATTTTAAAAAATAATTCGAACTTTAAAATTCTTTAAAAAATTAATAAATATTTAATTTTTCTTCGATCGATTCATGCGTTAATTTGAAAAAAAAAAAATAATAATAATAAAGCAAGGGAAATCCTAGTGATTTTATTTCTTAATAAGGCTTTAGTTTCAAATAAATTAATCGTATAGATTTTTAAATTTAAAATTTAAAATCAACTTGAATTATCGCGATTAAGTTTCAGTGAAAATACAGCACACAAAAAAACTCATCAAAAACTAGTGATTTAACTAACTAATATCGAGTCTTTTTTTTGTTAGATTTTTAATTAATCTTTAATTAATATTTAAAAAAAAAATAATAAAACTTATAATAATATATTATGTTGCATTCAAATCGAAATTGAAATTTCGGTTATTTGAAACATACTAATGAATTTGAACACAATATTTGACAAAGATTTATACTTTTTTTTAGTTTTTCGCTAAAAAAAAATATATATTTATATAAACTGAAATAAACATTGAAAATAATTATTTAATACACCAAAATATAGAAAATAAAAAAAAAAGAATAAAATAAAATTTATAAATATTAATACTGGAATAAATCGATATTTTTTTTTGTTTCAACCAGAAAAATAACATGCAATTTATAAAATAAAACATATAAAATTCCGATTGCTCACCCTAAAATTGGTGCAGTTAATTCGATTAAAATACTCACATATATTCATATTTGAGATAAAGAAATTGGTGGCAAATAACAGAACATTTTCTTGTGTCAAATTATTTTCTAGGAACATAATTTATTATTATGCTTTAGACTTTTTTTATTGATTGCTAAATTACGTCACTTTAACAATTACCAACAAAAAATAAATAAACATTTAAAAATGAAGCCAATCGCGAAAATAGCAATAATATATAAAATATACTTGAGAAATGGTGCTTTCTTAAAATATCTTTGATTTTTGATTGTTATTATAATTATTTTACCAAAAAGCCCTTAATTAGATTAGTACTTTTTGCAAAACATTAAGTCTTTATTAAAATTTCTAAAAAAATATTGACGAATTTTGCTTAGGCTAATGATTCTTTATCACTTGATATTTTACTAATCTAATGGTAAAGCATCAAACTGAATATTCTTTTAATAATTTCTAGGGGAATATTTTTTCAAAAAGCCATGGTCAAACTTGGCTATTTTTTTAAATAACTTTTTGGTTATCCCTAAAATCCGGACACGGACGCACGGACACGGACATCCGGACACGGAATTTTACCTATCTAAAATCCGGACACGGACGCACGGACACGGACATCCGGACACGGACATCCGGACACGGACATCCGGACACGGAATTTTACCTATCTAAAATCCGGACCCGGAATGTTTTTTTTTAAACATTAAAGTACGGAATTTAAAAATAATAAATTTAAAAAATTCATGCAATTGTTAAAAATTAGAGTTTGCAATCAATTTAAAAATCATTATTTAGTTACCGTAGAATCCATCACGGCAAGTGTTCTAAATATTGATTTTTTGTTGCATGGCAAAGTTTTACTTAAAAACTTAATTCTATTTTGTTTTTCATTTTAGATGCCAAATCAAAAAATAAGTCCAAAAAGAGTTAAAAAATTTAAATTTAAAATGTTATAAATTTTTTTGTTGTTTTTTACTTCCTTCGTTTTAATAAAACTCCGTATTAATTTATAATTTATAATTTAATATAAAAAATTTTTTCTATTTGTCCGTGTCCGGATTTTAGTAAATACAGATCCGTGTCCGGATTTTAGTGTGATAGTTTTTTGGTCCGTGTCCGGGTTTTAGATAGGCAAAATTCCGTGTCCGACTGTCCGTGTGTCCGTGTCCGGATTTTAGGGACAGTCTAACTTTTTAGTTCTATTTTCAAATGTTTTTCGAAAAAAGGCAAAAAAAATTTTATTCATTTTTTCTTCTAACATAATTGTGTGTATTCTTTTTTTGTAAGTATTTCTCTAAAGGATCCCGAAATAAAGAATTTATTTATATTTATAGTTTAAACTCTTTTAAGTTCTCTCTGAGTAATTAAAAATAAAAAAGACTTTTAGTTATTTTTTTATTTTTAAAAATTTTAATAAATAAAAATGATTAAGCATTGTATATTGGATGCCAAAAGGATACCTAAATATATAAGAATTAAAAAAAAAATTAACAATTTTTTTTATTCTTAATTATTTTAAAATTTTACATTTCGACCTAGTTGTCTTAGCATATTATTCCAATGTGAATTTACCTGATTTTTATCAGTTGGACCTATAAATACTTTGCCGATATTAATTATTTTTTTATTAGTTTTAATTTGAAAAACATTAAATTTTAAAAATGAATTATTAAAATCTTTAGTAGATAGATTAAAAATCGTAGTTTGATTGTATATTGGATTTTGATTATTGACTTGTACCAAAGTTCTATACGAACGACATGTCGAATCGTTTTTCTTACACAAACTTACTTTAACATAAGAATCTTAAATAAAAACTCATTTAATTATTTGTACTTTCTTAGTGTTATAACGGTGTGAATACCTCCAAAATGTTCATTTTCATCAAAAAACAGATTTCTAGCTTCGATAATTATAACTCTAAGTCTTTCTGATGTAGGTAGATAACATAAGCTTATTAATAATTCTCCCATATAGCATGCTGACTTATAAAATGTTGAAATTCTCTATATTTCTAAAATAAAATATTCTATAAAAAATATTACTTGCTCCAAAGTATTTAAAGGTAACCATAATTCATTTAAATGAGATTCTCTAAATGTCAAAGATGTTTTCAAACAAGCGGATTCAATTCTATTAAATGAATCGAATAAATAAAAAATAATATCTATTTTAGCATTTTTAATTGAACTGTCATCTACTAAAAACTTAAAAGTCTGATTAAATTCAATCAAGTTGTCCAAATCTTTTAGCTTAGAAGCAAAATAAATTTTATCTTCATTCATTAGCTCGATAAATTTTTAAATTACTTGAGATCTATAAAAATCATTTTTATTAAAGCTAATAACGAAATAAATCTTATGAGAATTAAATTCTTTTGAGAGATAAAGGCTTTCATCCGGCATTTCGTCATGGTTAAAGTACTTGAATATGCTCTGTATGAGATTGGTCGTTTGAACAACTTTAATATCTAAATAATCCTCGAGTCTAAAAAAATTGAAAAAATACTAAATTTGAAGCAAAATCATGATATTAAATCACTTTGCTTACCCGTAAACTGAAAAATGGGAAGAAAAACGCGGCAATTAAACTCATTTTCTTGCAAAAAAACGCGTCTTGAATCTATAGATTTAATTAGAGAAGCAAGGCTTTTATTATGCGAGTAACGACCCGTTATTTTGAGCTTTTTTTTTAATTTATGAAATAATTAAGTTTAATTTTTTATCGAATCCTTATTTTTTTACCCAATCAAATTCTTTAGTTTCGTCTAATACAGTCCCAGCAAAATCACTCAGTATTTCATTTTTTTTCTTTATGTACTCATCTGGTTGTACTCATATTTCGCAAAAAAAACGCGTTTTTTTTGCGAAATATTTTAAAAGATTAAATTATTTACTCGTTTTTTTGAGTTTTATTCTGTTTAAACGCGTTTTTCTTCCCGTTTTTTGGTTTACGAGTAGGACTTGACTTATATCCGAAACCTACAATAGAAAATAACATGCTTACTTTAAGAAAATATCCTAAAATAAAAATGAACACTAAAATTTTTCCTTTTGTATCTTTTATTGAATAATTTAATCTTATGAAGTTATATTTAAAAAATAATAAAATAGCTCGGAAAGATAAAATCTTGCCAATTTGCACACTTTTGTGGAAAGATTTGAGTTTTAAAAAAAACTTTAATTTGGAAAAATCTAATTGATTAAGCCTAATCTGGGAATTTCAATTCGTCATTTCAATTCATTCAAATTTTTATAGCTTTCGGACAGGAACTGATAAACTTATTCTGTAAATTGCTATGTAGTATAAGAATTTTGCTACATACAAAAATATAGGTCTGCAAAAACTCTGTTTCTTTGCAAAATGTGCACGGCATAGAAAATGTTTAAATAAAATGCAATCTGCAACATTTTGCATACCTATATTTTTGGTTGGAGCAAAATTGTTACACTTTGCTGAACCAGCAAAATTATCAATTTAAAGAATAAGTTTATCAGTTCCTGTTCAAAAGCTATAAAAATTTGAATGAATTGAAATGAAGAATTGAAATTTACCAGACTTGTTTACGAGTACCAAAAAACAAGTACGAACGAGTATTTTACGAGTACGAGAAAAAAAAAATATTCTAAGTTAAAAATAAATTTTTTACGTCGACTAATTACCTAATCATCGATATTTTTCCGAAAAAATTTGAAAAAAAAGAAAAACTTAAATTTTAAAAAATTCAATTTTAAAAAAATTTAAAGTAGTATAATAAATTTTCTTGTAAATATTATATATTGATATATATATTTTTTTAAATTAAACAAAAATTTTAATTTCTTGTCGAATTTTCGAAAAAAAAAAACTTTATGTCTTAATATAATTTTAATATTTTAATTTTTGGCACGAGTATTCGCCAAATAAATTTTACAAGTACGAGTAGATGACATACTTGGTACTCGTGACGAGTTACTCGTAAACAAGTCTGAAATTTACTGTAAAGAGCCTATAATCGCAGTTATTCATTCAATAAAAAATTTGATTTTTGACTTATTTCTAAAATGGTAAAAATGAATTGAAAATTAATGGAAAATTCTCCGGTTATACAGTACATTTCTGAAATAAGTTGAAAGTCTGTTTAAGACGTTGTTTAAGAGTGTCTTAAGAGATTTTAAGCAGTCAAAGAGTAATTCTTAAGACTATGAGGTGTTTAAGACATTTTTCCGAAAAACATGCTTCAGAGGATATTTTTTTGCTTAAAACTTGCTTAAAAATTTTTTTAAGAAGTCTTAAGACATTGCTCGTGGGATGCTTAAGACCCTCTTAAGATTTGTTTAAAAATTGTCAACTTATTTCAGAAATGTATTGTATCATAACGACGAATTAAAAAATATTAACTTTAAAATAAAGAAAAAATTCTATTGGCAACTTTTTTTTTCTATTTCATTTTTTTTAAATGAAATTGTAATAAAATGAAATTACGCAATTAAAAATTTTCAAAAATGTAAAATAGAAAAAAAAAGTTGCCATTCATAATGCAAAAATATTTGGTAAAATTGTAGGCTTCTCTGTATAAGAATTTTCCATTACGGATTCAGATTAAAAGCTAATTGAATCTGTGAGCTAGTAGCTTTTAAATCAAAAATATCATTGACATCATTTTCATTTTCATCCTCATCATCACATGAGATTGTAAGTCTTATTCCATGCTTACATTCACATGTTTCTATACAAGTTTCCATCGACACTTAAACAATAAAAAATTCTAAAATTTTTATTTTTTTTGGCCTTTTAAATAAAAATCCAACAATCTAAAAAGTCGTCAGTTTCAATTGTTTTTATGGATGAGGCTTTAGATAATGTACTTGATGAATTTTTAATTAAACTTTCTTGGCTGTTTAAATCCTTAAATTTATTGAATTTAAATCAAAATTTGATTAAAATAATTATATTTGAAACAAAAACAAACATTTTCATTTTTACGCTTTGATTTGCATATTCCAATGCTTAGCCATTTGAAAAAAATTAAGAGAATAAATACTATAGTTGCACTAGAACCGTAAACAATCATGATAATTTCTAAATTTTTCATTTCATAAAAGGACTATTCAAAAGCATTTTTCTATTCAAAGCCATCGTTAAACTTAAAAACACTCAAAACAAAACAAAATCTTATCAAAATTTTTCTAATTTTGAATTATAAAGAAGTTCCGGAAATAAATAAATATAATTTAGAGATGTAATCTTATTTTAAAAAAATAATGAAATTATTAATTTTCCTGTGAATGATAAGGAAATCTTGCCTGTTTAAAAAAATTTCTATGATTTCGTGAAGACTTGCTTCCAATATATTTTAAATAGAATTTTACATTAATTTATATCAGATTAATTTTAGTTAATTTTCGTTTAGAAAATTCTTTAAATTTTTAAAGATAAAAAATGTTAATTCCGAATCTCTAAGAAAATATTTTCTTTGAAAAAATTAAGAACTTGATCAACGTAACAATAAAAAATTGAATATTTTGAGAAAAAAAAATGGTCAAGTGTTTTATTTAAAGAAAAAAAAAACAAAAAAAAATATTTAAAAAAATTATTTCAAATAATTAATGGAGTTTGTTCAGTGGGTTCTCTTGTTTCATCTGATTGAATGTTTAAATCTTGTGTTTGTTCAGTTTTAGTCGATAGCGAATATGCATAAATACATGATATTACAAACAAAATAAATCCAAGAACAGACAAAACATATTTTCCAATATTTATCAGCATTAGAGGAAGTTTGACTTGATAATAAAATGTGTCAGCATTTTTTTTATCAATTTCAAAATGCTCATCAACCCAGAATAATGGATACATAACTTCCGGAATTTTTTTTGTCATACTTAAGTTACATTATATTGTAAAATCGCTAATCTTAAAAGATAACTAAGACTAAAATACCTAATTCTTTGATCATGATATAATTGCGTATTAAATTGTATTCGTTTATTAGCTTTCATTAGGAGACCAGTTGTAGGTTCTATAAAAAGTTCAGTGGCATGATCTTTATATACTGGTGATAGACCATAGACTTCTTTAATAAACTTTTCTTCTGAATATAGAAAATGTGGACATGACATTATTATTGGAACACCTTAAATCTTAAAATTTGATATTTTGATTATTGTTTAAAAGACTGAATAATAATTTACCTCCGACACAATCTGTCAAATTAAGAAGACCTTTAGGAAGACAATTATCCGATGGTGTACAAAATCCAGCGTTGTCAGGATTTATCGTATAATTTTCATAAAAATACTCGTTTGGAGCGAAGCCTAAAACCTTAATTCCATCGATTAAAGTAATTGTCTTATTATAAACTGTGTACAATGATCTTAGAACAAAAAAATTAGATTTTTTTAAAAACAAATATTGATTTTTATATCTACCTGCATAAGTCTGAGTTAAAAATGTAAATTATGCTACTTTCATTAACGAAAGGAGGCAAAATGGTACCATCTAAAAAATATTTTAAATTAAAATTAATTTAGCCGACAAAACTAAAAATATAAAATACCTGTTCCATTTATCATATTGGCATATTTTGTTGTCCAAGAATTTAACTTACTGAAATAAAATGCTTTTTTATTTGAAAACGTTAATCAAAATTAAGAATAATTCCAACTAAATTTTTATTCCTAATTTGAATCATTTTTAAATAGATTAGAAGCTTAAAATTAATCCTTTTATTTGAGTTATTTTTTGGGAAAAAAAATTAGAAGAATTTATTTGTTGTACCGGTATATTCTTCGAGTAAATAGGGAAAAAAAACTATTTTTGTAAGAAATTGGATAAAAAAATATTAAGTTCTGTATAATATCGAATTTTTTAGATAATCGAAGGGGTCTACCTAATCACCACACTCAAAAGCCATTAAAGCGCATTCTAAAGACGTTTCAACACGCTCTTTTTTAGAAAATTAAAAAAAATAATTTTCTAAGTGTTTCAAAGTTTTACCATATAAAAAATATTTTTACCATATTTTTGATATATTTTATTGACTTTTTTCTAGCAAAAAAGAAAGCTTTAGATTTTCTTCAAAAAGCTCAACATTTTTAGAATTTTATTTTGAAAGCGGAAATTACTAAATAATTCCACGATTGAACCAACACTTTTGGTAACGCTCACGCCTTTTTTTCGAAGCAAGTGCTGTAATGATGTCACATTTATACATCAATTGCTTCGAAATGAAGGTGTACCATATTTGTGATAATTTTTTTCTCATTTCATTTCAAAAAAATCATTTTTCTCATAAAAATTCTACCTCCTAAAAATTTTATTATTTAAGCAAAAAATGCTAATAAATATCACAAATTGAACTAACGCTTAAGGTAACGTTTTTTCATAGCAAATGCTGTATGTCTTATAATTAATTTAGAGTTGATTTGAAAGCTTATTAGGATTGATTCATAAAAGAATTACCGAAATGCCTTGTAGCTTGTTGCATTACAATTTAAATATAAAAATATCGGTTTAAACTTCTGAATTAGCACTGTATATATGACTTTTTTGAAAAGTGATAAATACGACATTAATCGACGAAAATGAATTGAAATTCGTATATTTTTTGTGTAATTTAATTATATTCTTTGGGATTTAATTCGGAATTTAAGATGTTTAAAAAGAAATGAATTATTTTCAAAATTTCGGGAATCACTTTTCAAAAAATATGTTTTCTCTTGTCTAATCCTAAGCAACAAGTTCTAAATTTTGAGTTTAAGCGCGGCATAAAATAGCAAGTAATTACGGTAAAACTTATTTTAACTAAAAAAAATTTTCGAAAAAAAAATGTGCGCTTGTTATTTGCTTAAGAAAATGTAAAATTTTACTTTTGACGATTGTATTTTTCGACTAATCCAACTTTGTTATAATCATCAGCGCCCGTGTAAATTGTGTATAAACCATCAAAGGTATTATTTTTCTATAAAGAATTGGTTTTAATTAGACAAAAATTTAAAATAGAAAACTAAATTTGTTACATCAATAAACAAACCAACAGTATCAGTAGGCACTAGATTTGGTAGAACCTTTTTTAATTGGACCAAAAATTTATCTTTATAGCCAAACAAAAGATCCCGAGCAGGCATTTTTTCAACTAGCAATGTATCACCAGTTGCTTTAAGAGCTAAATTTACGGCGTTCTGAACGATTTTACTGGAATACTTGATGCCATTAATGACAGTAATTGGCCCCATATTGAGTGTTGTTATTGGATAGTCAAATTCATAAGGTGACATTTCTTGAATAAAATAATACTGTTTTTTCTCTCTGTAAGAAATTGTATAATTCAAATTATCAACTAAATCTTCTTTGACAACTATTTCTTTAAAAACAAAGGGACCAATTTCTTCAAATAAAGGCTTTGATCCATTTTGAAACTCGCTAGGATTTTTTAAATTAAATATATAAATGCTTAAATATACATCTATCGAAGGGCTTAACCATTGTTTGTATAAATCAGTTGATGGCTCTAATCTTATGTTCTTTAAAAAAAAAAAATTTAAAATCTCCTAAATTATAGATAATCTAATTTCAGAAGATCAATAGGGTCTTAATAAACCCTATTTATTTCAATATTTTTTATTTAAAAATGCGGAAACTTTAAAAGAAATTTCTCAAATTTAGAAAAATAATTACCGATGCTACAAAACCATGGATAAATTTTTCACCGAAAATAATACCAGTCAAACCAATTAGGAATAAAATAAAACTGGAAACAATTGCAAAAACTGCAAAGGCATGCCCCATCGTTTTAATAATTTATACTTAAGGATAATTTTTTTCAATATTTATGAAAAACTAATTCTTTGATATTTTTAGAATTGGTCTTTATTTTCTTTTTTTATTTTTGCCTAGATAAGATAAGTTTTGATTTATTCAAAATAACAAAAAGTAAAAATTGAGATCACAAGAATTTGACGATTAAAATTTTGGAATTTTCATTCTTTTGAGTAGATTATTTTTGACATTAATTTAAATTTTTTTAAATTCAAATTCTCATTATAATAAGTTATTTTTTTAGAATAGTTTATTTCGTAGATTTTTTTCCCACAAAAAAACCTTAACAAATAGTCTTGAAATTTATGGTGCTAATCAGAAAAAAAATTAAAACATATATGGTATAAGATGAGAACCATGGAAAGAAATTGTGGTTCTTCTCATTTTTTTTATTTAATAATTAAAAAAATTATTTTCTGATAAAAAATTTCAAGCATACTTAAAAATTTTATTTTTAGATTATTATTTTTAAGATAAAATACTATTTTCAAATTTCGCAGAATTAATCCTAAATTTTTTTTTGAAAAAAAAATCAAATAATAAGCGAATACGTCCATTTACACAAAAATTTCTAGTAAATTTTAAAAAATTAATAGTCTCGCGTAAACGGGTGTTTTTTTGTTTCACGGGTGGGTATTCTAAATATTATGTAAAACAGCTAGATTTTGAAACGTGATATTTAATCTTAATCTAATACCAAATATTACAATTGAAGAAAGAAAAAAAAACTCTAGCTACTACTAAGCTGACTACAAACACTTCTCTTTTATTTTCAAATTTCATTTGCAACTTGAAATTTCAACATAAATTATTTAAAGATTTTTCATTTTTTTTTCTGTGGTAAATTAAAAACTTTTTTCCTTAATTTTTCATTTTGTTATTTTTTTTATTCTTTTTGCTTGATAGAGAGAAAAATTTCGATAAAAATGAACTCATACCCTTTCCATGTTAATGATTTAATAATAACTGAAATTAGAGAAGAAGAGACTGTTTCATTAAAAAATGATGATCTAGAAGAATATTTTATTAGTGAACCTTTCGATTATATATTTGAACCTGATCACTACCCTAAACATAAGCAAAATCCAACAAAATCAAATATTTTTAAGCATGCTAGAATTGTTAGAGACCGTGATGGTATTTTAGAGTATGAATATGAAAATTATTCATATACACGCAATGCGATTGACCAGAATCTAAATTTGGAAGAATTGGATACATTTTATTTGAGTAATTTTGATTGTGAAACACATTTACATGGTCTAATGAGAAGTATTCGTTTACCCAAATGGCCAAATGTTGGATATGGATTTAATCTTGCTAAACACAAATTCGGAGATGAAGATCTTATTTATGTTAATGAAATTCTTAGCGATTCGCCTGCAGAGTCATGTTTGCAGCTAGGCGATATTTTGCTTGAACTAGATGATTTTAACTTGAAAAATTTAAATTCGATGATCGATTTGTACAAACATATGGAACAAAAGCAAAATGTTGATATAATGGTTGTTCACAAGTCAAAATACTCAAAATTTAAGGCACACCATGAAGACCAGTCTAACAACTCGCTTATAAATTGTGAAAATTTTGTTATTTGTGATTACAGAAATGAATAATAACTGTTTTAAAAATTTTTTAAAAAAATTTGTTTGATTAATTTAATTTAAAATTGTTGGTTTGTTCTTCACATTTTGTTTTCGCAAAAGAAGTTATTTATTTTTTAAGTATTTATTTCTTGGAAAAATTTTGTAATTTGCCTTTTAAAGGTAAATTTATAATACAAAGTTACAATTGATTTAACTTTTTATTGACTGTAAATAAATTATTTTTGATCTGAAATGAAAATTTTTCTTTCTGATATTTAAAAAAAGAGAGATTTAATAAATATTCAAGTTGAATTATGAACGAATTTGGAAATTTTGTCTATTATTTGTTCGAATTAGATTTTTAAATTACTTACAATTTTTTTTACAAAAAATCAATTTCGTTCAAAAATTGTTTTTAATTTAAATAAATTAAAATAAAATTAGATACAACTTTAAAAGCTTTATTAAGAAACAACTTAAAAAAAGTGCCTCATAAACAGACTTCAGAAAGGCATCTATTTTTTTTTTATAATTTTTTTATTTACGTGTCCAGTTTTAGTAAAAAGTTAAGTTATTAAGAAGTAAAAATTTGTTATACCCTATTTCAAAAAAATAAAATAAAAAGAATTTATGCATTTTTGAAAAGTGTTACTATATGCATCGGTCATTTTTCATTAATCTATCTTAATCCGGACAAGCTATTGGGTTTTTATGATAAAAACTTGAGGACTATTTTTATATTTTACCTATTACATCATCACTAAATTTTTATCAGATTATTCAGATTTATCAGATTCTAGGTTACCAATTTCTCATGAGATCTCAGAAGATCTCGCATCGTTTAGATAGGCTAATAGCTGAGATCTTATACGAAATAGCTAACCGAGAATCTCAAAGAGATCTAATATGAGATTCTGACATGGGAATATATAAAAATCTTTCTTGTAAAATTCCAATTTCAAAATATATTATTATATTAACATGTAAATTTAAATTTGTTATTCGAAAATTATGTGACCAGTTCAAATTTACGTGACCAGGCTAAATTTAAAAAGATACTTTTTTAAGAATTTGTATTTTTTTACTGGTCACATATTAGGTGAACAGCGAATATGTTAACAGTCAAAAAGAAATACTTGGTCACTAAATTGAGATAAAGTACCTGATCACATAATAAGTTCTTTTTATAAATCTAAATTACAATAACCTAAAAATAAAATAAAAAAATTTAATTTTTAATTAAGAAACTAATAAAAGCTTTTCACAGTGTCATTAATTTAAAATAATTTGAAAAAACTTCCTTTTTTGTTTTAAAAGTGACCAAATAAATAATTCAAAAAAGAAGTCTATAAATTTAGCATGACTGAAAATACTAACTTCTAACTAGACAAGTACAAAGATCTATTAAAATTTCAAATTCACTCTGCCTTTTTTGTTGTATTTTATTACACGCAATTTTTTTTTTCTCAAGCAAAAATCATAAGGGTTAACTATAATTTAAAAAAAATTCATTCAGATTCCTGTATACTAAGTTATTCATATAATTAGAAAAATTAAAAATTTTTTAAAAATGAGCAAAGGTTTCAAGAGGTAAAATGATTTAAACTTTTTATTGGTCCTTGTTTTTTTAATTTATTATAATCCCTTAAAGAAATAAGGATTCCGATTTTGAGGGCAGTGGGGATAATGATAGTGACGATGATTTTGAGAAAGACTTTAAAAGTAAGAAAAATAAGAAAAATAAACCAGATCCTGGTACTTGTGAAGCAGGTGAGTCCAAAAAATTAAGAGATCGGTAAATATTAAATAAAATATTGGTTATTTAAAAAATAACAAATCTAATTCGATTTAAGGCGTTCTAATCGAGAGGATCCATTTGAAAAGGAAATAAAAAAAGCAATTGAACTTTCTCTCTCTGAAAGTTCTAAAGAAAACTCGAATAAATGCGAAAAATTAGAGAAAAAAGAAAACAGTTTAGACAAAAATAAAACTGAAGAAAAAATGAATGAAGATGGTGATGATGATGGTGACTTTATCAAACAGACTAAAAAAAATCAAACAAAAACGGAAATTAGTAATCAAAATGAGACAGTCCCATCTGAAATATCAGAATGTATCGAGAATCCTTTAGATAATTGTAATGAAATTAAAATTGGGATTGATTCAAATGAAGTCAAAGTAGAGAAAGTAAACAAGAGTAAGAAAACACCATCAAAAAGTACAAAAAAAAAAGCCAAAAGCTTTGATGATAGCGATCAAGAAAATGAAGATAATTATCTAGATCAAGATTCTGACGAAGATGACGATTTTAAAAATTCCAAATCCAAAAAAAAATCTTCGGCAAAGAAAAAAACAACACCGGGATCGAATAAAAAAAAATCTAAAAAATCTGAAGAACCAATTAAAACACTTATTCCTGAAGTTCTTGAAGAGAAGAATTTAAACAAAGAATCAATTGAAGAAACCAAAAAAGAAAAAGTTGTTGTCTCTTTAAAATTTGAAGAAAAAGTTGATGAGACTAAGGTTATTGTTCCGAATTTGAAACATTCTGATTCGAATTCTTCAAGAAAAAGTCTAAGTTCAATAGAATCAATAAAAAAAGAAAAAAAAAATTTAAATAATAGTTTGAATTTAAATGCGGTATCAAGTCCTTTGGGTCGGATTGAAATTAAAACAGCTCAGCCATGTTATCGAGTAGGCCTTTCGAGAAATTCCAAAGTTAAATCTCTTCATCCAAATGTAAAATTGACTTAAATTTAAACTTTTTTTTTTATAATTTGTAAATTAAAAAAAATTTCGTAAAACTTTTTCGTAATTTTTTTTTGTTGTAAATTCGCTCTAATTTCTAATAAACTTTAAACCAATTTTTCTTGTATTTTTTTTAATTTAAATATCAGGTTTTTAAATACCTGGACTCTTATTAACAAAAAAATAATATATAATATACAACAAATTTAAAAGATGGGAAATATAATGAACAAAGAATGGACTCAGCATGTAGATGATTATTCATCTAATGATGAATCTAATGATGCTAATTCGAATTTATTAGGTGATCAAAAATCTAAAATAGAGAGTTGTGATTATACCCCTTTAAATAATAAAGTAATGCAGGCTGGATTTGATCCGAGATCACCTTCAAGCGGAATAGTCAGGTAATACAAATAAAATAATTCATAGCAAGTCATGCTTTTTTTCTAAATTTTTTTTTCTTAAGGACACCTATTTGTTATTTAAATGACCAAAAAAGCGAAATAAAAAAGTCTGCGTCCTCAGTAATCGATCCACGTTCACCAACAAATGACTATAAGCGAACTCCTATTCATTTAAACACAGTGAATTTGACGGGGAAAAACGAATACACTAATGACTTTTTGGATGATTCAAGTTCTTCGTTAGACAATTCTTCACTTGTAATGGCTGAATCAACCGTACTCCTTCAGCATGGTATATTATTTTTCTTCTTTTAATAAAGGACAAATAGAGAAAAAATTATTTTTATTAAATTTTTCAAAGTTCCGGAAAATACAAATGGAAATTCCAATTTGAATGATTCACCTTTACAATATGGTCTTAAAATAGCCAGCTCAAATATGCCGAGACATATTTTGCAGAGAAAACAAGTTGAAAAGTTGAACAGAAAAAAACTCATTGATTTGCAAGACAAAGAGAATTAGACAAGTTCAATTGGACCAAGAAACTTTTCTAAATTTCAGATTAAAGCTGAATTATATTTTTATTTTTTTCCTTTTGTATAATGATTTTTGTATTTAAATTTGATTAAAGAAAATAATATTAAATAAGTGTAACATAGGTATAAATTGACAAATTTAAATTTTTTCAAATATTTTTTTATTCAATTTAAAATAAAATTGAGAAGACCTAAGTGTCTATAAAAAACAAAACTTTTAACACTAGAAGGCCCGACTTTTTTAAGGTCCAAACGGGTTTTTTCGATTTTTCAATCTTTTATACAGTTTCATGACTAAATTTTCGAATAAAGCCGTCGAAATTGGAACTTTTCAAGTTTGAAATTTATAATTTTAACTGTTATGTCGTAAACCTTTGCCTGGAACTCTAAGAATAAAAGCCAAAATTGGGCTTTATTTTTGAATGACCACTGAATTTAATTCTAATGGCAAAGGATGGCATTTTTTTATTTTAAATTAATTAAAATAAAAAATGCTATCCTTTTTCATTATAAAAAAATTCGAATTAAATTCAGTGGTCATTCAAAAATAAAGCCCAATTTTGGCTTTTATTCTTAGAGTTCCAGGCAAAGGTTTACGACATAACAGTTAAAATTATAAATTTCATATTCTTCTCTCAAGTTTTGATTCAATTCTGAATTATTTATTTTAAGTAGAAAAAATTCAAATGATATATTTTAAGATTTAAAATTTAAAATATTTTGATCTTATTTTTTTTGTAAGACCAAACATGATAATTTAAACTTTAGTTTAAAGTTAACGAAATCGATTTTTCTAGAAAAAATGCAATTTATTTTCAATAACACAAAAAAGCGGCCAAAAATTGTTTTGGTAATATTTATATTTGAGTAGACTTTATTTATTATGAATAAAATCGATTTTTAAAAAATACCAAATTTTTTTTCATTTATACCGCATTTCCTCAAATACAAGCTCACTCAAATAAAAGCGCGAGGCTTGTATTTGAGGCAAAAAATACCTTTTATTTGAGTTTTTTTCGATTCAAAAATTGTCTCGATTAGAAGATTGTTTTATTTAAAATTTTTAATTCCCATAACTTTATAACAAATAAATAATCAACAACATTATTATTTTATTACTGTAAAAGATTCAAATAAAAGATCTTTGTTCTTTTATTTGAGTCATTTTCTAAGACCAAAAAAAATTCAAATAGAAGGTCTTCAAAAGAAAGCGACTCGATCTTGTATTTGAGTAAATACGGTAATAATTTTAGAGTCCAATTGGCTCTTAATGAGTTGGTAATAAGCCTTTCAATAAAATTGAAATCAATTGTTTTTGTTTCACAATATTTAGAATAAATATTTAATTAAAATAAATATTTAAAAAAGTTTACAAGTTACAGCAAATAAAGCGTTATCATTTAATTAAAATTTGTAATCTTAAACTTTGTTTAATTTTTTGAAATATAATCAGAATGAAGAAATTCTTTTGGATGATATATTTTTTCAATGGAAAATAGATTAGATGATAAAAAGATTAGATAACTTTTTTACTAAAGTTTTGATAACTATTTTTCTATACTATATCCATTTACAAGTAAGTTATTTAGTTAAGAATAAAATCAAAATAAAACATTTTTAATTTGAGTAATAATACAAAATAGAAAATGATTAAAATTTTTTTAATTTGCTTGATACTAGCAAATTTAGGAATTTTTCAAGCTGCCAGAACGACTAATACTAAGAAAAGCTATACGATATCTACTCTCGCTTCAAGCACTTCTACTAAACATGCCCCTAGTACTTTCTCAATTTATTATAATCATAATTTTCTTTAAAAAAATTTAAATTTACTTTAGGTAAGCATAATTTTACAGTTATTAAAGTAGCCGATGGTGATACGATAACAGTTCGTAATAACACCGATCGAAATTTGGTCCGAATACGTTTCTTATGTATTGATGCACCGGAAAAATCTCAACCAAAATGGGGAGCTGAATCTTTAAAAAAATTAGCGTATTTTTTTTTTGCGATTTTTAATTACTGTACTGCTCCCGAATTAACGTCGTACCCGTACCCGTACCCGTACTGCATTCATTTTTGGATTACGGTTACGGGTACGATGTTAATTCGGGAGCAGTGCAGTATTATTTTTTAAAGTTATTTTATTTATTTAAACTAGAGAATTACTTCCATTGAACTCCGATGTAAAGCTATCTGGAGAAAAGATAGACTTATACGGTCGTACAGTCGCTGAAGTAATCAATCATAAAGGAATCAATGTTAATAAAAACATGGTTGAACTCGGAATGGTTGTGCATTATCCATTTCAAAAAGGCTGTAATATGTATCAATATGCTGAAACTTTAGCCAAGCATGCTAAATTAGGTGTATGGAGTGATCCAAAATTTGAACTTCCATGGGATTATCGCACTAGAATGGTAATAAGAAAATTATTGCTTAATTTGTCAATTTGTAAAAAAAAAAATTTCTAATATATTAAAGGGCATTGGTGTCAGAGGTAAAAGTAACACTACCAGTACGACAACAATCACAAAAACAACGAATAAGGATAATTCCAAAACCTATTCATCAAATTCACAGACTTCAACTAACTCTAAACAAATGCGATCTTCAAGAACAAAATCATAAAATAAAAAAAAAACTATAATAACTTTTTATTTCTAAATCAATCATTTTCAAGCTTATTTTTTTTTATTATTTGAAACAATATTGATTAGAATTCTAATAAAGCAGTTAAATAATAAGATCCGTTTTTTTTTTATTTTCATTAAATATATTTTAAAATTTTAATTAAAAATAAAATTTATTATCATTTCATTTTCTAAATTATTTAAAGCATATATTAAATATCGTTTTTTTATGTATTTCTATTATTTAAAATCTAAAAAAAAATTTGAATTTAATGATACCTATTAAACAATTTTTAAAGTTCTTTAAAAAAGTTTCTAAAAATCTTGTTGATAGTTCATTTCATGTTTTATCAACATTATTTTTATATCGAAATGATTACTTAAACTTATTTTTTTTTCAAATAAGGAAAATTTTTAAAATGAAATTGTATTTTAATGTTTAATTTTTCAGACTTATTCAACAATTAATTCTGTTTAAAAATTTTAATTAACCAGGCCAGCTTGAACAATATTAAAATTCATTATCTGATTGCTAACTTTTTTTAATTTTTTACGGTCATGAAAGTCATTAAATTTTAAGTTTTTTTAAATAGATTTTATTTTATTGATTTGAAAAAAATTGAAAAATATCCAGTCTTCAATCATTTTGCCCTATAGTCTACTAACAAGAATTTCTTGTATCATTCAGACTTAATGGGGCTAAAGAACTCATGACTTACAAATTTAACTTGGTAATAGTATTGGCCAAATTAGGGTATTTTTTTAAGCCAAATATAAATTTGTTCTAATTGTTCACAATGCAACTCTGAATTTGCAACACGGCAATCTAGAATAACTCCAGGCGCACAATATTTTCTTATTATCACAACCTCTTTTAACAACCTGTTGAATTAATTGAGATGGATCCAACAAATGAATAATGAGCAGGGACAACAAAAAATTGCGAACGCAATTTCACAATTTTTTTTAGTATCGCGCAATTTTTGTAAATTTTAGTATTATTTTTACTATTTTGAGGTCAAAAAATTAAAAAATTAAATTTAAAATTAAATTAACTTAAAATTTAAATTAAAAGCTCTTACTATTATGAGTGAACAAAAAAGAATAAGATTAACTAATTAAAATATGATCATAAAAAAATTTTAAGTGTATAATTCGATTCCGAAGAATATGAAAAAAAAGTCTTTTGGTCTGTTGTAAGTGTTCTTATTATCATTAGAAAAATTTTCCAATATTTGCAGTTAAATTTTTTATTACCGAACAAATTTATCACCGGATTTGAATCAACTACATATATAGCCGGATAGAAAGCAACATAAAATTTAGAAAAATTTATGATTATGATTTAATCGATAGAAAAAGGGTCATACTTCAAAAATTTTTTACTTTAGTGTGGGTACTAGATAAAAAAAAAAACATTTGGAAGCTAAAACTTTTGATGAAACTAAAATTTTGAATTTAATTAATTTAAATGAAATTATTTATTCAAGCTAAAGTATAGTATTCTGACATTTTTTTGCTTTTTTGAAAAGTTTTTCAATTTCACCATAAAAACTGGTTTATAAAATTAATATCACTATAAAATCACTTTTTCCGTTCGAATAAGTTACGTTTTAGTACTCTTCAGTTTAAGATAATAGTAATAGAAATAAGTTTATGGAAAAAGGATGAATAAATCATTCTTAAACTTAGCTCAAGGATCAGTTGCGCTATAATTACCTTTGAAGTATTGTTTATTTGTCTTAAATCTGAAGTTTATTAGGATATCGAAAATTTTTGCTAATTTCTGCAATTTACCCCGCAATTTTTGACTCAAAAATAACGCGATTTCGAAACAATATTTAGGCTGTAAAAAACGCAATTTTTGTTGTCCCTGTTCATGAGATCCTAATTTAAAAAATAGATCGATTTTTCATTAAAAATGATAGCAAAAAATCTACAAATTTCAATTTTTAAAAAATTCTTGGCAAAAATATTTGAATTGAAACGAATAGAAATAAACTTAGCAGCTCTCTCTTAACTATTGCTCAAAGTTTAATTTGCTATTTTTTGTCAAAAAATTTGAACATTAGATCACACAGCTAATTTTTTTAATCACTACTAGTATGTTCTATTCTGAGAATATTCAACGATTTTAAAAAAATTATTCAAGCTTTTATAATTAAACAGTTTGAATCAGATCCACTTTTTAAAGCCAGAATGAGCAAATTTGACTTATTTCCTAAAAAGTAAAAAGTAGAATTGAAAAAATTTTTCAAAGATTTTTTTTTAATTAAAATATTGTTTTTTGGAAATTAATTAATTTAAATAATATTGTGACTACAGGTATTAAGTTTAATTTTTAGCTGATTTAATCTTTGTTCACAGAACTAGTGAATAAGATTAATCTGAAAAAAAAAAGTTTTAGCTTTAAATTATTTATAGATATGTATTATTTTCTAAAGTTCTAAGATTGGATGAAAATTAAATAATATATTTCAAGTCATAGTTGTCTCTCCCATGTTATACCTCCCATGTTATAGTTTACCTGAAATTAGGACCGTGGAACAAAAATTAGTTTCCATTTAAAGTTCATTCGGGAAAGACAAAATATTTCTTAGAAGAATAAAAAATGCAACATGTGTTTTTGTAACAAGATAAATAAACAAAAATTGTCCAAAGTCGTTAACTAAATTTTTGCCAACAATCTTGGGTAATCAAAGAAAACGTTGACCTTTTCATAATTATTTGGTAATTGCGTTTTCAAAAAGACATGTTGCATTTTTTATTTCTTCTAATAGATATTTCGCCTTTCTCGAATCAAAATGAACTTTAAATGAGTCAAAATTTAGATTTTAATCAAAAAAACAAAAAAATTTGATTTTGCTGAAAATCAAACTTTGACCCGGCACTTAAAACCAAAGGACGGTGACGGATTTCAATGGAAAATGGCCTAAAATTCAAAAAAAAATTATTTGTTCTTATGATTAGCTGCAGAAAGACATTTTCTTACTCGAATGCCATTTTTTTTAAAGCTTTTGTAATTTTTTAAGATAAAATAAATAGCAAAATTCAATTACCAATTAAAAAATTTGACCTAAGTGATTTATCTATTAAGAAAGATTAAAGTTTAGGCTGAAAGAAATTGGTCACGCCAAGAAAGAAGCGTAAAAATACTAATATCGATTATCTACTCAAGTATAATTAACTTATTTACAAAATATCTAAACACTACTTGCATGGCTTCATTAAAAGGCCGATTAACATACGAAATCCGGCACGCTCCTTTAATTTATTTAAAAAAAAATCATATTTTTTAATCTAAATTTTTTTCAGATTTTATCCCTGCACATTTCGGAAATAAGATAAAAAATTTTTAATTTTTTTTTCGGTATGATATGCTGCGTTTAAAATTGAAAACTAATTTTTGTCCAACGGGCCTAATTCCAGGTAAATTATAACATGAAAGGGATTGACGATGATGCGTGGGGGTATATTTTAGTTTTCGTGTTTAAGAACATGTAATTCGCAGCAAAGAAATACAGTACAGTAAATTGTTTTACAAACTCACTGATTAAAATTTTTTTAAAATTAAAATCGTTTGTTTTTGTTATAACTTTATTTTAAAAAAATTGAGGCGATTAGATAAAATTATATGCTTTTATTTTGCTTTTAAGCTCTGATAAGAACCAATTCATATGATCAGAAAATTAATATTTATATCTTTATTATATTGAAATTATTTTTAAAAATTTTTATTATGGATTTAAAATATTTTTACAACTGATAAATTATAAATTGGTTGTTTCTAATTTTTTTTAAAAAATTTTTTAGAATAATTTAAATACAAAACTTAAATACGGTTATAAAAGTGTGAAAACGCGATTCGTATTATTCGTTTGTGTTTAACAGGAATCTATTTTGGCTACTTTAAAATTGTATCAAATATTTGACCGTTTTAGTTTGATTTATTTATTCGAATTATGATTTTTCCGCCCATTCCGCAACTCTTTTCAAAGCTGTGATATATTACTTTAACCGTACTTGCGGAACTTCACCGATATCTTGATATTTAGTCATAATTGAAATAGCTTGCTGCTTTTTTTGTTATTTCCTTATTTATTATTATCTTACACAAAATAATCGTTTATTTTCATTAAGTAATAAATACATACATGTATAATTTTCAATATTTTTTACTTCATTATTAGCAACAATTTCCAATTTAAGTTTGGTTAATTTGGCTCTTAAATAAATCTAATTCCGCTCATTTAAAAATGGAAAATATGAAATTGAGCTGGTGTTTTGATTTTATTCAAAAAGCCCATAAAGAAATTCGATTTTATCGTTTTTAATTTTCTTTAATTGTCAATAAATTTTTAGGAAATGTTATTTTTCTCATTAATCAAATATCGAGATCTAAATAAATCATAACGTTTTTATTAAGAAACAAAAAAAAAAAAGATAAAAAAATTTTTTTTTGATAATTTTAAAAATTAAATATATTATATTTTATTATATCCTTTTAGAAATAATATGTTTCAATTTTAAAAATTAATTTATAAAATTCGTATTGGAAAAATATTTATTTATTTTAAAAATTCTCTAAAAAAACATGCCATCGATTCGTTTTAATCGTTTAAAACTTTTTAAATTTTTTACTATTATTTTGATTTTTGTGTTTATTTTTAATTCTATGTTTGGATTCAATGTTCAGAAGGAGCCGTTAATTGTTAAAATATTAGAAACTTCTCAATATAAATATGATTTAACCGAATTCGATAAGATTGATATTTTGTTTATTAAAAATAATTATATACACGATCTTTCGACGAAAAGATTAAATAAATTATTTAAAATTCTTCAAGAGAAAGAAGAGAAATTTAAAATAATATTCGAGTCCTTGAACTTGATTTCTTTTACAGATTATAAATTGGAAAAATACAATAATGTTTTGTCCAAAAACTATCAAGTTGAATCTAATAATTTTTTACTTAAAAATGATAGTAATGTCATGATAAATGAAAAATTCATTAAATATTTGTATCATAAAACTCACAATTATTCGTTTGATAACCCAAGGAACTCAGTCTTAAAACGAAATATAACTGTAAGTGTACATTTTTTTCCTTGAACAAAATATTATATGAAAATAAAACAATAAAAGCTTTTTATATTTTGTTTGAATAAAAAGATAATTTTTGGTCGAGATTATATCTTTAAACCAATTTTTAGTAGTTTAGAAGTTTAACATAGATAGCCAAATGAAATCGATTTCATTCTTGATAAAAATTGATATTTTATTCAATCAAAGTTTTTTAAATTTGAGAATCTTTCATATATACATATATATAATATTTCATATAACCCTAATAACTTCTTCTAGGTTATTTTAATCAGTTATATTTTTTCAGAACTTATTTAAAACTAAAAAAGTAAAATAAATTCACGAATTTTTGTTTATAAATTTATTTTTTTTCCGAACGAAAAAAAAATATATCGTTGAACCCGTCTATTAAAAACCTTGCTTAACAAATTGAAAAATGGATGAAAGTTGTTATATCTAATCAGAATAGGCGTAAAATTCAATCCAAATTTTAAATTTTACATCTGGAAAAAATTTTCGATTATTTTCAGGCAGCTATTTGCCGAAAAGCTCTTCAATGGTCTTTTAGGACCTGATGATCCCGAATAAGCTGGTTATTATAGAGAAAAGAGAGATATTAATCTAAATGTGAATATTATTGATTATAAACAAAAAATTTAAATTTTATTGATATTATAATATAATTTATGAATTTTAAAGTGAAATAACTGATTTCAATCAAGCTAGTGAACGAGATTTCCTAAGGTTTCACAAAACAAGAGATATAGGATCTTATCCTAACAAGAGAATATCTAAATTGTAAATTTTTAAGAATATTAAGGAAAAAAGTACCCAAAAAAGTAGATCTTTTTTTTTTAAATAGCACAGAAATATCATTTTAAAATTGTATATAAAATCATGAAATTTTTGAAAAAAATTTTGACTATCCAGATTCTGGTTCATTTTTAGATGATGTGATCTCTTCTTTATGATAAATTATGATGATTATGATAATCTTTTTGAACCACTATTTGTTGTGAAAAATTAAGGGCGGGTTCGAAAAACCCGACGGTAATTAACGCTATATAAAAAATTTGGTAATTTGCGTGTTAATACTGTATTAAAGAAGTATCCAGCGATCTGATTGGTTGGAAAAAAATTAACCAATCATATTGGTGGATATTATGTGAAACCTAAGTTCATACAATACCGCGCTAGTTTATACCGTATTCTTTATAGCAATATTCTACATCTCTAGCATGTTAAAATTGACTTGACTCGTGGTTCATGCATCATACCAACGTCCGATGAGCCGATGATTGATATAGCATAAAACCACAAATTCCAATAAATTATTCCTCATCAAATATTAGGGACGTTAGTTTGATGCATTAACCAGGAGTCAAGTCAATTTTAACATGCCAGAGATGGAGAATATCGTATGTACTAAATCCACACTATAATTTTTTTAGGCGGAAATCCGCCTATTTGTAAGACGCTTTTATTAGGAAGTGGGAAAAAAAAATGATTAAAAAAATTCACATTTATGATCATATACTCTTTAATGAAGCTCTTTTTTATCTTATATGCGAATTTCACATAAAAGCGTCTTTCAAAATTATACCCTTTCCTAAAATATTTACAGTGTAGTTCTTAAGTTATGATGCTGCATAATTCAGCAAGGGAATACGGTAAGATTATTGTTTTTATAACATGATAGGTGTAATCAGCTGATTCTTTCTTGACCAAAATTAAATTTCTTACTTGAGATTCAAAGTATTGTATACATCTGTATTTTTCGAATTCATTTCTAACTGAGAAAATTTTTGTCATTATTACTTTCTGCTGAATAGGTTCAAAAAAATAAAGCCGAGAATTTTTTCGTTAAATTCTTTTTTCGCAAATTTTTATAATCTTTTTTTAAAAAAAAAACTTAGGTATACAAAAAACCAGCGATTGTTACTGCTGCAAATTCAGCATATTATAGCGCTTTACAAGCAACCGTTTTCCATATACACAAACATTTTCCAGACTATCCATTAATTATATATGACCTTGGTTTAGATGAAGAATCATATAAAACAGTAGGAATTTCAAATATATTTTAGCTTGAAAACAAAAATTAAATTATCTATTATTAAGACGATAGCAAATTGCAAATGTGTGGTTAAAAAATTTGATATGAATAAATTATACGAACGAACTTCTGCGCACATATCAAACTTAAAAACATATGCATGGAAGCCTTTACTGATTCAAGAAACACTTATAGAATATGAAACAGTTTTATATGTAGATTCATCAATTCGATTTCAATCAAGTGAAATATCCTCGATTATTGATTCTGTTAGACAAGTTGGTATGCTTACTCAATATATTGAGCTCAAATTAAACTGCTATACAAATCCTAAAATGTTTGAATGGTTTGAAGATACACCTAGTACTTATGATGATTTTTTTACAATTGAGGCAAATATTTTATTATTTCATCGTAATTTTTTGACTTCATTAATAATGAAAGCATGGGTTACTTGTGCTTTAGAAGAAAGCTGTATTTCCCCTATTGGAAGTAGAATTGATAGCTGCTGCGGATGTCATCGTAAAATTTTTAATTTAAAAATAAAAAAAAAAACAGAATTATTATTCTTTAAAATTCGATGAAAAGGTTATGATCAAGACGCGCTTACTATAATAAATAGTTATTTTTATGGGCATCCAAAAGACTCAAGAATGCATTTACCACCTTATTCCTTCACTAGAGAAGAATCCTTTTTTTTCAAAATAAGACGTTATGAAGGAATGGATTATTTTAAAAATCAAGCCATAAAATAAAAATATTTAAATTATTTATACAACTTGTATCATCCATAAATTCATTTGAATTCATAATTAAATCAAATCTACACTAAATAGAAAAAAATTCAAAAATACATGAAAAAATCCACGCAAAATTACTTTATATGGGTCCGACTTACTGGCGCAATATTATTGCTAATGAGCTGTACAAAAATTTTAATAGCGGATCAGGAAAAATACTAATGCAACTACCTTAAAAACAGAAAAAAAATTGACCAATCAGAAAATTGGGTACAAACCGAAAATTCGGATTTTGGTGCACGCACCATCTCGCAAGGGTTTTCGGTAGTTGCAATTTTAAAATATATTTTTAAAAATTTAAATTACTTTTAGAAAATTTTTTGACCAATTTCAAATTTTCGTAACCAAATTTAAATTTAAGGCTAAATTTAATGAAAGACTTTTTTTAAGAGTTAATATCGAATATCATAACTTTATTAACAATTCATTAAGTTTAATTCCTGAAGTTTTTCCTAATTATTTGATTAATATTAATCGATTATAATGTTGAAATTTTTGATGAGTCTTTATTTTAAAAAGATTTAAATTCGTTTAATTGTTTTAAAAAATAGTGAATTGGTCAGATATTGCGTAAATTTTTTTCTTCATGGTATGTAATAAATTTTATTGCGGTTATTTTTGTTGCGTTATTCCATTTATCCCAAAGAAAAAAAATGTTAGAAAATATATTAGACAGATAATTGTTTATTGGAGAATTAGCTACACTAAAGAAATTCTCTCAAATAATTTTAAAAAATTTCCATAAGATGGTAACAATGTTAGTAAGAAGTAAGACACCCCAAATAAAAAAATGCCAACTTAGATAAGCATATTGGAAGACATTTATTACAATAACAAAATAAATTTTCAAAGAACAAAAAGATCTAATTTCATTCTAGTTAATAAAATATCGTTTAATCGTTTTTCTTTGGCAAGTCTTTCTCTAATAAAACAATAATTCTCTTGACTTGTTAATTGATCAATATTTTTTACAGAATTGATATTTGAATCTGTTCTTAGCATTATTTGCTTATTAAATTTAATAGAATTCAAATAATCACTTTTAGATGCCAATGTTTGTTTATCCATTGTTTCATAATAACTATTTAAGACAAAAGCTGAATTTAGTCTGTTAGGAAGTCGGTCTTTTGTAATTTGATTTTTAGGATTTTCAAATGGATCTATTTTACGTTTTTTATCGAGGAAAATTGGTTGATTTTTATTCTGAAATCCAATTGTTTCGGCTTGATTTTCTATTTCAGTTTCAGTATTTATAGAAACACTTTCCTTAAATGGGTTTCTATAAAAATGTTTACATTCGCCCGTATCAATTTTTTGCAGCCATTCATAAATAAATAAATTTTTATCTTTTAACTCTAATTTTGTTTTATATTCGTTATGGACATCTAAATTATCTTGTTTCAATTCACCAAAATAAATGGGACCTTTATTACGATGAATATCTTCTCGAATTTTAGAATCTAGCTGATCACTTAATTTTAAATATGCCGATTTTGGTTTTTTGTAAAGTATAAATTTATTTTCAGACGAATAGTGTTGTTGAATTGCTGATTTGGATCGAATTATATTACTATGAGAATTGCTACCACGTCTCTTAGAATTTTCAGATAAATATTTTGAATATTTGGATTCTATATGGGAATATTTTTTCTTTAGTGGATCTTCTATTTTTTCATCGATTAATAGTGATAAATTTTTATTTTGATTCTTCAATTTTTCTTCTCTATTTTTTAGTTTCATTGAACCTAAAGCGTAAATTTCTGGCGGCTTTATATCCATTTCATTATTATTTGTCAAATCAGAATCCTCTTTAATTAAAAAGCTTTTAAATGAATTTTTTTCTGATTCTTTTTTCTTATGCATAAAATCACTCTCCAACGATTTTAAGACTAATTTATGGGTTAAATATCTATTGAGAAAACACTCTAAACTATGTCTTCGTTTTTGTTTTCCGGACAAAGTTAACATTGACCTTGATTTCCTATTGCTACCTGTTGAATTTGATCTTAACCTAAAAGGCCTTGCCACTCTGATATCTACTAGATTATAAATTTCTATTAATTCGAATTCTTCAAGCATTTCATACAAAGTTGGCTCAGGTTTATCAGCTAGTTCAGGAGGAGGTCTGAAATAGAAATAACTAAATTTTGCTTTTCATAAATAATTTTCAAAATTTTTACCTTGGTAAAAGATAAGATGGTATTTTTCGTTTTGCTATTCGATTCATGTATCGTTCAAAATAACTAAAATATGAAAATTTACCATACTCTTTACGATGATTATTAATATCAAAATTTGTTTCACTATCAACATTTAAAAGTGATATATTTATTGATTCCTTTTCAGAATCATCGTTTTCGTTTTGTGCTCTTTTTATAGCTAATGAACTGGTACCGACTGGAGCTTTTGTATTAGAGTTGCGAAACGTACTTAAATTATTACTTGATGAAAAAGGTCTAAGTGGTGACGGTGCTAAATCGGGTGATACATTTGAAATAGTAACAGATGTTTTAGGACGATTATTTCTCAATTTTTCTGCTGGTAAATGAGTAGTTTTAAATATTGGATTTATTTTACCTTCAAATAAATTTTTCCTGATTTCGTATTTAAAAATGAAAATTTCAACCAAAAATACCTGAATATAAAGGTTGATAGGGTTTAGGTTTTAAAAGCAATAAATCTTCCAATAAACTCATGTTAAGATTCTAAAATCATATTTTTAATATTTTAATAACAAAAACAACTTTTTGACTAGATTTCAAATTAAAACTTATTTTTAAAATAGAGAAGATTTGAGAAGCTAATAATAATAGTTAGTTAGTTTTTTTTTATGAGAAAAAATTATTAGCTCTTGAAATTTTAAATTAATACTTAAAAAAATTTGAGGAAAAGCAGTGAAAAACTGATTTAGCTTAATTTTGAATTTCTGTTGATTAAAACTTTCTTGTTGACAATGCTCTAAGGTATATTTTAAAAAGTTAAACAATGGAAAATATTGCAGGATATTTGTTTTATAAATTTTTTTGATATTTTTAATGTTGTTTCTGTTGACAAAATATTTTAATATTAAATTTTATTCCGTAATTTTAAATAAAAAATAATTTAAATAAAATTTTATTTCATTCGACATAAAATAAAAATGCTTTGATGTAAATTTTCTGCACTAAAATAAACTTAAAATTATATTTAAAAAAATTAAAAATTAAAGAATTCCATCTAGAATTTGCAATTTTCTACACATTTATCTACACTCTTTTCATAATTTAATTAAAATTGTATATTAATAAGGACGTAGTTAATATTTTCAAGTTTTTTTAAAGTAAACTCTTTTATTTACTCTTAGCTTAAGAAGCAATACATTGGTCTTGAACAAAGCTTTCGAAGAAGAAAGCATCTGGATGACAAAGAAGCTTCGATCAATAATCTATGCGCAAGGCTGTTGAGAGAAATGTCAAGCTCTATAAATTGATCTTAACTCGTCACATTCGTTTATAAGCCTTTTTTGAGTCTGATCTAAAGCCATAGTTTCAAAAGTTTCACTAAACTTTAAGATTCTTCAATTTTTTTTTAATTCGTATGAATAAATTTAAAATATTGGCTGGTTTTAGAATTCTTAAAAATTTCTCGAGGGTGTTTTTGTTGACACATTTGTCGAAGTTAGTCTTCATTTTTTCAAAAAAAATTCATGAAGAATCATGATTTTTTTTGTTAAAATTTGAAGATTTATGAAGAAAAATAAGCGTTTAAAAGAATTTATATGAATAAAATTAGCCCTGCTTGTTCATGAATATTCATTTTTGGAAAAATATTTATTTATTAATTCTAGACAGCCAGATACTTTTTAAAAGCACGTTTTAAAGCCCTGCAAAAATTTTTTAAAGAAAAACAAAATTTTATCAGGAAAATTATTCTCATATGGTCTTTTTCTTAATTTTTCTAGGCCATTTAAACTCGTAATATTAAGTGCTTTTATTAAAACAAGTAAGGGTCGCAAAGCTCTTATTTCAAAGCGCACTATATTATTTATAAAAAGCATATAAATTCTTTTTTTATTTGTTTCTTTTTAGAACATATTTTAAGAAAGTTAAAATACTTGTTTTAACTTGGTTTTTTGGGAAGCTTTGAGCCCTTAAAACTATATTTAAAACTCTTTTTTTATTTGTTTCTTTTTAGAACATATTTTAAGAAAGTTAAAATACTTGTTTTAACTTGGTTTTTTGGGAAGCTTTGAGCCCTTAAAACTATATTTAAAACTCTTTTTTTATTTGTTTCTTTTTAGAACATATTTTAAGAAAGTTAAAATA
Organism: Brachionus calyciflorus; assembly: GCA_002922825.1. Classification (NCBI taxonomy): domain Eukaryota; kingdom Metazoa; phylum Rotifera; class Eurotatoria; order Ploima; family Brachionidae; genus Brachionus; species Brachionus calyciflorus. The sequence continues at coordinate 396,144 of NTPY01000013.1, forward strand.
CTTGTTTTAACTTGGTTTTTTGGGAAGCTTTGAGCCCTTAAAACTATATTTAAAACTCTTTTTTTATTTGTTTCTTTTTAGAACATATTTTAAGAAAGTTAAAATACTTGTTTTAACTTGGTTTTTTGGGAAGCTTTGAGCCCTTAAAACTATATTTAAAACTCTTTTTTTATTTGTTTCTTTTTAGAACATATTTTAAGAAAGTTAAAATACTTGTTTTAACTTGGTTTTTTGGGAAGCTTTGAGCCCTTAAAACTATATTTAAAACTCTTTTTTTATTTGTTTCTTTTTAGAACATATTTTAAGAAAGTTAAAATACTTGTTTTAACTTGGTTTTTTGGGAAGCTTTGAGCCCTTAAAACTATATTTAAAACTCTTTTTTTATTTGTTTCTTTTTAGAACATATTTTAAGAAAGTTAAAATACTTGTTTTAACTTGGTTTTTTGGGAAGCTTTGAGCCCTTAAAACTATATTTAAAACTCTTTTTTTATTTGTTTCTTTTTAGAACATATTTTAAGAAAGTTAAAATACTTGTTTTAACTTGGTTTTTTGGGAAGCTTTGAGCCCTTAAAACTATATTTAAAACTCTTTTTTTATTTGTTTCTTTTTAGAACATATTTTAAGAAAGTTAAAATACTTGTTTTAACTTGGTTTTTTGGGAAGCTTTGAGCCCTTAAAACTATATTTAAAACTCTTTTTTTATTTGTTTCTTTTTAGAACATATTTTAAGAAAGTTAAAATACTTGTTTTAACTTGGTTTTTTGGGAAGCTTTGAGCCCTTAAAACTATATTTAAAACTCTTTTTTTATTTGTTTCTTTTTAGAACATATTTTAAGAAAGTTAAAATACTTGTTTTAACTTGGTTTTTTGGGAAGCTTTGAGCCCTTAAAACTATATTTAAAACTCTTTTTTTATTTGTTTCTTTTTAGAACATATTTTAAGAAAGTTAAAATACTTGTTTTAACTTGGTTTTTTGGGAAGCTTTGAGCCCTTAAAACTATATTTAAAACTCTTTTTTTATTTGTTTCTTTTTAGAACATATTTTAAGAAAGTTAAAATACTTGTTTTAACTTGGTTTTTTGGGAAGCTTTGAGCCCTTAAAACTATATTTAAAACTCTTTTTTTATTTGTTTCTTTTTAGAACATATTTTAAGAAAGTTAAAATACTTGTTTTAACTTGGTTTTTTGGGAAGCTTTGAGCCCTTAAAACTATATTTAAAACTCTTTTTTTATTTGTTTCTTTTTAGAACATATTTTAAGAAAGTTAAAATACTTGTTTTAACTTGGTTTTTTGGGAAGCTTTGAGCCCTTAAAACTATATTTAAAACTCTTTTTTTATTTGTTTCTTTTTAGAACATATTTTAAGAAAGTTAAAATACTTGTTTTAACTTGGTTTTTTGGGAAGCTTTGAGCCCTTAAAACTATATTTAAAACTCTTTTTTTATTTGTTTCTTTTTAGAACATATTTTAAGAAAGTTAAAATACTTGTTTTAACTTGGTTTTTTGGGAAGCTTTGAGCCCTTAAAACTATATTTAAAACTCTTTTTTTATTTGTTTCTTTTTAGAACATATTTTAAGAAAGTTAAAATACTTGTTTTAACTTGGTTTTTTGGGAAGCTTTGAGCCCTTAAAACTATATTTAAAACTCTTTTTTTATTTGTTTCTTTTTAGAACATATTTTAAGAAAGTTAAAATACTTGTTTTAACTTGGTTTTTTGGGAAGCTTTGAGCCCTTAAAACTATATTTAAAACTCTTTTTTTATTTGTTTCTTTTTAGAACATATTTTAAGAAAGTTAAAATACTTGTTTTAACTTGGTTTTTTGGGAAGCTTTGAGCCCTTAAAACTATATTTAAAACTCTTTTTTTATTTGTTTCTTTTTAGAACATATTTTAAGAAAGTTAAAATACTTGTTTTAACTTGGTTTTTTGGGAACCTTTGATCCCTTAAAACTATATTTAAAACTCTTAATTTATGCATATTATAAATTTCCTCAAAGTCTCACATTTTGATGCCTTACATTTACAAAGCTTCGCTTTGAAATATTGATGAGGATGCTACACGCGAATAGCTTTTATGTTTATGTCAAAATAGTCTATTACTTTTTTATCACGAAATTTTCTTAATTGTACATTACCACAAGGTTTTTTTTTAAATTTTTTTTAAATTTTGTTTTTTAAGATTTAAAAGTTCAATTGAGTAAAATGCATGCTTAATTTCACATTATATTTGTCTATCAAAAGACTACTTAAGTTTAAATTATTTTTCGAACTTTAGGTATTAATAATATTTAAAAAAATTAATTCTAGCTAAAAGATGTACGTCTACTTCAATTTAGTTAAGTATGGATACAAATTTAATTGAATTTTCAAAAATTTATTTTCCAATATGAGTACATTGTATTAATAATGATGAAAAAAAATTATAAATTTTAAATAATATCAAAATAAATTAAAATGCTCAAACCAATTTTGGGTTTATATTTTTATTTTTTTGTTACAATAATAACTGATAATTTAATCACATCAAACTTACTTTGTAAAAGTTGTGGTAACCAGTTAACATCACTCAAATATCTAATAAACAAGCCAAGTCCTCTTGCATTAAAATCATGGAATACTTCAATTTTTCATTCAAAATCAAAGTACACACACTCTTTAAATCAATCAATTCAGCATAATGCAAATTTAGCTTTGATTCAATTGTTAGAAAATCCTCAAGGTAGTCATTTTGAGTTGATTACTGTAAGTAAGGCGAATGTTCATTTTTTAAATAATACAAAAAGTATAGCTGATACCTGGTTTCCAAACTTTAAATGGACTATATGCTTATGCCCACATTGCTTTATACATATCGGATGGTACTTTGAGTCTATTTTTGACACAAATGATTTTTTCTTTGGGATCTTAGTTAAAAACTTATTTGATGAAGATTATGAAGATAAATTAATTATAGAACCAAAGTTTAAACTTTATTAAATATTTAAATAATTATTTGAATATTCGAGTTTTTTGTTGTCAAAACACGACATTCTTTTTTTGACTATTAATAAATTTTAAAATTAAAAAAAAAATTATTCTATAATTATATTTTCAATCCTTCTCTTAATTAACTTGTCTCCTTAAAATTAAACACGCCGATGGCGTCTAGCTATTTTGTAGCTTCATCAGTTATTTGCGATTTCCCATTCAGTTGTTTACAACTCCGATGAGCTATTTTTTTTTGAAGATTTTGCTCAACTATATGCAATTGGTATATTATTGATAATGATAAATCAAGGCTAAATCATTTTCAGCTATAAAGAAAATAAACTTAAATTCAATTATATATAGCACAATTAGTTTATATAGACTCCAATATTTCATAATTTTACACTTATTTTTAATTGGTCTGAGAAAACTTGATTGATTCACATCAATTTCATTCCGAAATAATTTTATTCCGAAAATAAAAAATAAGAATTATATTCCGAAGGTATTTTAAAAAAATATCGAAAAAATATAAGAAAAAAAAGATACAAATATTTGGCTAATTATCATTAAAAAAAATTACTATTCATAATTTTCCCTATATCGTCCAAAAAATCCAAATGTTTTTGCTGCTCTTCTTCGAATGTTATTTTTTGTTTTAGTCGTTTGAACGCTGTGTCCCGGTCCAGTCCGGATATTCTTGAACTTCCAGTAACACCAGTCTTTATCCATTGTCATTTCACTTCTGCGTCGATATCAGCATTAGTTATTGATGCGGATCTTGCATCAATCGTAGCTTTGACTCTTGCTCTTTCTCTTGCATTGGCTTCGTCCCTTCGACGTAAAGGAGATCTATTCACTGTCGACTCCACATAGTTACACTGAAACTAGAATGTATGCCGAGAGGTCGAAAACGAAGAAGTGATTAACGAAAGAGTCAACACGACAACGAGCCAAAAATAAGAAACCCTAACTTTTTAAGAATTCAGTAAATATTCTAACCGTTGATATTTCGGCGTAACTATTCCCAATCCGTAAATTTTAAATTTAAAAAAA
>NTPY01000013.1:400175-450950 GCA_002922825.1 Brachionus calyciflorus
ATATTTCTTATTTAAGAAAACGGGATATAAATCTTATTTTAAATTTTGGAATATCTTTCTTATTTTAGAAAACGGAATATATTTCTTTGGAATATAATTTTCGGAATAAAAATTTTTCGGAACATTTTTGCTATTTACCAACTTGATTTGGAAGAATTAGATAAGATGAAAAAGGAATAATTCTTATTCCTTAAATGATAATCTAGAATTTTGTATTAAAATAGTTTGATCTGATTTGTTTATTAAAAAAATAATAAATTTTTAAAAAAAGATGAAATTTAATACTGTAAACTTGCGCACTACTCCAGGAATAAACCAAAATATTCAGGTTTATTCCACTGGAAAACTTCCCATCGACACCATGTTAAAAAATTGTTTTCAATTTTTTAGGAAAAAAACAATTTTTTAACATGGTGTCGATGGGAAGTTTTCCAGTGGAATAAACCTGAATATTTTGGTTTATTCCTGGAGTAGTGCGCAAGCGTTTACGGAATTTGTTTTTTTACAACTTTATGGTAATTTTTATAAATAATATTAAACAATTCTGGTCATTCACAACTACCAAAAATAACCTTTATTAGAACAATCTAGCAATATAAATAAGCTTTATTTTATAGATTCCAAAAGATCACATTCAAAAATTTTTATGATTGCTTAAAATTAATGAGATTTTCTATTATTTAGGGTACATTAAGAAATCTTTTATGCAGAAAATTCAACTCTTACAAAATTCTCAAAGAAATTTTTGAAACCATATTCAATCAATAGGGAATACCACATCTCTTAAATATGTCAATAATAAAACCACTCAAATTTAATTTTAAAATAATATATTTTTGTTTTTAATGTGACTAGAATAATTAAAATTTGGGTCTATTGCAATAGGTCACACTTTGGTCACCTAATTTAACGTGATCATTAAATCCTTATTAGGCATGTGATCAGGACTGATCGCCTCTTACGTGACCAGTAATAAAGTGACCAAAAAAATATGATGGTCACTTAAATTTTTTTAATTTTCAGGTTACCAATAAAAATTAAGTATTAAATTAAACATAATTTTTATACTATTTACAAATCTACAAGCATAAACTTTTTTTAAAATAAAAATTGTTAATGGTAATTTAATTATCCAGAATGTATCTAATCTTTTGGTCAAGATGAATCGAGTTTGAGATCGAAGGGTAATGAGAAGCATAGACGCAGATATTATACAACAATTAGTGATCATGTTGAGACAATAAATAGCTAATCTAAATGTAGCAGTATATCTAGTCAAATAGAAAAGTTTCCTTTAAACAAAAAAATTCAAAAGAACAATTTAAATGTATCAATAAGCATTTAAATGGTAAAAAAATTCTGTCGAATGTCAAGATTTTCAAAATCGGGAAGGGATTAAAACTATTTTAAAAAAAATCAAATTTCTTTATTTGATCTCGTAAAAATTTGCTCACATAATTTTTCATTTGGTCACAAATTTTGATAAATTTTTAAATATTATATTTTCTATTAAATTTATTTTTTTTGGTCACGTAATAGGCGACCAACCGGTCACATATTGCAATAGACCCTAAAATTTTATAAACAACTTTTTGTGCCAACTTTTTTTTTTATTAAATTTTCTATTTTTTTTTATTGATTTTTGATAGGTAAATATAAATATAATCAAATTAAAATTATACAAGTAAAAAAATATAAAATTATAAATTTACAGATTCGGGTCTATGTTTTTTAAGAAATCTTATGAACACTATTTTCTTCTTCTAATCTTATACGCTTGATAATATTTTTTGGAGCTTGATCAAAATTTTTTGCTAATTCGCTTCCTCGAGTTTGAGGCACCATGACTTGACCAAATGTTTGAACTTCAATGTATATTCCTTCATTTGAGATTGACATTGAAGTTTCACTTCACTTGTAATAAAAGCAAAAGGCTTTGATATTATTTTTTCTTTTTCTTCTATTTCTTGTATTCTCTTGAAACATTTAATAAAGTTGCACATTACTGCTAAATAATTTTGTATTAATTTTTTAAGTCACCAGATTCATCTCGTATTTAGCTTGATTTCTTTTATTTGTTTAATTGTATATGTGTATTATTAAAAACAAAACGGTTTTTTCCCCCAATAGCTAGAACAGGGTAAATTTTTCCAGAAAGTAATTTTTTCGTTAAATTGGACTATAGTAATTTTTTCATATCTTCAAAAAAGTAAATTTTTCCTTAATTTAGAATAAAGTAATTTTTTCGTATTTTTAAAAAAGGAAATTTTTCCTTAAATTAGAAAAAAATAATTTTTTCCTAAGTAGTAATTTCCCAGTAAATTTTTCTGATCAGTAATAAATTACTAACAATCTTTTGATACTCGAATAAAAAAAATATTCTTATTTAAACTATAAATACTTTAAATGTAATGTAACGCAATTACTTAAGAGAGTCAATCGTTTTTAAACAAGTTTAAAAATTTTAAACTTTTAAGCTTTTATAAAAAGGACTTGGTCTTAAAAAATTCAGCCTGCAAGTAATTGCGTGATTAAATTTTTTGAGAAAAAATGAAAATAAATAATTTATTTGTTAACACAAATTCTAAGACCACTAAGATAAGAATCTTTAAAATAAACTAAATTTTCAAAATTATGAAATAATTTAAATCATAATCGGTTGAAGAGATGCAAAAAAGCGAAATATTCCTTTAAGAAGTAGATAATTTCGAAATCGAATTTTTCAAAACTTTATAGAGATAAAATTATAGATTAGTTACAAATATATGTGAATATCATTTAATATTAGTAATTTTGTATTATGTAATTATCTCTTTAAGCTAATGAAAACCAGTTTGACTATAAAATATTTAATTTTGCTATTTAAAAAAATGTAAACCAATCAAAAATCATAAAAGTTTATTTACAATTAAGATAAGTATTTTAAAATAATGTTTACTTTAAATTTTTCATTAGGAAACATTTCTTGAGTATATTCTCTTAGTCTTTCTTCTACTTATTACGCGGTCTACTTAAAACACATTCTTTTACTAAAGGAAAAAATAACATTTTTTTTGAAAAAATTATAATGGGATATAAATCTCTGAATAGCATGATGTCTGGATATTAATTCAAATAGAGCATCCAATTCATAATAAAAACAAACAAATAAAAATTCAATTTTACAACCATTAAAATTTTGTATAATTTCGTAACTCATTAATCAGTTAAATTCCAATCATCATAAATTCAACTTAAACTAAAGGGTCATAAGTAATTACGTATATTTTCAAGTGGGAATTTTTTTGTTGGGCTTAAATTGTTTAAGTTTTAAATATTCACGGCTCATTAATCTTAATATTCAACAAGAATCTCAAGCGATCGAGTGAGAGAGAGAGAAAATCGAAATTCCTCAATGACAATTACAAAAAGTGCTAGAATATGTCAATTGTTTGTTTAATATAAAAATCAAATTTCCTATTTTTATTTTTTTACCTTTAGAAAGAAAAAGAAAAAAAATCTATCTGTTGCTTAAGAAAAATTAAATTTCATTTTCCTTTCATTCGGCTCAATTCTTTTTATTTAAATCAAATTTTCTATAATAAGATTAAAAATTAATAAGCACGCACAATTAGTTTTTATTTTTGTTTATTTATTTTTTTTATTAAACCGCTCAATGTTACTTTTGTCCCTTAACTTCGTGGGTATTTAAGCTTTATAAAATTATAAACCACATTAAAAATACAATTACAAATGAAAAAAATGAATATAATAGTTTTTGTATTTATAATACTAATAAACAAATCGTTATGCAGTAGTTTGATAAGCTTAAAAAATCTTCCAGATAGCTTTATATACAATTCGAATGTCAGCACTACCTCAAGAACATGGTCTAGACTCTACTCGAATCAATTAAATGATAATCAACTAAACAAATATTTTAAAATAGTAAACAAAACGAGCATCGAAATAACACAGGGCTCTTCTCGTGAATCCGTTTGCAATTCAATTGTTACTTGCAGTCTACAGCCGAATTCAACTCAATGTATTTTAGATCTTTCATTAATAGTTTATATTAATAATGAAAATAAGTCAAATTTCAATGAAATAAAACTAGTTAAGTTGCAACTTTTGCTTAGTGATTGGTCTAATGATTATTTATATTTTGACCAATTGAGCTATGAATTTAGATTTGATCCACAACAAGAATATTTATCTGATGATATGCACGAATTCGGAATTGTTAAAGCAACAAGCTTTCAAAATTCTGATCTTAACAATCTTGTTAGATATTACATTGATTTTGAAGAAACAAATAAAGTCGATTTGATGGAATTAGTTAGTATAAATCAACAAACTGGATCACTCATTGTGAATCGAACTAAATTAATTAGTCAAAAATTTGCTTCAGATTATGTATTTTATGTAAATGCTTTAATTAAATGTTCACAAAATCAAAAGCCTCTTTATAATCGCACTCAAGTTAAACTTAGTTTTCAAAGTGATAAGACAATTAAACCAATAATTAATTTAATAAGTTTAGTTGAACAAAAAAAGCTTGGATTTAAGCAACAATGTTTCAAAATAAGTCAAAATGATTTTTTAAATTCGAATAAGATTGCTTTAGCTCAAATTCAAATTGAAAATTTCGATTTGAAAAAATCATATGAATTTAAAATAAGCGAATCAAGTCTTGACATCAAAATTGAGAATATAGTTGATAATTTATTTGTTGTTTATTTGCTAAAGAATACAAGTTTAAATTTCAATTATATGAGCGAAATATTTAAGATTAAATTTAAGTTGGCAAATCAAGAGAGCACTATTTATTCAGAATTTTTTATATGTTTAAATGTTCAAAGCGAACAAGATTTGTACGAAGAATTAAGTTTAATTGAATTTAAAAGTAATTTAAGGATTTTAGGACCTAATGAAAAATCTATTATTTTAGAAGCTCATGGATCTAGTGATCTTAGTTTTATGGTAGATCCAACATCTAGTATTTATTATAATTTTAAACTTGACAAGATATCGAATAAATCAGCTAGATTAGTATTTGATCCAATCGATAAAGATGATCAAATAGTTTATGAAATTATAGTAATAGCTTTTGACTCAAATATACCAGTTGATAGGTTCTTAAAATATTATTCTTATTTAAAACAATTAAGTTATAGTTTTGGTAAATTTTTAAAATTCACTACAAAAGTTTTATTGCAAACTGAGAAATTCGATTCTACATCATCATTAAAAAATTATGATCTTAATCAACAAGTCATAGGATATTTGCCTTCTATTTTTGACATAGTACCTAGAGAGCATTTCTTAAACTACGAAAATACTATTGAAAATTATTTTTATAATTCAAATTTAAATTTAACCGATTGTATTAATTTGCATAAATTTACTGGTATTTTAACAAAATCAAAGAATTGTACTCAATTATCTGAAAATTTAAAAGTAATTTTCACTCTTGAAAATACAAATACCAAATACAGAGTGGAAAATTTTAGACAAATTAATTTAGCTCAAAGTAAAAACGATTCAAATAGAATTTTGCTTTTAAACATAAACAGTAGTTTAGTCAAAAATGAATTTGATGTCAATTTTGAATTCAATTTAAATCTCTTGGATAACAATATATCAAGAGAAATTGAAATTATTCGCATTGTATCAAAAGAGGATGATTCTGCAACTTATTTTTTAAATGGACAAATGCCTGAAATTTTCACCTTAGATCAAAAATTAGGCTCATTAAGTTTAAATTTAACAAAATTTTTGCAACAAGATTCAAATATTTTATTTAAAAAATGTCTTAAAATGGAAATGACGTCAACCGGTTTCAATTATTCGAATCTTATACGTAGAAAAGTCAAGTCAAATGATCTTATTGAAATTAATTTGTGTTTTTCATTAAACTCACAACAAAAAGTATTTATACATTCTAGTTTGTCAAAAGGATTTAGCTTTCAATTTTTAAGAGTGCAAAATTTAAATGAATCCATAGTTTGGATATGCTTTCTAAGTTTATTTATGACAAGTTCACTTTTGTTGGTGGTTGTTTTATTTTATTTATATTCATCAATTAGAATAAAAGAAAATTTTGCAAAACAGTATTCGAGTTCAAGTCAATGTCAACTCAAAATTCGTAATGATGATTTATATCAAAGTATCGAAAATGGTTTAGTTCCATCTAAATTAGATATTCTTTTAAATAAAAAACCTTTGTCTCCTGATACTAGCAATTTTATTGAAATATCTTCAATTAAAGAAATAAGTGAAGATCAAGGTGTATATTGTGTTGCATCAGGAGCATCGTTTACTTCAGATTTATCATCAGCATCTGAGTGCGTCGATTCAGTAAGTGAATGCAGTGAGATAAGTCGTTCTGAAATTGTATTAGGAAAAGTTAATTTAGAAGAATCACGATTGAGTTTATTTGATTTAACGCCAGTAGTTAAGCACAAGATTTACGAACCAGTAGTCGATTTAGGTCATGGAATCAATCAGAATGATATAAAACACTGGTTAAAGTGTAATCAGGAAATTCGTTTAGTTGATACTTCAAGAACAAATAATTCATTTGCGACCCAGACATCTACAATATCCTCGAACGAATGTATAATATAAAATTAAAAAAATTTTTTTTTTACATATTTTTTTTTATTTCACCTTGTTAATAATTGCATTTTTTAAATAAACTTTTTGAATTTTATTTATTTATTTTTATAAATCTAAGAAATACCTCAATTGGTTTAAAATCACGATCATATTCCCTTGCTGAATTTTGCAGCATCAGAACTTAAGAACTGGATTTGACGCATACCCTATTCTACATACCTGCCATGTTAAAATTGACTTGACTCGTAGTTCATGCATCAAACCAACGTTTCCAACATTTGAATTGGCATCATTTATTAGAAATTCCGATTCTATGCAGCATCAAATTTTGGCTCCATTAGGAAAAATTCAGGCAAATTTTTTTTATTTTTTAATTTTCAACTTTTGATGGTGCGCTAAATATAGAATTTTGTTGAATTTTAATTGAATTTTTCTTATCCGAGTCAATGATTTGTTGTTTTCAATAAATATAAATATCAAGTGTTACCAAATATTAGCAAATACAAAGTCTGTAACAATTATGGAAGTCACTTTTATCAAGAAAAGGACTACACTGCTCATACATCTGATGAGAACTTGATAGAAAACGAGAGAAATATTGTTAATTTAGCAGCAAAAGACTCTTATGGACAATATGTTATAACTGCAAAGTCTCAAGACTCAAATAAATATTATTAGTAATCACTTAAATTCATTTATTTAACTCAAAAATTTTGGAACTAGAAGAGTAACTCTCTTCAAAACGAGAATTAAAACGAAATTTAAATCAAGTTTAAAATTAAAAAAAGAGATTCTAAGCCACCTCAGTAATAATATTAGAGTAACAAAAAATGAATTATTAAATTTATTCGAAACAAGTAAACTACTTCAATAAAATTATAAATGGATTATGGATTTGGTTAAATTCTAGGCACTTAAATTTTTGTTTGTATTCTTTTTTTCGATCTCGAACTTAAAACATATTCTATAATTTTTAGCTTTTTAAAATTCTGTATACAACGCCACCTTATTTGACAGGGCGTTGAGCAAGGGGTTGGCAATCGGCCTCGGTCTTAGATTAATAAATAAATAAGAAAAGAATTTCGAATTTATTTATTTATTAGCTCTCGCGCTAAGGCCATCTATGGGCCACCTCTCTCAGTACACCCTTAAATAAAGTGTACTGAAAAATAAAAATAGTCTAAACATAAGAATAAAATAAGTATTTACAAAAAATAAAAAAGTAAAAATATAAAAAATATAAATATTTATAAGTCCATAGATATCTACAAATTTACAATTCATACACATGATTTAAACATAAAACAAAACCTTGAAGATGTTGGGTTAATTAAATCATGGTCTGTCGTGTGGACCATGTTTTAATTAAATTTTCTCAAAATTGATGAAGCTAGTAATAGCTTTGTTTCTTTCACACTCATTTTTTATATCGAAAGCTTTCCGCAACTTAGCGACCTTTTCATTCACATTGGTGTTCTTGTTGGTTTTAATGATATTACTAAGGTGTCTATGTGATTGGCAAGCGTCTAATGTGCTAATATTATCGGCCATCGATAAGATGTCGATTCTTTCGTAAATATCATTAATGAAGTCATTTGGATTATTTGATTTTTCCATGTACTCTATGAGACTTTTTGTGAAATCATTTCCAATCAACCGAAAGTAGAAGTCGACTTTTGATTTGGCAAGTCTTTCTCTTGTCGTGTCTAGATTTAGGGCTTCAAATGATTCGGTAGTTCTGCATTTGTTTGAGATTCCAATTATTTTTTTTACAATATTGCCTTCAAATCTTTTAAGGACCAAGTTGTCAGAGGTTTTCAGGGTGAACGACTCTATCCCATACCATAGTATTGGCCTTATGTATATTTTATAAAGTTGAGCCCTCATATTTGGATGCATTTGACAATTTAAGACACCATCGGCTTTCAATTTAAACATAGCAGCTAAAGCTTTCTTCTTTCTAGCTACTAGGTGGTCAATGTTGTTGTTTTTCTCATTGATTTCGACTCCTAAGTATTTCATACTTGTTACTGTACTGATATTATTACCACTCAGTTCTAAATCACCTTGCCATATATCTTTTCGTTTATCATCCACTGAGATATGTGCATTTTTGTTTACCACCATAAAAACCGACTTGTTGGGGTTAAACTTAATCTCATTACTAATTCCATACTCACTTACCTTACATAGCTGGTCTCTCAATCCAGATTTGGTTTGACTAAGGAGGAGAATATCATCAGCATAGGCTATGATGTCGGCTTTAATTCCACCAAAGTCAACTCCATGTTCAAGATTTTCAATGTCATTTATAAGATCCTCAATATTGAATATATATAATTTCGAATTATTGTTTCGAAAAATAAAATTTTTTTTATAAAAAAATGATCAAAACTAAACAAATAGTTATTTAAAATTCAAGTAGGACTTTTTGGGAATTTTCAAATATACTATTAATACATTTTTTATGTTAATCTGTTTGTTTTGAGTTGCATGATAGAAATTTTGATGCTTCTAAAAGGGACCTTTCTCTATATCTTAAAAAACACTGACAAATCCTCATTTGAAATGCTTTTTATAAAATTATGCTGATTTTATTTACGATAATTTGAATTATCGTAAATTTGCGACAAATTATTAAGAAAATCAATTTTTTTCAATTCTGAATCGATAATTGTATGGAAAAAAAATAAACTTTTCTCAAATTTTTGAACTTTTTGATAATAAATTTTTGTTTTTGCTTTAAGAAATTAAAAATTGATTAATTTTTTTATTTTCTTATTTTTACTTTAAAAATTAGAAATTATTTAATTAAACTTTTTTTTAATTCCTTTTTTTTGAAATTATTTTAGTTAAAAAAAAAACATTTTTTTTCTTCAAAGCAAAATATCATGAATTTTTTATAATTGCCTGATTTTAAAATTATTAGCTTGGATTCTTTGTGTTATTTTGATTTAACGAAAATTGAGTGATTTCAGTCTCAACTTGTTGTCCTGATTTAATTAAACATAAACAAAAGCCTAAAAAAATAAACGCAACTAAGAAATGTCTAAAATTCTTGTTAGGAAAGTTTTAGAGTCTTGTTTTTCTTTTTATTGAATCCAAATGAACCTAGAGTTAAAAAAAAAAAAGCAACTTTGCCTGAATTCTGATATTTTTCTTTATTTTACTAGCATTTTTTTTTAATTAAACAAATTTTTTATTTCTAAAACCCAAAAATTTTTCTCCATTTTCTAAATTGGCCAGATAATGATATTAATCAAATTTAACAAATAAATGTCATCTATATTTTCTATTTACTTATTGAGATTGAATCAAAAGCCCTACAGTATAAAATGTTTAATCGTCAAATTAGTAAATATTCCAAAATTTCTAATCCCTTAATATATTAAATATGGTAACGGAACAAAATTTTTTTTTAATGAGAACTAAAGGTTAATTAAGGTAAGAAGAGTAATATATGACATATAATGTTAAAGGGTATCTAATTTTATTTGTTGTGTTGAATTTTTAAATTTTAAATGTTCTAATAACCAAAGTAATGAAAAATTTATAATTTTCTTTTAATCTTTTAATCAAAAAGTAAAGATTGAATGGTTTTTGCTTTCTTACAATTGTTTTTTGTCAAATATATTTAAAATTCATCATTGACATCTTTGAAATTATAATAAACATAAATTATTTAAAACAGATCTTTTATATCCTAGAGAATTGAGTATTTGAAAGTTTATTAGAAATATTTATGTAAAACTACATTAAATATAATAATTGCAGCATTTTTGTATTATTTAGACTTTAGATTCAAATGGCTAAGCAATTAAAAGCGATTAAATGTCCTTCAGATGAGTTGTCTCTTACCAATTGTGCCATTGTAAATCCTCGTGAATTTGAAAAAACTAGGTAAAATTCGATATAAATATAAAAAATAAGTAGAACTAATTTTTAATAATAAAAAAAAAAGACACGTTGAAATATCAGGTCAAAGTGACAAGTATATATTCACTATTAGACCTGATAATATTGTTCCTCTTGGTGAGATAGGTTTTAGTGCTGTTCAGAGAAAATGGGCTATGATTAGTGTTGATAGCAAAATAATAGTCAAACCATATCAGTTTGATTTAAGAACAAGCTCTATAGATATTTTGACAGTAGAAGTTGATTTTATTCAAAAGAGAAATGCTAATTTAGATCCATATGATTCAGATCGTTTGGCCACCGATCTTGTACAGCAATTTAGCAATCAAGCATTTACTGTTGGTCAGCAAGTAAATAATTTGCCTAGATGATAAGTTTTGAACAATATTAAAATAATATTTTAAATTTTATTTAGCTTGCTTTTCAGCCACAGGAACCAAATAAAAAAATGCTTTTGGTCACCGTAAAGTCAATTGAATGTAAGAGTAAAAATTGTTCGAATCGTTTATTTTTATTCATTTAAAAAAAATTAAATTTAAAAAGCTGCTGATTTAACGGCTGCAATCGATGGTAAAGCTTCGAAGCATAATACAATTCTATCTGGTCAATTACTGCCAAATTCTGTCATAATATTTGAACGAGCTGAAGGCTCATCATTGAACTTGACTGGTAAAAGTAAAGGAAAAGCCCAAGCTCAATCTATTATAAACCCAGACTGGGACTTTACTAAAATTGGAATTGGTGGTTTAGATAAAGAATTTAATACAATATTTAGACGCGCGTTCGCTTCTCGTGTTTTTCCACCAGAATTAATTGAACAATTGAATATCAAACATGTTCGTGGAATTTTATTGTACGGACCACCTGGTACAGGTAAAACTTTAATGGCTAGACAAATTGGTAAGATGCTAAATGCCAAAGAGCCTAAAATTGTTAATGGACCGCAAATATTGGACAAATATGTTGGTGAATCCGAAGCAAATATACGCAAATTGTTTGCCGATGCAGAAGAAGATCAAAAAAGGGTACCTTTTTATTTTTTAAATTTTTAATGAATATTCTTATCAAAATATTTTTTTCATGTAGCTCGGTCCAAATAGTGGTCTGCATATAATAATATTTGATGAAATAGATGCCATATGCAAACAAAGAGGAACAGCTGTAAAATAATTTTAAATAAAATCAAAAAAACAATCCAAAATTTTGTTTAAAACTTTATATTGCTTTTTTTAGAGTGGCTCGACTGGAGTTGGTGACACAGTTGTAAATCAACTTTTGTCCAAAATTGATGGCGTTGATCAATTAAATAATATCTTAGTTATAGGTATGACAAATAGGAAAGATATGATCGATGAAGCTTTGATTAGACCCGGGCGTCTAGAAGTCCAGCTCGAAATAAGCTTGCCGGATGAAAATGGTCGTTTACATATTTTACAAATTCATACGTCAAAAATGAGAGATTATGGAAAATTGGATTCAGATGTTGATCTAAAGGAGCTCGCAGCTTTGACTAAAAACTTTAGCGGAGCTGAACTTGAAGGTCTTGTACGAGCGGCTCAATCTAGCGCGATGAATCGGCCAATAAAGGCTTCAAACAAAGTGCAACTTGATCCAGATGCAGTTGAAAAATTAAAAATAACACGAGTCGATTTTATGCAAGCTCTTGCTAATGACATTAAGCCAGCTTTTGGAGTAAGTGCAGAAGATTTCGAGTTGTATATTCGAAATGGAATATTACTATGGAGTCAAACTATACGTGACGTTTTAGAAGAAGGACATTTGAGAATTAATCAAACAATTAAAAGTGAAATGACACCATTGGTTACAATTTTATTAGAAGGAAAACCCAATTCTGGAAAAACAGCTTTAGCTGCCAAAATAGCAATGGAAAGTGGATTTCCGTTTTTGAAATTTTGTTCACCACAAACAATGATTGGCTATACAGAGACAGCTAAATGTGAATCTATCAAAAAGATATTCAATGATGCATATAAATCAGAATTAAGTTGTGTTGTCGTAGACGATATTGAATCATTACTTGACTATGCCCCTATAGGGCCTAGATTTTCTAATTTTGTTCTTCAAACATTAAAACTTTTATTCAGAAAATTACCACCAAAAGGACGAAAATTACTATTAATTGCAACTACTAGTGAAAAAGATGTAATTAAAGAAATGGGATTGATGCAGTCATTTAGTAAAGTAATTCATGTACCCAATGTGTCTCGTGGTGTTGAAATCCTTCAAGTTATAGAGCAGCTGGATTGCTTTTCCAAAAAGGAGTTGGATTATTTGTCAAAAGAATTAAGAAATAAAAGTTTATCGATTGGAGTCAAAAGTTTGCTTGATTGCATTGAATTATCAAAACAAGCTACTGATGTTTATCGAACTGCAAAATTTTTAAGCGCTCTAGAAGAAATAGGTGGACTTCATGATGTTGATTATTAGTTTTAGAATAACTTGATTTTTTTTTTATTTAATCTAGTCTATGTTTTACCTGTTGGCTTTTTTTATATCTCTTAAACCTAAAAGTTCGAAATTATTTTATTTTTAATAAAATTATTTATTATCTATTATTTATTCCTTTTAATGCTTAATAATAAAATAGAAATTTTAAATACTACCTTGTGTAAATTTATATAGCATAAATGAAAGAAATCGTTAAAATCAATTAAACTTAGATGTCAATTGGGGAATAGCTCATTTGGTACGGTGATAGTCGTTCAAGAAGGTCAAAAGTTCAAATCATGCGCAAGTCAAAAAAACAATCAAATGAGTTCTAAAATCATGCCTTGGTGTTATATTGAGTAAAAGGCCTGTCTAACCCAGCTTGAAGCTATCGAAAAGTTTCTTTAAATTTTTTCTTTAAAAATTTTTTATACCAACTCCGGTATGTCGAAACTCTGTAGAGAATTTTGAGAGCTTTCAGAAAAAAAATTTTCAGCTTTTCCGGACGACTATTCTTAGTCGATTTTGTTTTTCTGTGACAGGAAAGATTCATAATCTAAATTGTATGTAACAGACAAATCAACATGTAATATGCATGTTTAAGCATGTTAATGTATTATTATTGTTATCGATTAAATTTTTTTAGATGATTTATCGATTATGCTAGGGAAAATTTGATTGTCGAATCGTGGGAATAGGGTAAGGAAAATTTTTTAATGTCTGAGTCTAAATTTGCTAACATGCAAAATGTCTGTGATAGAAAGTCTTACATGCATGTCACAGACAATTAAAATTTACTGTTTTTAAAAGGTTATTCAAAATAAATATCAAAATTTGAATATTTGAAAAAAACTGATGGGTTGTTTTACTGAAAACCAATTGTAATATTTAATTTGTATTGTAACAGTTTTTCTCCATGATTGCCACTTGGAATCGAATCACTTAGGCTTGAGTACTAACTATTGCCAATTTTACTGTTCATTAGTAAATAAACATTTCAGAATTTAACATCCTAAGTGTGATAGGTTGATTTTAAAGAGTATTCACAAAAATATATAATAAAATATTTCAATTATTTATTTTGAATCAAAATTTAATTTATTATTATGTGTTAGAATTTTTAAAAAAAGAATATTTAAAATGACACTTTGGAATTGGAGTTGAGCGACGCTTACTCAGTATAAATAGATTATAGTCGTTTTTATAATTTAAGCTGAAAGTTATCATTCACGAGAATAATCTTATCTACGAGAAAAGAAATTTTTTATCTTACTTTACGAACAACAACTGACGAATTCGATTTGAAATTAGCATTTTTTCTAATTGAAAAAATTGAATTTCCTAATAATGGAACATCATTTAATGAATTTAATTCGTATATATATTTAGCCGGTTTAATATCACTTCTTGGGAGTTCATCCTTGCATAAGCTTATCTTTAATGATGACCCAATGAATTTATCCGATCGATAAAATTTTTCTACTTCATTAAGAGAATCAGCTTTTTTTTCTATTTCAATTAAACTGTCCAAATCTTTCATTGTTTGTCTCATTAATAGTTTACTTTTTTTAAGATCAATTATCATTTTGGTCATGTCTTTAATTTGATCTTCTTTAGATGTATATGATGGACGAATATACTCACATAACATTAATGAATCATTTTGCATAATAGCTTTATCGTTTTTTTGTTCTAAATTTTTACAAGTACAAAAATGCTTATCTGAATTTATTTTGCAAACACATTGGTATGTTTTATCAAGTATAGTGTCACTTTCACTTTGGCATTTATGTCTGTTAAAATGGTGATGAGAATAGCATTTATAATAGTTTTCAAGTTCTTTTGGTGAAAGATTATAAATAAAATCTGGATTTTTGTAACTTCGGATCATTTTTATTGGGAAATTTATTTTCGTCTAAAATTTTATCAACAATTTATGAAAAAGTTTTTATAATAAGTGTCTCTATGGATACAAGAAAATAATTCATACTTGATTATTCAGAATAATTTAATGTAATTTAAATCATAGAATTTTTTTTATCCAAAGTATATTTATAATACTGTGTTTCTATTCAATTAACAGAAAAGCAATGCTCGCCTTAAGTTCAAAAGAAACACAGTAAAACCTTTTGGCTATAATTTAATTTAATTTATTTATTTATTTCAGCCCCATGGGCAGTTAATAAAAAGAAAAGATAAAAATAGAATAAAAAGAAAGTATAAAAAATTAGAATAAAATAAGAGTTTATAAAAATTAATTTTTTTTTTTTTTTGAATACAATTATTTACAATTATTTATTATTTAATGTTTTTCTTTAGTACTCTTACCTATCAATCTTTAAAAAGGTGTTAAGTTCATAAAAAAGGTAAAAATAGTCTTCCCCTTTAAATTTTTAATTGCTTGAATAAAAAAATTGAAAAGAAAATCTTATTAAAAAATGATGGTTTCAAAGCTTTCGTAAAATTGTAACATAAAAATTAGCCTCTAGACCAACTTAGCTAACTTTTTTCAGTTCTTTTACTTTTTAAATTCCTAATATACATAATAAGACTAAAAAAAGGGACTAAATTTTAAAAAAATACAAATTTACTTTTCATTGATTTGATACTTCAGTCAAACCTCGTTAATGCGGCCCCCTTTAATCCGTCAAATTCGACTTTAAGACAAATTTTCTTTTTCTCACAACTTTCTGAACACTTTACAATTTTAAATTTTACCATATTCCCGCATTTTAGTGCCGGATTATATTCAATTTTCCGATCAAATATAATTAAAATTAAAAAGCCTTTTATAAATTTCATATTAGTTTTTTATCTTTTATTCCGGCATAATTAAAAAATTATAAAACTTAGCTTTCATTTTTTGAGCTTTTTAAGAGCTTGTATATTTTATTCTATTTATAGCTAAATTAATCCTTTCCTTTCTCAGGAAAGGTTTCAAAAAAATACGTTATAAAATATTAGTTTTTGCTGATTGTTTTCTTCAGAGGAAGAGTTGAGGAAGAGGAAAGAAAAAGAAACGTACAAGTTAGTTTTAATTTGTACTGTACATCTGACCGACTATTTTCTCTTACATTTTCTTTAAGTTGTTGAAGTTAATTTACCATTTCTACCTACTGGTTTGAGTTTTTATTTTGGATGGATTTTGGTATGGTATTCATTAATACTTTTATTAAGGCTTGCAATTCGAATTTTAAAATTGCATAATTAGCAATTATAAATTATAATTAACATGTTTTTTTTGGCTACTTGAAGTTGTCTACGATTGTACTGTACGATTCCAGTACTATTCAAATTAAAAAACTCTGATGAAAAAAAAATTATATCTGCTTAATCCTCAGATTATGCACTATTTAATTTTTCTTGATATTTTATTCCTTATGATTCTATACTAAGTCATTTTGCTTTATAAAGACAATAATCATTAAAGTTCGTACATTTTTTCAAAACATGAAAAATTAGTAGTACGATTGTTGTGATGCTTTTGAAACAAATTTGTACACCTTGTACACAAGTTATTTTTGCAAAAATGAAATTTATTTTGAATCGTACGAGAAAATACTATTCAATTTATTTTTCAAATTTTACAATTATTGAATGATTTCTGCAAATTCCATTCGTGTTTCTAAATTTTTTAACCGTACTTGGATGTACATCAAAAATTTACTTTTAAAGTCGATTTGATTTAATTTTTGGCTTTTTTTATAGATAAGATATATATTTTTCAAAAATTATTAAAGCAATGTCTTTGAGAGACGGTTTAGTGATTGATACTCCGGTTTTGAAACAAAATATAATTAAGGTTTTAAAGAAAAATAAGAATTTGGAAAAAGTTATATTTGTGATAAACTAAGTCGAAAAGACTGAACATTTTATAATGAGTTAAGTAAAGAAGTTCTAAATAGTGACTTTTGTCATAAAACCGGAATGAGATTTTAAATAAACTTAAGTTTAGAAGATAATCGGTTTAAAAGCGGGTTAAAACCGAAAAAAAAAAAAAATTTTAATTAATTTTTTGTAAAAATCAAATTTTTCAAAAATTAACGCGGCACCTAAAATGAAAAAAAATTAAATAATTTTTGAATTAAAAATTAAAAAAAAAATAAAAAAAAGAAAAATTTGGCTTGAGGGCGGCATCAGATGCAAAAAATAATCCAAATTATCAGAAATTCGAGTTTAGTGCTGCTTTGAATATGGAAAATTAAAAATATAGAAAATACACTGCATCTTGTAACACTTAAATTTCTTTTTTGTACAGTTTACTTTGTGAATTTGATGAAGTTCTTATATTCGAAAAATGTCTTTCACCTAAGGTAAGTGTGGAAAAATTTTAATGATCTTTTTTTTTGGAATATTTGTGATAACTTCATCATTAATTTTTCTTTGATACTACAATTTTATTAATTTTCCACATTCAAAGCATCACTAAACTCGAATTTCTGATAATTCGATGTCTTAGTTTTTTTTAGAAACGAAAAAAAAATTAAAATAAAAATATTGTACAGTCACGTCGCGTTAATCCGAACATTTGGGGAGTCAAAAATTTCCGTTCGGATTAAATATTTCGAATTAAAAAATTAATTATATTCATAATAATTTGGTTAAATTTTTTTTATTCCTAATAAAAACTACAAAAATTAATTTTATTGTAAGAAAAATAATACAAATTAAGAAATAATTATTTGAGCTTTGATTTATTTTTGACCTTTTACTATTTATTTTATCTAATAGCTGCATGTTTTATATAAGAAAATGAAAAAAAAATCTTGGTTCGAATTAAAAAATTACATGGAATAGATATCAATTAGTTGATGCTGGGGAAATAAAATTTTGTTCGAATACCAAAATAATCCGAATTTTTAGAACTTTTTAGTTCGATTAAAAAAATATATTTAACATTATTTAATATTGAAAATGGAGTAATGAATACACAAAAAGTGTTCGAAACCTAAAAAGTTCGATAAATGAGGTCCGGATTAACGCGACGTGACTGTACATTAATTTCACTTATTATTTCTTTAAGAGTCATATGAACATAGCTAATTAAAAAATTCCAAGACAAATTAACTTTGGAAACTCCTTTCGCATAAATTAAAATTTGTTTTAAGTCTCAATAAAATTATTTTTTTTATTCCGGATTTTTGTCTTTTTTCTTAAATTCCGGTTAAACGAATTTCCGGCATATTCTCGTATGCGGCATTAGTTTGCCTGACCAAAAGGGCCGGGTAAAAGAGGTTTGACTGCAAAAAACAATCTATTCTTAACAAATGTGTCTTTTTAACAATCTTATGAAATATCTCCAAAAAGGGACCTTCATATGAAAAACTATCTAGATCTATTTTTAGAAATCTTAATATAGAATTTTTAATTGCAATTTTGAAATGCAATTTTTTTCTATTCGTGGTAAAAAATTACTTATAAATAACCAAGATTTACTTGAATTTAACAAAATTAAATGTCTATCGAGCAAAAAACTTGTTTTGATGAGTTTTCATCATTACCTTTTGTCAAAAAGGATGAGAAATTTGATTTTGAAAAAGAATATAACGAAACGACATTTCAGGGCTTAGAAAATTTTACTTTAGATTCAGGCGAACAAAAACCTATTGAGTATCTAGAAAATTCTCTTGATATAAATATTGAAGGCTTTTCAATATCAGTAAATGAGAGATTTTTGTTTAAGAATGCAGATTTAAAATTAAATTATGGCCATCGTTACGGATTAGTTGGGTACGATTACTACTTTAAGAAATTTAATAAAATTTACAAATTTTTTTTCTAGTTTAAATGATGTTGGTAAAACAACTTTGATAAAACATATTGCATCACGAGCTCTTAGAGTTCCGCAAAATATTGACCTTCTATATTGTGATCAAGAAGTAAAACCAATTGATGAAACTGTTATGAATGTAATTTTAAGAACACATACTAAAATAAATCAGCTTTATGAAGAATTAAAAGTACTTCTGGAAGAACCAAGCATGACAAACGAAAATAAAAAACGGCTAGATAAAATTCATAAAGAATTGGAAGCATTTAAGTGCAATGAATCTCATTTAAAAGCATGTAGGATTCTAGCGGGTTTAGGATTTGATAGATGGATGATGCACAGACCAACTAGGAGTTTTTCTACTGCTTGGAGAATGAGAATATCTCTAGCTAAAGCGTTGTTTATTGAACCTAGTTTATTATTACTTGATGAGCCTACTAATTATCTTGATATTAATTCTGTTGTTTGGTTAGATAAGTACTTAAGAGACTGGAAAAAAACTATACTTGTTGTTTCAAATGACCAATGCTTTTTAGATAAAGTATGTACTGATATTATACACCTGTATAATCAGAAGCTTTTTTATTACAAAGGATATTTTACTCATTTAAAAAAAAATTTAAGTCAAGATATTCAAGAAAAAATTATAATCGAATTTCCTAACGCTCATTCTTCAGAATCTCAAGAATGGCAAATTTTTTTTAAAAATGTATCTTTTAATTATGAAAATCAATCATACTTGTTTAAAGATATGGATTTTTCAGTTGAGACTAAGTCGCGATTTTCTATTTTAGGTTCAAATGGTGTTGGAAAGTCAACACTACTTAAATTACTTATCGGCGATTTGCAACCTAAAAACGGGAAAATAATTCGTAATGGACGTATAAGATTAGGACGGTATAACCAAGATTCAATAGAAAAGTTAGATTTAAATATGACACCATTAGAATATATAAAAAACTTGGGTAATTTTGAATATCAAGATTGCCGTAAAAAACTTAGGAATGTTGGTCTACCAGAATTTATTAATGAGATGAAAATAGAAAATTTATCGATTGGACACAAGGCAAAATTAGCACTTTGTGATCTGATGTCTAAAGAATACAATTTAATACTTTTTGATGAACCAATAAATTATTTAGACATTAAGACAATAGATGCTCTAGTTGAAGCAGTCAATTCATACAATGGCAGTGTTGTTATTGTTTCGCATGATGAATTTTTAATAAAAGAGACAAACTGTGAACTATATATCATTGAAAATTTAAATATACGTAGAGTACAAGGAGTTTTTGATGATTATAGAAAAGAATTTCTAAAGAGTTTGGGCGAAAAGATTGGCTAAAATCCTAAATTTTGAGCTTCTAATTTCAATTGTTAAACTTTGATTTAAAAATTTAATTATTTAAATAAATTTAAAAAATACTTAATGATATTCCTTTTATTAAATTTTCTCTTAAAATTATAAATTTGTTTCTTTTTGCTTTTAACAGATGATTTACCAATTTTAGGTTCTCATAAAATAATTATTTAAAAATGAATAAAAAATATGTAAGTGACACAACTTTTATTATTAAGTTTTAAGCTAAATTCAAAAATTAAAATGAAATTTTTTTTGCTAAATATATTAATCTTAACATGTAATTTTATTGGAATTAATCAAACAGTAAATGATATAATTTATTTTTAAAAAATTTTATTTTTACACAGATTTTTGTTGTTGTTCGGGGCAAGTATCTGGTTATTTTAGAGTGAGAAATAATGGAGCATATTTTGCAAAATTTAGAATCAATTTCAAAATAGGTGACCGATTCGAGACTTATTACTCTGGTAATTATTTCGACTTAAAATTGATATCGACTTAAAATTTAAAATTTTCTTTGCCCAATTAAGGTGATTTCGCAGTCGGACAATCTAGAACATTAGAATTACCTATTGGTAGTGGATATTGTGAAATACATGTTGAAAATTTGGTCTTTATAGGTTAGAGAATAAATAAAAATATTAGTCTTTGATTCTCCGAAAGTTATTAATTGAACCATTTCTTGTTTAGAAACGAGAAATGACTGTCATAAAATTATTTAAATTTTTGTATTATAGGAGTTTGGAGAGGAGTTTTTAGCTTAGGATATGGAGACCCAGTGACCAAATGTTTTAATATATGGGGTACTACTCTAAATCCTGGATGGGAAGAAGAAAGCTGTTGATTTTAAGTCTTCTACCATTTAAATTGAATAAATTATAAAACATTAATTTTTACTTAGTTAATTAAAATTTTCTAATAATTAAAGATTAATCATTAAAGTCACCTTAGTGCAGACATTTGTTAATTTTTCCAACTCTTTTAATTTTTGAAAACCGAAAAATTAAAGGATTTTTAATAAAAATTCATAATAATTAATTTCTAAAATTTCTCTTATGTTACCGTGTTTTAGAGATAACAATTTAAATTTATGGAAAATGAATTGAAAATTTAATACAGTCAAAGCTCTTTAATTCGGAACTCCTTTATCCGAACAATTCGGTATTCGGAATTTTTTTCTTCGGTCCCTACCCACTTTTAAATACCTATAATGTTAAAATTAATACTTTAAATCGGAATTTTTGTCCGGATTATTTTGTCATCCGTAACAAAAAAACAAAAATTTAGTGTATAATTATTATGTATCTTTCTTTTTGTTCGTAATTAAGAGAAAATACAGAGCTAAATCACAAATGGTCAATAAAATAACAAAAAAATTCAGATTTACTGGAAATTGATGACAAACGAGATTGATGAATAAATAAATAAGGAAATTGATGTTCTTTCTTAAATAAGGAAAATGATGATCTTTCTTAAATAAGAGAATGACGATTAGAAATTTTATTTAAGTTTAAATAATTCGGTTCTTGAACTTAATTCAAGCATTTATCATTTGCTTGTCCTACATCTTGCTTTGCCTGGACAAAATTTGTTCAAAACATTCAGTTAACCAAAAATCTGGAAAATTAATTTAACCAAAATTCTGTTAAAAAAAATTCTTTTGTTTGAATTTCCCAAATTTTAGTGTTTTTTGTATAAGTTTCTCAGAAATTAGACCTTTTTGATTGACCCATTTGAGGAGAATATTCTGTTAATTATCAAATTGCTTTTAAAGCATATGACACAATAAAAATATAGTTCTCAAAGTCAAAAGTGCATAACGTAACTGTAAATGAACGAATAAATGCTTTAAAATATTATAATTATTTGCGAATTAAAATTTATGTAATCAATCATATCTGTATTTTTTTAAAATAAAAATGGGTTATTAAGATTTTTGTTAATTATTAGTCGAAAAATTAATTAAAAATTGAGAATTTTAATTGAGATAATTTAAATTTTGCATTCTTTTGCAAATAAAACTTTTTTGTTCGGAATTTACACTTTTTTCATTAAATTCCGATTTAAAGTTTATTCGGAAAACTTTATCCCGAACAAAATTTTTTAGGTCCCAAAGATTACGGATTAAAGAGAGTTGACTGTACTAAATCAACACCAGATGGGCAGTGATCACTATCCGATTCAAGCGTTCTTTAGAATTAACAATAAACCGTCTTTAGCAACATAACCAAGCACTGACCTAAATTTCAAAAAAGCAAATTTGACCCTTTTTAAAAACAATTCACGAAAAAATTACCCACCAACCGTTGAAGACAATATAAACGAAATTAACGAATTCATTATCACATCACTCTTACAAGCAGCTGAGAAAGCAATACCAACTAATAATTGAGTATATTATTGAGCTTTTAAAACTTAAAGACAAACAAAGAGAAAAACTTCTGAACAGCGTTAAAAAATACAACTATACAAAAAAAAAATAATTAAAGAAGAGATCAAAGCTGTTCAGAATTTGAAATGGTTGAAATTGGTAAAATCTTTAGGTAATAATATAATTTCATCTAAGCGAATATGACAAAAAATACAACAAACGGGTCTTTTAAACCTGAATATCAATGATATTCAAATTTCAATATCAGTTAATTCCAATATCAGAAAAATTAAAGACTGATATTCAATTTAATTGATTGATATTCATATTTATAAATTAATTAATTAAATCAATATTAAATTGAGACTTTGTTAAGTATCAATTGGAATCAAAAAAATTGAAGTCTTTGATTAATAGTAAATTTTTTTAAATAGCGGCTTCGTCAATTAATACGACGAATATGCTTTTAAAGTATACCCAAACAGAAAAAAATTGTAAAAATTAAAATTTCAATCCTTTGATAAGTTTCAAAAACTAATTGTTGCAAATTAAACTTGGAGTAAATTTTTTTTTATTTTTTGTAGTTGGGAGATTTTAGAGGAGCCCATACTTTTTTGTCTATTTGAAATCACTTGCCATGCCTTTATTTAAAAAAAAGGGTCATGTCTTTACTAAAAAAATTTAATAACGTTTCGTTACTCGCAATATAAAGCTCTGCTTCCCTATCTTATGTTTAAATTTAAAATTTTTACCATAACAGCTTATAACTTTCAAAAATTGACATTTTTAAAAAGCCGACTGTCTATCACAAATCTTTTTCTTATTTCAAAAGAAATTCCACGTAATTATTTGATTAAAAAATTTCATCTGATATTGGGATTTTTTAGGTGATATTCAAATTCAATATCAGAAAAAGTTAATCGATTAATTGATATTGAAATTGACTGATATTGAAATTTGAATATCATTGATATTCAGGTTTAAGAGACCCAAGAAATGCATAAGAAATGCCTGATTTTCTGGTCACTATCACCTAAAAATTCATTCTTTGAGTTGAGTGTTGAAAAAAAAAATCTTTTCTTATCGTTTTTGATTAGAAATTCTATATTCAGTTTTTTGAAGAGGATGTAATGTAAAACTTAGACATATGAATCAAAAATGACTCTGATGCTGATGACACCAAAAAGACTTCGACCTTAAAAAGGAACCAAAATCACATTATTAAATACTATTCGTTTGTGATTTATTTATTTATTTGAATTTTTTTTGCTAATCGTAAATTTTGTCTCAGACCTATTTTTAAAATTATACTAAGTAGGTCTTAATTCGGAATTAGACCGGTCCAATTTACGCCCCAAAATGGGTACAAAAATGAAATTGTACCGTGGTACTAATTCAAAATTTCAAATATGTACCATGGTATACCTATCGATTGTTAAACGGAAAATATTGAATTGAAAAGAGTGAAAGAAATGATCTTAACAGCCCTAAAAAATTGGGACATCTATCTAAGAAAAAAAAATTACAAAATAGTATTATTTAAAAATAAATTATTATTCTGTTTATTCCTCAAAATATTATTTTAACAAATATTATAGACAAAGTCTTCAGAAAATTATGAAGACTGTTAATTAAATAAAAATTAATCAGTCTTTATACCTAAAAGAATTAAGACATTAGTCTTTTAGGCTATTTTAGAAGGCTCAGACTTAAGAGACTGAGTCAGACTACACTGAGTTGATTCTATCAGAATCGAGTCTATCTTCTGGATTCATGAATCCTTTTCACAGGGCAAAAGACTCCAAAATTTGACCGAAAATATCTCTAGCAAATTAATCTGATTCAAGAAAAGAAATTTTTAAATTTTCACGTTATTTTGTAGAACAGAAAGGGGAGGTAAGGAGGGGAACCCCCTCCTTGTTACTTATTTAAGTTTTCTTAAAAATTTTTAATTTCTTGTAATATATTCTTTTAGAAAACAGACAGCTTGCTAAAAAGTCTTTTTAAGGGAAATTTAAAATGGTAGTCTTTTTCCTGTATCATTATTTTATAAAAATCTAATACATTTTTATCTGGGTTTAAACGAGATTTAATCATAAAAATAAAAATGAAAAATATTATTAGGGAAAAAACTTTTTTAACAATTCGCGACGTTTCGGTAAAGCGAAGTTACCATTATCAAGCTGTTAATTTATCTAAAAGGAATTAATTGAAAAACACGGAAATTTGAAAATAAAAATTAAAAATAAAAATAATAATAATATTTCAAATTTGAAACGTATGATTTTAAGTGTGGTATTTTTGCAATTATATATAATTGCAATCCCACTAAATGCTAGTTTTTCGATGTTGCCGATACGCTTGAATAATGAGAGTTTTAATCTCGTAGTTAGACTGAGAGTTTAACTGTTTGTTAAGAGACGGTTTTCGTTTAAGAAAATGTGTAACAATTCTTTGATACGTAGTTTCATATCAGTATCAGCTTTATCGATGATTTCAATATTATCATAATCCATAGTGTGTCCAGTGTTCGACTCATGTTGGCAACAAGAGGACTCGCTTGACTTATTGTGTTCACTATTCGATACGATAATATTCGTTTGCATTTACCGATGTAATTTGCCTCACAATTTTTGCATTTGATAATATATACAACGAGTGATTTATCCTCATTCTTTTTGATGTTGTCTTTGAATGGAAAATAACTCGCAATTGTTTTTGGCGTCTGGTACTCAAAATTGAAATTCTTTAAAGGGAAATTGCTAACGACCAGTTTTTTCAACTGCCTCGAAAAATCTTCATACTTATTGTTCGAATAAGGTAATAATATATACCTTTTTATCTCAATACTGCCTTAAATGTTTTCTACTTATTTTGATTTTTTATTTTCAAAACGTTTAAACTCTTCCTCAATCATATCTTGAGGGTACTGATTCTTTAGGAGAATAGTTTTTAACTTCTGCTTTTCAGCAATTATGTCGTTTTTTTCACTGCATATAGCTTCTATTCGATTTAATAAACATGAAATTAAACCTATTTTGTATTTCCTAGCTGTAAGACTAGTCCAATTTAGGTACACCTCAGTAAAGGTCTTTTTATGGTAAATAGTTGTTGTGAATTTACCTAAACTTCTCTTAAACAAGGTGTCTAAGAAGGGGAGAGTTCTTTTATTACATTCATTTTCGAAAGTGAACCTGATATTAGGATGTTGTTTATTCAAAAAATCTAGACACTTTTTTGCATTACCTTTGATATTCAAGGTAGCAAAAATATCATCTACATATCTTTTCCAAAAACTAATACCTAAATTCTTAAATTAAGCTCAACCATATGTTTTTTCTCAAATCCTGACATGAAAATGTTCGCGAATAAAGGTCCTAGAGGTGAGCACATGGCTACCCCGTCAGCTTGATCGAAATATTCTCCATTAAATTGGAAATGTACTCGCGTAGGTCCATCGGTTATCGATTTATCTAATATTTTTGACTACTAGCTTTACGCGTTTTTGTTAAATCTTTCTTTAAAGTTTTGAACTTACCTGTGGTCTTCAAGATCTTACTGGCTTTGGTTCGATATGTGTCCACATCCTGTATGACAACAGCAATTATAATTTATTTTCTATTATTTTTATTTTCAAATTTCCTTGTTTTTCCAATTAATTCCTTTTAGATAAATTAACAGCTTGATTATGGTAACTTCGCTTTACCGAAACGTCGCGAATTGTTAATAAAGTTTTTTCCCTAATAATATTTATCATTTTAATTTTTATGATTAATTTTAATCGACTATAATGTTAAAATTTAAACGATATTTATATGGTTTTGGCTCTAAAAAAATAACGGATAATTTTAAAACATCATTTTTTCAAAATAAATGAAAAAAAATCAAAAAAAAATTTTAATTAGACCGTCGCTAAATGAGAAATAACATATTCAATAAGATTAAAATAAATTCGGCCCTAATCAAGAAGATAATTATTTTGATACATCGGCTTTCGAGGGTTTCAACATTTTTTTAATTTTTTTTTCGGTTATGCCTAAAATGCGGAAAATAAAAAGCCGACTGCAGATTGACAATCCGCAGCGAAATTTTCAATTTTTTTCTGGTTTAGGACAAAATCCGTTTTTCAGGCTCAAGCGGATTTTTATGGAGGATCGGAAAAAAAGCGGAATTTGAAAAATTATTACCTTTTTGGACAATCGAATTTTTAAGATTTGTCGGACAATTTTTATAAATTCGGTTATGATTGACTGTTTTATGATGAAAATAATTAAGTGTTTGTTCAATATTACGTTGACATAAATATGGCTTATTTTCAACAGATAAAGCTTAATAAAAAAATAAAAATTTAAGGTTTAGAAGAAAGGGAAATAAAGTTGACATCATATATGATACTTAGGTTAATATTTTTATGGGATATTCCATCTTTGAATATGTTAGAAAGAATTATAGTTAAAACATTCCTATTGAGTAAACTTTGGTTCATAACCACATTTATAAAAAAAGTATTAAATAAAAGAAATTCGATAGTTTCGAAAACTTTTTAGCTTAGCAATGATTCCTCTAAATCAAGTGGAAGCACAATGGCAAAAATTTATGAGCTCGGGCGATGATGAGTCTTTTGATTCGATTATTTATTTAGAAATTAATTAGATTGTGCTATATTATATATAACTTAATATTTTTTTTTCCCAATAAAATTTGATTTATTTATTTAATCCTTTTTTCGCTAAGCGAATAAATTACAAAAAATGAGAGACTAAAGAAAAAGACTTTTAGCTACAAAAATATTTTGAATTTGTTTTATTAAAACATAACTTTTTTAAGTTTTTCGGATTTAGACGATTCCTTTGGTAATTTTGAATAAGACCAGCAATTGAAAATAAACTCTCAGCAGGAACAGATGTAGGTTGTACACAATAAAGTTCTACAGCAATTCTTGTTAAAATTGGGAAAGATAATGAGTTTAATTTGTAAAAATGTAATGGATCGTTTAAATTTTCATCCGTTTCTTCATTTTGGTACCTTGATTCTAAAAAATAATTATTAAATTCATCAATAATTAATGAATTTTCTTTTTCTGTTTCTATAGTTTTTTTTTATCCTTCAATTTTGTTAGTCTGCATGTTTTTCTATTTGAATTTTCTCTCGTTGTTACTGGTGTTTGCTGGGATGACATATTTTTTTGTGATGTTTGATGGCATGAATTTTCAGCGGAAGAGACTGAGCTTAAATCAGAATTGGATGTTTGTGATGATGAAGCTGGTGAAGGCGTTGACGATGACCATAATTCAGCTCATGAAGGGTTATCAGATTTTTTTGACATAATCTTGCCTTGTTTTTTATGATCTTGTCTTGCCATAATTTCAAAAAAAAATTTGCTTTATTTAGGAAAAGAATTTCCATTAAATTTCAAAAAAAAATTTTCTTTATTTTGAACTATTTAATAAATTATTTTTCAACTTTACGATTTTGGTTTTCGATTAGAAAAATCGATAAAATTTACCGAATAAAATTAATCGAATTCTTAAAAGATTTTTAGAATGAAATCGAATCGTTCCTTTCGTTATAACAAAAATCTTTCGATTAGAGTTTCGTTTAAGTTTCACGAAAATCAAAAATTCTTTTTATTTTCAAAACTATCGAAACTTTAAATTCTGTAGCGAAATTACGATTTTGATTCGATACACAACCCTATAATATTGAATCAAATTGAGTTTTGATATAATTATATTTAAAAATTAAACTTTCTTCTCAACTTTGGAGTCGTTAACTGATAGCCTTATGACACCGATAAAATGAAAAAAAAAATACTGTAATACGCCTTTTTTGTCCTTTTCCTTTGGATTTTCACAAAAAAAAAACTAGAAAAAAAGTAATACAGAGATTACTACGTAAAATTATAAGAAATTTAGAAACGTTTTTTAAAAACAGCATGAAAAAAATCCTTCGTAATCATTTTTAATAATTAAAAAAACGATGTTTTACTAATTTTTTCAAAGCGTTTTGTCGTAATGTCATTAAGCTGTTTTTTTTAAACGTTTTTTAGTGTTTTTTGGATGAGAAAACAATCATACCGTTTTTAGTGGTTTTTAGCTTGTTTTCTTTTTGAACTTCCAAAAATCGTTAAATGGTTCGAGTTGTATGTATACTAAGGATTAGAAAATTTAGTAATGGTATGGCCATGTCTTCAGTAAGCTTTTGTTTTCCTAATAGAGTTTTCACTTATAAAATTTTGAAAGTCTGTTTATTAAATATGATGAATTCACCATATTTTCCGTAAATTATGGCAAATTTAGGATATTTTACCATATTTTACTTAAAAAACGGTAATCTAAAAATCGTAATTTTTAAGAAAATATCCGCATTTTTGGTAAATTCCCGATAATTTATGTAACATTTTGTATAAAAAAATTTCCAAAAATTTTTTGGTGAAAAAAGCTTTAAGGATAAAATTAAATGATAATAATTTCTAGACCAGAACATGATATTTTTTTTAGAAAAGAGATCGAATTTTACAGTAATATCAAGAGCTTTTTTTTAGTAAAAAATTATTTAACAAAACAAATAATTTAAGTAATTCTAGTAATTTGGTCAATTAGACTTGACTATAATCAAAATCTAATTAGATTTTTTTGTTAACTTTGAGTCCGTATCTGAATCTGACTTAGCATTCTGACTCCGAGTTCAAAATTTTTGAAAAATAAAAAAATTTTCTATTCAATTTTAAGTATAAAAATTAAAGTATATTATTAAAGGAAAAATTGTTTTATCACACTCATAAATTATTTCAGCACATCCAAAGACCTTTTTACACACTTCCTAATAATCACCCTCCAAAACCTTTTTATCACATCAGAAAATTATTCAAAATTTTTTTATTTAATAAACACCAGATTAAAACGGAAATCAATCGGTTTGCTTTTGAAGATAAAATCTTAAAACCTTTGAGTAAAAAAAGTAGTTAAGATTATTGGTTTTTGAGAGAATTATTAAAGGTTAAACTCAACATTATCACTAAGATTTATATAATATGAAAACATTTGTTTTTTGTTATTATTTTGTTATCTGTAAAAGAAAGGCTTTCAAATCAATTCCACAAAAGTTTTGGTTTTAAAACAAAAATATTTGAAAAATTTTCAAAAATAATTTTTCTATTTTTTTGAGAACGAAAGTTGGGTTAAAAATTTTAGCGAGTGTGTTTATCAATATTCATTAATTATTTACGACCAAGTGATATGGGAGAATTTATCCAAGCAAGTTAAGCTTTTCATTTCTAAAAAATTAAAATAAATTAATCATCTTAATGTCTGAACTTAAGTTTCATACAAGATTTAATTGTGAAGCTCCTACAGAAAGAATAAATTTCATAGGAACTGTAACACTTCTTGGTAAGGTATTCGTAAGGATTAACGCGGGAAGACTATAATTTGATTGTTGTGATAAGAAATTTATATCTAAATTTTTCCTTACAACGAAATTTCGTTAAAACCGAGCAAAAAAGTAAGAAAAAATTCAATCTCTTAGTATAGTTTTTAATTATCCAGGATTTTGATAAAAATTCTAAATTCTGAATTATTACATGCTCGGGATCTTCGATAATCCAACAAATCTCAAAGTGGTCTGATAAATGCGGAAGACTATAATTTGTTTGTTGTGTTAAGAAATTTAGGCAAGTTAAAATTTTTTGTTTTTTTTTATTTTGATTTTTTTTTTGCAAAAAAAAAATATTACTGCATGCATATTACGTATTTGAAAAAATTGATAATAAAACTTTACATTAAATTTTTCTAGATCACGTGATAAATAAAAAAAAATTGCAAAAATAAAAAAAAATCAAAAAAGTCAAAAATCAAAAAATTATAACTTGCCAGAAATTTATATGTAAATTTTTCTTTTTTTCTAAAAAAAGCTCAAAAACTTATCTATTTCTGATATTTTACGAAAATTTACAAAAAATTTACGAAATTTTACCTTTTTTTACGAAAATTTACGGGTAAAAAAGTGTAATTTTTACGTTTTTTTACTTTTTTTTTCAATTTTCTCACTTTTAAAACTAAAAATCAACAAAATTCACCAAAAATAAGTAAAAATGGACCTTTTTTTGGCCCTTTTCGGTTTTACGCAAATTTACGTAAAATTTGGTAAAATCGTCGTGTCAAAACGATACTGTATAAGTTATAGCTGACCTTAGAGTAAAAACTTTTTTTTGTATTCAAACACAAAAATTAAACATTTTTATTTAATCTTATTTAAAAAAAAATTCTTTTGATGTTGAACTTGAATGAAAAAAATTTCTTTATTTTCATTTTTTTAATTATTTTAATCATTTTCTCATTAATTATTGATATATTTTATTTTTTCATCAAACTAATAAATTGACTTATCAATTAAATTTTAATTAAACTAAAGTCATCATTAAATTTTAAAAACTCAGTTCTGAAAAATTTTAAAAAATATATTTAAAAAAGTGTTTCTTATATAAATTTAACGCGATCTCACTAGCAAAACCTTGACCATAACGTAACGTAACGCTTTTCAGGAAAATTTACGTTTGATATTAAATTTTTTTTTGAGAAATATTAATGTTAATTTCCTAATATTTTGTAAAAGTTTATTAAAAATTTAGATACAATACTCGTTATTCATTAATTTAAAAAATGATCGTTTATTTTCCCTCATTAGTTTTCATGTTATTATTTTTGAAAAAAAAAGTTTTATTTATTTTTTTAATCAATATTTTTTGAGAAAATAGATTACCTAATAAGCCTTATTTTCCTTTTTTTTCACTTTATTTAGCTAAAATATAGCAATTTTTATTTAATAATCTTTTTCTGATAAAAATAGTTAAATGAAAAATGAACGTTAATAAAAACGATTGGAAGGCAGATAAAGGCTTTTCCCTGAACATTCATAAATGATCATTAACGTTCATTTTTGAAGCCGTAAATGACCAGTATTGTTGCAAAAAAAAGGCATTCTAAATTTTTAACAAAAAAATTTTAGAGACTCGAGTCTTAAAGACTTGAGCATTTTTAAAACAGACTCGGATTCACACTCGCGAGCAGTGGCGAAGCCAGGATTTTTAGAATAGGGGGGGCTCAAAATTTTTTTTTAAATTTTAATTGTTTAATATTTAATTTTCTCAATTAATGATTCGTGATAGAAGCAACGATTTGAATTGATCTAGTCTTTTTTTAATGCAAGCGACCAACAAAGCTTACAAAAATGTAGCTGAATTGTATATAGCGTTTTATATAATCTCAACTTATAAATTAAATCAGGGACATTTTTCAAATAAATATATATTGATAAATGTTTCAAATTCTTTTCCAATTTTTTCAAATAAAAAATCACTATTTTTATCATTCATGCTTCGAAAATTAAAAAAAAAAACATTAACCTGAATGATTAATGAGAAGCAATCATTGTTAGCAAAAATTTTCTTGTCTTAAAAAAATTAATTTTTATAAAAAAAAACTACAAGAAGCTCTCGAATTCATGACTACCATTCAACAACTGCAGAATTCCATAGCAAAAAAGGATCAAAATTTTATTTGTTTTTCAAAAATAAAATTTAAATTTCAAAAATCGCATATCAAAAAAATTAAAAATTAAATGCAAATTTTCAAATTTTCTTTTCTAAATTGTTCGAAATCCATTTTATCTTCAATACAGAGTTCAGGAATCAAAAATGGGGACTCGAGTCCTATTTAAGTCTTAATTAAGACTCAAAGTCGCAGTCTTTTCGAAACCATTTTAAAGAATGGGACTCGAGGAGTCTTTGATTAGAAAAACAAATTTTTTTTAAAGACTCAGACTAAAGAATCGAATTTTAAGTCACTTAAGTGAATTTTTGAAGTAAAAAACTTCAAGTCTTAGTTCTTGGTAAGATTGGAACTCACATCATTTATACGGATTGGGCTATTAATTGAAGCGTTAACAAGCTATTTAAATTTATAATCTGATATTTTGATATTTTTGGTAATAAACATCAAAGCTATCGATTAAAATGCTAAACATGATAGGATACAAGGGGTATCAAAAAACTGCACCAGAGGACAATCAAGTCTTGGAGGATTTTTACAATTTCCAAATTCTAATTCTATTTTAATTCATGACCAGACTTAACTTAACTTTAAATGAGAATAAAATTGACTAATTTAGAATAACCTTCGAATATAAATTGGGAACTATAAGCGATTATAAAAATATTTTAAAAAAATTTTGAGTTGCTCTATAGTAAGTATCATTTATAAATTCAAGACAATATTAAATACTTAGGTATTTATTAACATATGATTTGACAAAACATAAATCAGCATAATAAAAATAGCTTTATATCAACATAAAGTCGAATTTTCAATTGAAGAAATGCAAAACTAACTTAAATCTTTGAATAAATTTTCAAGCTCATTTTGATAGTTCTATTTATATATTCAGTCGATAAAAAACAAAATTTATTATTATACTTATAAAAAATTTTAACGAACTTAATGAAAATATAAATTGAGAAAATAGAAATGAGTCTTTTCATATAGTAATATAGTATATCATAATTATTATAATATTTAAAAAATAAAAAATATTTGAAGAAAAACGAAACTATTTCAACTCTAAGTCGACCGTTTGTTGTTTAAATAAATTTTGAAAAATATGCTAATTAAGTTTATTGGTTAAGTAATAGGTGTAAACAAGTTTATTAAATGTCCAAAGCTACAAGTTCTAAACAAACACCATCTACTTTATTATTAATTTCACAGTCATTGAATCAAAACTCTGATATCTCATCATCAGGCCTTCAAACTGACATAACTAAATGTACATATTGTCTCAATAGTTTAGGTAATGTATCTATCAAGTGTAATGAATGTAAAAACTTCTACCTTTGCTTAAAAGTAATCTTTATATATAACCAAGATTTTATTTTGTTTCGACCAATTATACAGATTATTTTTTTTCATTTACCAAAAGTGTTTTTCTATGTCAGCTGAGATAAGTGATCACAAGAAAGATCATAATTATTATTTGAAATCAGGCGAATCGTTTCCAGTATTTGACAGTGAAAAATATTGGAATTTTAAAGAAGAAATGCTCTTAATAGAACTAGTCGAACAGTATGGTATTGGTAATTGGGATGAAATTGCCA
Source organism: Brachionus calyciflorus (assembly GCA_002922825.1). NCBI lineage: Eukaryota > Metazoa > Rotifera > Eurotatoria > Ploima > Brachionidae > Brachionus > Brachionus calyciflorus. Next base: position 433,792 of record NTPY01000013.1, read on the forward strand.
AAAACTTACCAAATAGAATTGCAAGCGGTTTGAATTTAAAATTATTCTTTTATTTTATTTTTATTAATATTTTATTTTTTTTATTTGTTTTTAAAGAATGTGAAAAACACTTTTATGCCTATTATGTCTATGGAAATCTAGGAAAATGTAAACAAATACTTAATTTTTTTTTTTTATAAAAATAGTTATATTCGTATTTTTTCAAATCATTTAGCTTTAAATTAAAAAAGGAGATAATAAACCTATTGGTTAAATATTATTAACTTGGTGAAATAAAATATTTAACTAAAAATAAAAACATCCTAGTTTGAAATTTAACTTAACATCAAAATCAAGAAATTTTCATTTTTTCATATAAAACAACTTTTAAAATAGAGAAGCAGAGATTTATATATGCGAGTAACGAGCCGTTAGAGATTCTATGTCTTGGAAACATGGATCAGCTTAAATAAAGCTAATTTAGATTTGGCAGAATATGACAGAATTAAAGACCAGAAATTAGGTAGCCTCTAATAGACGTCTCAATACTCGTTCCTCGCAATAAAAATATATTATTATATTATGACTATGGATTTGGTCAAGAGTCTGACTACTTTCAAATTTTTCCAAGTCAATTTTGTGAATCGAAAAGAATTTTTTTATTTAAAGAAAGATATTTTTTCAAAAAATTTACTTAATTATATTTTAAACTTATCAAAATTTCTTATGATTACTTTCTTTCTCTGGTATTATTTTTTAACGCTTATTTCGAAGGTTTTGGTTATATTACTTTTGAATGTCTAACATACTGCACTTCTATCGAATTTGCGACGTAGCCGGACGGTAGTACGGTCGAGTCCGTCCGGCATTCGATACGGTACGTTCGCAATACGTTCGCGTCCGACTACGTCGCAAATTCGATAGAAGTGCAGTACTTGGAATACTTAATTTCTGGTGGCTATTCTTCTAATTTACTTTAAAATAATAAAATTGTTATTTTACTTTTTATAAGCAAAATTAAATTTTATAATTTACTTAATACAATACTAGTTACCAATCAATAAAGCAAAGTTTTTATTTTACAACCATGAACAAAGAGTAGTTAGGATTAATGGATTAGCATACTGCATACTTGTTGTAGTAATTAAAAAGAAAAAAGAAAAGAATGCAATTTATTAATCACATATTTATTGATTTAAATTCGAGTGAAATATTTTATTTATTTTTTATTTTGTTTAAGTTACGTTCAACGCAAATCAAAAAGTAAAAAGCTCAGATAACATAGATTCGAAATCATCTGTCGAAAAATGTAAAAGATCGCCAGATTTACAAACAACTGTTTTATTACCACCTATAGAAATGTCTCTAGAAGAACAACGAGCATTAGGTTATATGCCGTTGAGAGATGACTTTGAAAGAGAATATAAAAATGACGCCGAATCACTCGTTTCAAATTTAGCAATTGCTAATAATCAACTACAATATTTATTCAAAGAAAATAAATCAAATCAAATCGCTGACGATGATGATCAAATAGATTTTAATCTTAAATTAACTCTAATAAAAATCTATAGAGAATGTCTCAAAGAGAGACAACATCATAAAAAATTAGCTAGAGAATATGGCTTAATAAATAACGCTAGTGCATTAATTAATAATTTGAATAAAACCTCAAATTCAACTACAAATTCAAATGATCTTGGCTTTGTATCGGAAATCCATGCTACATTACCACCAGTTCCATCTGTTGGCAGACCAAAAAAACATAAGCCTCTTGTCAATACAAAAGATAAGGATATGACTGATTTAAATGATAAATTTAAAAAATATGCTCAATTAATAAATGTATCGGAATATGAATCCTTAATCGAGACATTACGCAAAACACGTCAGCTAAGTGAACGTATTAATGAACTTAAAAATTATCGTAGCTTAGGTATTACTAAACTCTCCGATATTGACAATTACAATCGACAAAATTTAGAAAAGCAAAAATTAAAATTGGAATTGCGACATTTTAAAAAACAAACTAAAAGAATGTTAAGCTATGCGTCACCAAATAAACGTTCTACACGTTTTAAAAATTTGAAATCATCTTTTAGTACTCGATTACACTCGCCATCCAAACGAATCAAATTATCTAAGTTAGAAGGCAATCTAAATGATAATGATTCACATCAAAATCACATCACGCAACTAAAAGACAACAATAATACTCAACAAGACATAATGACTGATGATTTAAATGAAAATAATGACACTAATTTAAGTAATGATGTTGATGATTATGATAATGACGATGAGGATGAGGAACAAGAACAAGATGAGGAGGAGGAGGATGACGATAATAATGTTGATGTCGAAGACCAATATCTAGATGAAGACGATGATTTATATCAAGAAAAGAGTGATGATGATGATGATGATAATAAAAATGAAAATGAAAAAATGAATAATGACAGTGAGACTAAAGATACGGAAGAGGATTTAAGTAGTGGCGGTGCGGCTAGTAGTGTTGGTAGTGGCATTATTAATGAAATTAATACTACAAATATTGTTAAGCGATTAAGAAGATTAAATAGTCGCTCAACACAAAATAATTCATTTGTATCTCTTCGATCAAAGAGGAAGAAAAACACTAGACCGTCGTTTATGAATCTAAGTCTTACTGAAAATAAGACTAGTCAAAAATTGAGGAAAAAAGTACGAAACAAAATATTAGATAATGACATTGATGACGTAGATAATCAAAATGAAACTTTTGATGAGCGTGAAGATATTGAAGAAAACAATGATAAAGATCAAGACGGTCAAGAAATTCAACAGGATGAAATAGAATTTAAGGGTAAAAAGAGGAAAATAATATCATCAAGATCTACATCTAGATCATCATCTACTAATTCCTCAGCATTATCAGTCAACTCATCTGGCAATAAAAAAGCGAAAAAAGAAAATTTTGACATCAAATCCACACTAACAAGACGATCGTCTAATTCAACAACAAGATTGTGCTCTCTGCCAGGTTATAGCCTTTTATCAGAAAATGAAAAAAAAGTAATTTTTTAGCATAAAAATTTATTGAAGAGAAGCTTAAAAAACTAAAATTTGATTAGAATGAGTCAAAATGTTTTTATGTTTATTCAAATCTCTTTTATCTATAAAAAATTATACCGAGTTAAATCTTAGTGGAAAATACTGATAATTCAAAAAGAAAAAATTTAAGTTTCCGCATTAACAAAAAAATAGACATTATCTTTAATCCTACTAATGAAAAATTTATCAATTGGACATAAAAATTTTGTTCTTTTTTAAACTATTTGGGCATTGTAAATCTCATCAAATTGTAACTACAGTAAGATAGCTAAATAATAATTTTATTCCAATTTCAAATAAAAAAACTTAAGAGTTTTTAAGTTTAATGTTTTTTCGATAAAAATACATGTGCTTATTTTTTTCTTAAAGGTTACGTCTATAAAGCGTGTGTAAGTATGTTGTTTTTGAGTGATGATAACGTTTAAGATAAAGAGTGATATTATTTTTAAATATTTAAACTAAAAATTTTGACTCAGTCTAATTATAATACTTAGGTTAAAATTGAATTTAATCATATTCTAATAAGAAAAAAAAATAAAAAGTCGAATAATATGATTTATTTAGACAAAATAGACTTATGTATTATTCAAGATTTCAATTTTTGGCTCATGTCTTTGGTAATCTATGAACCAGGTTACAATATTTAAAAAAATAAAATATGAAAAATTCAATTTTAAACTCTTAAAGCTTTTTAGAAGTACTTTATCTAATATAGAAAATCAATTAATCTAGCTAATATTATCAATACATATGAAACCCAATGACTATATTAATATAAAAACTCTAATAATAAAAGTAAAAATTTTTTTTGTTTAAAAAAACCTAATAAATTTTTTTTTGTTTTTTTCTTTTGTACAACCAACAGAAATTAAAAGAGTCAAAAAATTTTTTTAATTTGATCTAAATATGTTACTCGACAAATGAGGTAAAAGGAAAAAAAAAACAAAAAAAAATTTGTTTGGCATCAAATTCAATTTTTTAACGATTGATTATTTCAATAGAATAGTCTATCATATAGAAATAAAATTCATTTGGAACAATCTAATCAAGATCAAGTCGACCTGGATGATTCATTAAATGAATGTCTTACCAAAGAAGCAAAAAATAATAAGCTAAAATCTAAAAGTTTTCTTGATTCTTTAAAACAATCGTGCCCGTCTTATTTTGAAATACCTCGTACGATACGAAGGCGTATTTTGAGATTCCTAAACGATAATGGTTGGATCGATTTATACTAAAAACACTTTCATCATTTTTTTTTATTTTAATTTTATTCTAAGTTCAACAACACATAAACAAAGCTATAAAATTGTAAATATTTCATAAAAAAAAAGTTTTCAAAAATTTTATTTATCATTTTAACTAAACACAAAAAATACTTAAAAACACACTGTTTTAAATTTTATTTGTATATTTTTTTTCTGTCATGTATTATGTATTCTTTTATCAAAGAAAAAATGCCAGAGATTGGGCATTAAGGTCAAATTTTTTGTTTTAACTTAAATACGCTTAAGAATTTTTCTATTTTTTAAATATTTCTGAAAGTCTAACTTTAAGTAAAAAAGACTATAATCTCCCTAAAACAAATAAACTAATTATTAAAAAATTTACTACTTTAAAAAATAAAAAATTTTTTAAATCAAATATTACTTTTTTACTATTTTTAGTCTTATTCATAAAGCGTAAAGAGCTTTTGATACAAATATTTATTTAAAATTGAAATTTAAATTAAATTTTATTTGTTTAAAAATTCCTCTCAAAATGGATCAGGATTTATTCCTAGCCATTTGCTTTATCTTATATAATTTCTCCAAATTACCATATTTCCTCAAATATAAGCTTAGTTAAATAAAAGGGCGAGTTTTTTATTCGAGGTAAAAAAAAGGAGGAGGTGTTTTGACGCATGAAAAAAAAATTTATAGAAAGAAAAAATTGTTTATAGTATAACAAAAAAAATTTAGAGTAAGAAAAAATTCCTGATTTTTATAGTATAAAAACAAAAAGTATAGCATAGAAAAAAGTTTTTTTTAGTATATCTTTTTTGCTTTTGGAGCATAAAAAAAATCATTAATGTCCTAAATTTCTGTTTAAAAAAATTTCAAAAATTAAGTTACTTCTCGAATTAAATAATGGTTTAAATGAAAAAAATTTTGAAAATGGCCCTTTAAATAATGTTTTTGATGCAAAAATTCCTCCTAATTATCATATGTTGAAAAAGGTCCAAGTACCTCAAAAAATGACAACAATAGAGCCCATAGATAAAAACATTCAAAATATCAAGAAAAGAGGTCGAAAATCAAAAGCAAAATCAACTCTTGTGTAAGATTGGTTGTATAATGTATCTTTATTCTTGTTATACTTTTTTTCCCCTTTTTTCATACGTTTAAATGTTATGTTCAATTTCTAAATGTTATGCTATAAATTGACTTTATATACTATAGTTACTTTTTGTTCATGCTAAAAATAATAAAAAAAATATCATACTATATTTTATTATTTTTTATGCGTCAAATGACTTTTCCCTAAAAAAAAAACGTTTTTTTTTTAGTTTTTTTACCGTATTACCTCAAAAAGAAGCGCCTGCAAAAAGAAGAGCGGATCTTTTTTTTGAGACAAAAAACATGTCTTATTCGAGTAAAATTAAAATAAATAATATTTAATACGGTAATTTCTAGGAAATATGCTGAAAAATTCAAATTGGCAAGTTTTTTTTTTAATTAGATTTTTTTTATTTTCAATTTTATTCAAAAAAGGCCAAAGAATGGAACTTTTGTTCCCAATAAAGTTTGCTGAAAATGAAACCTGAACTAGTCCTTTACTTAAATTCGGAGTTAAAAGCTGTTTATTTCTTTTTATTTTAACTAAATTTTTGACTTGAATCAACGAATCATTTGGTTTAGAAAATTGAAATTTTTGCTTTTTTTCTAATTTAGAAGACAAAAGGCTAACATTGCTGAATCATGTGTGTTTACATAATTTATACTTGTCTTCTAAATTAGTAAAAAAAAACAAAATTCGATTTTTTTCAAACCATAAGTAAAAGGAAAAAATGCCTAAATTAAGGTGGAATAAAAAAAGATAAACAGCTTTTAACTCCGAATTTAAGTAAAGGACTAGTTTAGGCTTTATTTGCAGCAAAATTAATTGGGAACATCAGTTCCATTCTTTCGCCTTTTTTGAATAAAATTGTACATAAAAAAAATCTAATTAAAAAAAAACTTGCCAATTGTTTATTTTTTGTGCTTTTTTAGTTAAGAAACGATATCTCACGGTAAAATAAAATCTTTCAAAAAGAGCTGAAATTTTATTAATTTATTGAATAGAATTAACCTTCGATTTTGGAGAAAAAATTTAAAATTAAAGTAAGTTTAAGTAGCGTTTCGATAGCCACAAGCTGGGCTAGTTAGATGCTTTACTCAATAAAACACCAAGAGATAATTTGGGAACTCATTTAAATTTTCTTGACTCACGCAGTATTTGTACTCTCGAACTTCTGCTTGGAAGACCATGACGGTACCATATGACTTATCACTAGATATCATGAGTCAAAAAAAAAATTTAGTGCATTTTTTGGTAATTACTAAACACCTTTTTATTTTTCATAAACTTTTGTTCAAATTATTACCAATATCTGATTCTATTTCTATAATTTTTTTGGTATCTTAGATCTTACAAATTTTTAACATATATTTATTATTATTTATTTATTTCAGCCCCATGGGCGAAATTCAAAAAAGTAAAAATATCAGTTTTAAAAAAGAATAAAATACAAATAAATAAAAAAATAAGAATTTAGTTTTAATTTAACAGTTAAGTATTTATTTTGAAATATTTTTATATCATAACTTAGCTGAAAACTTTCCCTCAAGCATCAGGTTAGTAAAAATTAATGAAATAAATATCTGTTTAAAAATTAATTCAGATTTTTTTAATAGATTTATTTCATAAATTTTTTTCTCATTATGACTCCAATTTTTTTATTTTACATCTGATTCTATAAAGTTTATATAGTAATAGACTTTATTTAAAATTTGGAAACATGTTCAAGAGTGGGTTCTTGAAAAGGTTTTGAGGTATCGTCAATCACAGGCTACTTATCCGAGCTGGGATGCAAGCCAATTTTTTGACTAAAATAGAAAAGAAATTTTTAATTTTTTTATTTAGGCGGTTCAATTTTTAGGGTATTTTCGACCCGTTTGCAATCTTTTTTAATCTATTTAACGGTCGATTTGAGGTAGGTTTGTGAATTTTCGAAAAGTTATGAAAGATTAGGGTGAGCTACCTACTTTTAGACATTTTTGACCCGTTTGCAACAACTTGATCATTTCGGTTTAGGCGAATCGTAAAAGCGTAAGACAAGTCATTTCGCTCAATTGACCCAGGAATGTGGGTTTTTTACCCACGTCGACGGCCGTTATTGGAATGGGCCGTCGACTTAGGTTAAACAACCCTGATAAATTTGTACTAGGTAAAATTATTATAAATAAGTAACAGATACCCAGGCGAATTTTGAAAAGTCCCAGGTCACAGGACCCCCTCTAACTCGAAAATCCAGTAGTCACATTTAGAAAAGTAAAAAAGTAGCTAAAAAATTTACTGTTTTAAAATTTTTTTCAAAAATTTATCAAAAAAATATCAATAATTTTTCTTTTATATTTTTTGAAATCGAACTAAAATGAGCCCTAAATTACATTTGAAAAGATTTCAAACGGGTCAAAAATATCTAAAAATAGGGGCTCTAACTACCTTTTGTACAAGTTAGAAAATTATTTAAAAAGGCTAATATATATATCAATTTTTTAAATCTTTTTCCGAATTGAACTCTGCTTGAGCAGTTTTGACCCGCTTGGCGATAGGTGGATTGTACTGTATCAAATGAAGTAAACTCAAACAACAACAATATAACTGTGTTTTTTTGTTCATAAATTCAATAAAGATTAAGAATAAAATTCTATATTCTATTATGAGGTCTTTACTATTAGCTTTTTATCGCTAAATTTTCGGTTTGATACTGAAATTACTAATTTTTTGACTGTTATTCGAAAGAATTTTCTTTGTTGTCGTTTTGATTAAAATTGTTGCTGATTTGGTCTTTCTATATAAATTTCAGTAAGTCTAAATAGATATGAAATTTGAACAATGCAAACTTAATAAAAGTAAATCCAATCTAAGTTTTTTTTTGTCTCAAAATTTTTAAGTATTCGAAAAAATCCAACTTTTTTTTAGAATTTTGCCTAGTTATTTAATTTGATATAAAAAAAAAAGTTTTTCAAAAAATTAGATAGAAATTTTATCATCAGATGGATTATGGTTCAAAAGCGCTTCCTCAGGCTTTAACAGCTGCTAAAAAAGGGTAATGAAAACTTTATGATAAAATGAAATTTTTTTTAATATAAAAGCCTCTTTAGGACATTTGCTTATACTACAGTTAAAGATCGTCTTCCGGTTACAATAACCAAAGCAATCGATTATTTATCACGTTTTAGAAATGAATTAATTCAAAGATACACTGATGTAACTTCTTGAAAACAAATTTAAAAAAGTTTGAAAATTAATAAAAAAAATTTTTTAGGCTATTAATGATGACTTGAAGAATTCAATAGAACTATTAAGTCAATTAAGATACGAATTGACAACAGATAAAAACTTGAAAAAAATTACAGACTCAGGCGATGATGCTATCTTATGGAATAAGGCATTGGAAGAACTTGAGAATATGATTGGTGAAAAAAATTGCACCTGGTTCAAAGCTCCTTGGCTTTTTGTTGAATGCTATATATATCGGCGAATTCGAGAATCTATGCTTTTATGTGAAACATCATTAAGAGATTACGATCCATTTGAAAAATCTAAAAAAGAATCTTATGAGTTAAGTTTTAACAATTTTTGCCAACTAATAACAAGCTTGTGTCCCTTAAATTATCATGAAGAAAAAACAAATGAAAATTTATCAAAAGAAAGATTTAGAATTATACTTGAAGCTACCTTATGGGCAAATAAAAATGATCTTTCTCTTTCAAGTGGTAATGATGTCAGTTCAAAAATACTTAATTTAATTGATCTCTTAGAATCATTTAAAACAAACATTTTATGCGATCATACTGAAAATTTATGGAATTTTTTAAATGAAATAAAATTATCTAAAACAAGTTCAAATTTGATAGTAATAGATATAGTATTAGATAATTGCTCTATAGAATTTGTGTCTGATCTTATTTTATGCGATTTTTTGTTGAGAAATAATTTTGTTGATAAAATTCGTTTGCATGGTAAAGCTTATTCATGGTTCATAAGTGATGTAACCAGTTTTGATTTTGATTATTTAATACTTCAATTACAATCTTCTAATTCTCTTGTAGTAAATAATTTTCTAAAGCGTTTAAATAATTATCTAAATGAAGAGAGTAGTCTTGAATTATACTTTGATGGTATGTTTTGGACATCACCTTACTCATTTGATCAAATGCTCAGAATCGATCCTGATTTGTATCAATTTTTTAAAGAGAGTAGTACATTGATTTTATTCAAAGGAGACTTGAATTATAGAAAATTACTAGGTGATTTAGACTGGGATATGAGTATACCATTAAAAAAAGCAATTAGAGAGTTTAGACCAACTTCTCTGTGTGCTATTAGAACTGTAAAATCAGATTTAATGGCAAATTTAAACATTAATAGTCATAATTATATTCAAATTATTGAGAAATTCGGTGATTCTAAAGATTGGATGGTCACTGGAGATTATGGGCTTATTCAATTTGTTAAAAACTATGAATGAAAAAATTTGAAAACTGAATTGCAAAATTCTTTAACCTGAAACATAGGCTCAAACTATAGCGTTTTTTATTTTTCTATGAAATGAAAAAGATTTCATAATTTATCGTTAATAAAGATAAATTTAAGCCAAAAATGGCCAGTTTTTTATACTGTTGCTAATTGAAGTTAGAATTTTTGAAAATTAAGATTATAATTAGAGACAACAAAAAATGCGTTTTTTTAAGGTCCGAATATGCGATGAAAAATGCGTAAAAAAATGCGGAAAGTTCGGAAAAAAATTTCATTTTTTTTAATTATTTATATATTCGTTGAGTACTTTTTCAATTATATTTTCAATTTTTTTCAAAAAGATTTATCTCATGTTTTTTTAAGAGACTAGGCATTAATTATTTCCAAATGGAAAATTTTTTTTCCATTAAACTTTTTTACTAAAATTTCGTTTTGAAAAAATTCAATTTTACATAGTAAAGTATTGCAAAAAAAGTAACATCGCATTTTTGAAAATTAAAAAAAAACCTAATTGAAAAAAAAAGTTTCCAAATGGAAAATTTAAATTTAAAAAAAATCAAAAAAAATAACATGCATTTTCCCATAAGAATTTTTAAAAAAATTTAGGCTGCGCTAAAGGCAGCGAACGAATAAAAAAGCAATTAGCACATTTCATGTAGAAACTACCCTTTGCTCTGCTTCCGGAGCGAGTTCTAATTTCCTGATTTGCCTTAATGCATAATAAGGCAGGTTTTTTTTTCAATTAAATTTTTCTATGTATAATTTTACCTAAAAAGACAAGAGAATAAAAGCTATTTTCTAAATGAATTTTGCATCATTCCAAGTCTTAATTTGCTTCTTAATTAAATTATCTTTTTTTTAGTAAAAAATTTTGGTAAAATAAATTGAGATATAAAATAGAAGAATAATTTTCATAAAATCGGAAAAAATTAGGGTCTACCGTAATTATTAACCGTTGAGCCCATGTGCTTATATATGTGTCTCAGATTTAGGCACATGTGCTTATACTGAGTTTAGAAAATTTTTGCGGTCGGATTGCAATAACGCACCACAACCCGATTTTCAAATTTGAACAGGTATCACAACCCGAAAAATTAATAAAAATAAGTAAAAATTAATATTTAGAAAAATAATAAAAATAAATTAGGTTACGAGTTGTAATAATGAATTCAAGGCAATTAGTTGGCAATTCACGACCACATGAACTAACCCGCTTTAACGAAAAACCTCTACGACGGCAAAACTTTTGTAACCACCCTGATGACGCTTGAAACACTACAGGTTTGTCTCCAAATCGGATGCATTTGTTCGTACAATTGCATAGCTTTAGACTTCCTTCATAATAAAGAATTATCTTAGCCTTAAATTCCAAAGTGTAATACCGTCTTTCATTTACTTCTATGATATCTTTGTCCATTTTGTTGAACATAATTTTTTTAAATTTTTAAATCAAAATTTGAAATCGACAACTCATCAAATTATTTTTTCAGAATGTGTCTATTAAAATGAAAATTTGTTGAAAATTCAAAAATTTCGACTTATAGTGCATTGCACCACAACTCGAAACCTAATTTATTTTTATTATTTTTCTAAATATTAATTTTTACTTATTTTTATTAATTTTTCGGGTTGTGATACCTGTTCAAATTTGAAAATCGGGTTGTGGTGCGTTATTGTAATCCGACCGCAAAAATTTTCTAAACTCAGTATAAGCACATGTGCCTAAATCTGAGACACATATATAAGCACATGAGCTCCACGGTGAATAATTACGGTAAGTAATTTTGTGACCATGTGGTCAGGAATTTCGTCTACCAAAAATTAGAATCAAGTTCAAAAATCAATAAAAAGTGTATGAATGTTCTATTTTTAAAATTATATAGTAAGGTTTAGATTAGTTACTAGACTAGATTGCTCTTAGCTTGAGTTTATTGGCAAAGTAAATTTATTAGTTGAATTATATTGCACATTTGTGTTTAATTCTTTTAGAAATTAAAATATTTCATATTTATGTGGGTATTAATAAATAATAGCCAAATGAAATAAACGCCAAAATTTTAATCCTAAGGATTTTATCGCCAAAATATTTAAACGCCAGTTTCTTATTTTGAAATTGAAGCCAAAATAATTAAATGCCAAATTCTAATTTCTAATTTATCGCAAAATTACTATAAAATCAATTTTTAAAAAATATTTATTTTTTAATGAGTTGATCTATAAGACAATATGGTTAGAGTTTATCCAGTTAAATTTAAAACCAACTTAAAATTTATGACAGAAATATTTCGTTATCTTTATTTTATTAGCTCTTTTGTAATATTGGTAAGATTTTCTATTAGGAAATTAATAATGTCTTGTTTTATAAAACATGTGTTATAAGAAATAGTCCAACATAGATGTCCGTCCACTGTTGCAATTAAATTTGAAAACCAACAAAGAAAATTTTCTTTGGAATAACGGCTTGTTGCGAATGTTTGCTTTATACGAATCATTTTTTTATTGCTTATTGACGATTCTAATATTCCTAAATTCGAATTTCCAAAATGGTAAAAAAACTCATCGGTTTCTTTATTCCTGCTTGGCAAACGTATTGAATCTATAAATTCACGATTTTCAAGTTTCTTGTGAAAATCCAATGACTCTTCATTACATATTTTCCAAAAATGTTCAACCCAATTTCTCTTACCATAATTTAAATTTTTTTCAAAGCTTTCAAATGCTAATCCGATATAGCATCCGATTGAATTTTTTGTGTCTAAATTAAAATTTTTAAAATCAGAGAACTCTCTAAGGCTTATATTTGTTGTAAAACAAATTTTCTCCTCTCTATTCATATAATTTAAGTGATAATCTTTTTTTTCATAAATTAAACGAATCGCCATGACTAAACACATATTAATAAACGTGGTTAGTTTAACTTGATTTTCTTTACATTTTAGTAATATTTTATCAAAATCGAGTTTTTTTATAATCAAGGTTCGAAATTTCGAGTTGTTTTTTTTGGATATATTTATTAGTTCTTTTATAGATATAAGTGGTTTATTTTCATTTGTGTAAATCATTCCATTTTCTTCTTCTTCTTGAGTTAAGTTCTTCAGTTTTCTAAACGAGCTTTCATCATTTTTTTCCAATTTTAAAAAGTCAGGAGCTTTAATATAAAACTTTGGTTGATTTTCAATTATGTCTTTGCTTGTTTTAAATATTTCTTCCTTGGGTGGCAAAATACCTTTTTCATTTATATTATTCTCTATCTGAAAATAATTATTTTCTATTAGTGAAAAAAGTTGTAAAAGACTCGAGTAAGAACTGCGACCGTCCATAATAGAATGATCAAAAGTAAGAATAACGGCATAGAAAAATAATTTCGAGTTACCATTTGAAGTTATTTTTACTTGAAAAAACGTAAGTCGCCATAAAAGACCATTTTGAGTGCTTAATGGAAGTGTTGTCTCTCTTTCAACTAACAGCTTCCAAACATCATCACAAGATTTCGAATGATTTGAAGCATAATGATAAAAATGAATATTTTCATTATTATTTGTTTTGTTATCAGTTGAATAAGCAAAATATTTTTCACCTTCATTGTTTATATTACTTATTATTTTGCATCTTAGTAAAGGATGAATCGATTTCCACTCATTTATAGATTTATAAACTACTTCTAAATTTTCAAATAAATTTATTTCACTAGTAATTATTACAGTTCTATAAATATAACTTCGATTTGTTTCATTGAGTCCATGAAAAAGACTCTCGTTTAATCCCAGCTTTCTAAGAACTTTTATTGATGAATTGTGTAATTGACTTTTAGATCTATTTAAATGAAGGTCACTTTTAAAGCTTTTCGATTCGACTAAATCGCGACTTTTGCTTTTGCTTAAGAATTTTGGTTGCAAAAACCCAAATTTTGAAACCATTGAATCATTAATTTCAATTGATCTATCAAAAATTTTGTCAACATTTAAAGGCGGATAAAATTCCATGTCTAAGATTAAATCGAATAGAGATACTTTTTTTCGTTTAATTTAATAGAAAAGAAAATATTTAAACTCAAATAACCTGCAGCTAATTGTAACAAATTTTAAATTAATTATTTTTTTTAAATTTTCAAAGAAAAATTGTAAAAATTTTAATTTGAGTTAAATATTTTCTCAATTAAAATAAATTCTTTTGTGACAAAATATCTTGAAATGAGCATAATTAATTTGAAATTCACCTGAAACTTAAAAATAAAATATTTTCCATAAGAACCTATTTTGCCTAGCACGATTTTCACATGTTTTATTTTATTTCAATTTGATTACCAACTCGAAATATAAACTATGCTCATTTTTTTTAGACAAAAAACGATTTAACATTTGATTTAGGTATATTCATTTGTTTTTTTATATACAAACTTTCAATTTGTAACCGGAAAATAAGTTGAGTTGTAAGTAAAATTTACATTTATGTGTAAACCATACATATTTAATACAAAAAATAAAATTATAAAAGAAAAATTGTGTCTATCATTTTTATTGATTTGAAGAAATCAAGAGAATAAACAAAGAAAAAAATAGTAAGGATTTAAAACCCAATCATTTAAAAACAGATAAATTGAATTTTATCAAAAAAAAAATTTGGAAAAATTTTTTTATTATATGTTTTTATTTTATCAAATTTTGAATTAAATGAGAGACTTCAAATTATTAATAAAAAAAGTTATAATTAAATTTAATTGAGACCAAAATAATTTTCGGAATTATTAGACACAAAAAAAACACATTTTATACACAAAAAATACACACAAACACATAAGCACTAATTTTTAAATTTAAAAAAAAAATGGAATGGATTTTTGGTTTGTAAATTTAAAATTAAAAAAAAAATTATTGAGTTTAAAGATTTTTAAACTTTTCGGTTATATCTGTAACCTCTTCCTTTTTCTTTAGGTGCATTAATTTTCTAAAAAAAAATCATTTAAATAAATGTAATATTAAAAAAAAAAACTTTTTAAATCTTACTTAAGTAATTGTATTTTTTTGGTAAAATTTTCGAATTCAACTGATTTAGTTGAACCAAGTTTAATAATCTCTTCAGGAACATCAGCTAATCGTGCAGCATTAAAACCATGACTCTTTGGACATGCACCTTGACCAAATTTATACAAAAATGTTATACTTTGATCATCATCATTAACCATGCACTGCATATGTCCCATGCTTACATTGTCTTTATCACTAAATTCTTCCACCAAATGATGATAATGCGTTGAAAATAGAGTTCTACAATTTAAATTTTGTGCCAACTCCTTAACAACACTATATGCAATCGCTGTCCCGTCAAAGGTCGCTGTTCCTCTACCTAATTCATCCATTAGAACTAATGAATGCTTTGATGCATGATGCAAAATTGACGCTGTTTCGCTCAATTCTAAATAAAAAGTACTTTCACCTGCAAGAATTTTATCACTTGCACCAATGCGTGTAAAAATTCTATCCACTGGACTAAGACGACACTTCTCAGCTGGAACATAGCATCCCATTTGAGCCAAAATTACTATTAAACCAACTTGCCTCATTAATGTTGATTTACCGCCCATATTTGGACCAGTTACAACAACTAATGGATTTTTTTGCCATTTCGCTTCCGCATCTTCATAGCCTATTACCAAATCGTTGGGAATAAAATCACCACTAAACGTTTTTCCCAAACAAGGATGTCTACCATTTTTAATTTCTATAAATGGTGACAATCTATCATTTGACTCATCATCATCTAACATAACTATATCAGGTCTACACATATCGAATTCTGAGTTTCTTACATATTGAGTTAAACTAACAAGTACATCTAAAATAGCTAAACATTGAACAGCTCTATTCCAGACATTAAAATGTTTATCGAAATCTTTAAATAAACATTTCATATTATCTCTTAAAGCTTTTTCTTTTCTTTCTTCGGCATCTGTAAGTAGGGCTATTAAATCTTTTAACTCATCATTCCAATAGCGTTTGAAGCCTTTTTTACTTGACGTCAATTCATAATCATTGGGTAAGTTCTTACATTTGTTTTCGGGTATTTCTAATTGATATCGATTACGACTTGTACCAAAGTAACATATTGTAGAGCAATTGAACTGCTTCTTTTTCTCATGCAAATATTTGTCTAAATCACGAACGATTTTATTTATATCTTTGACCGCTGTGTCATAATCTTGATTGAAACCTTCTGATGGAATAATTCTGCCTGATTTTTTAGCTTCTTCAGCATTAAAACTATTCTTGTATTTTTCTAATAATTCATTAAGGTTAGGAAATCCCAATTTTTTTCCTGCATCTTCTGTTTTAATTATTGTCAAAATAGTTTTTAATAAATTTGATTTTGAACTTAAATCTTTTAACGAACTAAAAAGCTTAGAAGCAATCCCGAAGCCAGTTATAATAGTTAAGAAATCTTCTACTTTTTTCTTACTATATGTATCATTTTCATACATAATAGCTCTTGACTCTGGATGATCTTTAGCTATATTTCCCAATTGGTGTATTTTACTGATTAATCTTTCTAAATCAGGCAGATTTTTAAGTTGTTCAGTAATATAAGATAGCTTTTCGTCTAAATTTTTAAGATCTTCAATAGCATCTAAACGATCATTTATTGATTCATGATCACATAAAGGATTAACCAGCCAATATTTTAAAAGCCGCTTTCCAAATTGAGTATTACAAAAATCTAATTTTTCATACAACGTTCCTGATTGAGTATTGTCAAAATTATTTTCGAAAACTTCTAAATTAGTCAATGAAATTGAGTCCAAAACCATGTATTTTTGTTTTGCAAACTTTTTTTTCAAATCATGTTTTTTTGTGTCAATTGTTTTTAAATTGTCAACTGGATTATATATTTCTATATTTTTCATTGATAAGATTTCATGATCTATTAAACAATTTTTGAGACACCATAGTATGCCACCCATGGCATTTACGGCTAATTCAAAATCAATCTTGGCAGTTAATCCTAGAGTGTCATGATCACTTAGCACTTGTCTAAATTTCTCAGGCCACTCAAATTCGCCCTTTTCCTTGAAATAATCACCTTCGCTCAACATTCTTAACAAGGTTGATGCACTAAACATTTCTTTTTCATGATTTATAGCTTCTTTTATACCACTTTGATAATCGACAATACTTTTAGCTTCTTTAGAGATATTATTCCGTTCGTATAGTATGTGAGCAGGTGGATATTGAGCTAAAGTTGTTCGAAACTTAGAACAATTTCTATCATCTTGAAATTGACCAATATGAACTTTGCCGCATGTTGTA
>NTPY01000013.1:451033-471696 GCA_002922825.1 Brachionus calyciflorus
CCTTCGCTCAACATTCTTAACAAGGTTGATGCACTAAACATTTCTTTTTCATGATTTATAGCTTCTTTTATACCACTTTGATAATCGACAATACTTTTGGC
The DNA here is from genome assembly GCA_002922825.1 of Brachionus calyciflorus. NCBI lineage: Eukaryota > Metazoa > Rotifera > Eurotatoria > Ploima > Brachionidae > Brachionus > Brachionus calyciflorus. The sequence goes on from NTPY01000013.1 coordinate 451,135, forward strand.
TTCTTTAGAGATATTATTCCGTTCGTATAGTATGTGAGCAGGTGGATATTGAGCTAAAGTTGTTCGAAACTTAGAACAATTTCTATCATCTTGAAATTGACCAATATGAACTTTGCCACATGTTGTATCAACAAAACAAACGCCGAACGATCGTGTTCTTTTCTCTTGATTTGTGCCAACCTTTTCTATAAATGAGAATAAATATTGACTAAAGGCATTGGAAATTTCACCGTCCAAAACATTAAATGTCTTTGTTCCGGGTGTAGTAATTCGACAAATTTCACGACGAACAGTTTTGTCTTGACGAGTGCCTTTAATTCTTACAGCCATCATTTCTGGGGTTTCGGTTTGCTCTACACGACCAACTTTGTAGCCTTTTGAAACTAAAGCGTCCGCAAATCGACTAAAAGCAACTTCTGGAAATCCACAATGAGCATAATCACCTTTCATAAACGTTAGACCCAATTCTTTGACTGCAATAACGGCATCCATATGATACAATTCATAAAACTTGCCTACTTTAAAAAAAATAATAACATCAAAATTTCTTTGCTTCAAATCCCACCATTGTCTCAAGCCCTTTAAGAAAACAAAAATTTTCAAGAAAAATTATTTAATAAATAAATAAATAAATTTAATTCATATTTTATTGTTTTGGTTAGTTTTCTTTTGTTTTTTTTTCGATATCGATATTTAAAAAAATAAAATTTTGTTATAAAGTTTAATAAGCTTACTGGTGTAATTGTTTTTTTGAAGCTTTCAGGCACGAGCAAGGTTCTAGGATCATAGTTCGGGTCACTCTTTAGTCGACCATTTAAGTCTCTATTTATTAAAACAATTAAAAGTTAAAAACTGAAGATTATTATGAAAATTAATTTTAGAAAATATTACTTTATTTTATCTTCTTGTAAAAAATCATAAGAAAAGTGTTTAAATTTTCCTTCAATTGAGCAATCATTATCAGTATTTGCAGCAAAAGAGCTTAAGCTTGGCTTTGTACTAGAAGATGGCGTCTCTTGTTTGTTTTTAGTTGGTTTAGATTTTGGAGTTTTGGGGGAATTAATTGGTCTAGTAGACAAAGACTTTTTTTTGGCTTTCGGTTCATCATCATCTTCATCATCGTCGTTTATAAAGCTATCGTCATGGTTTGATTCAGATTCTTCTTCTGATTTTGGCTGAAATTCTGGTGAAGAATCGAGTTTTTTCTTGGATTTTGTTTTAGTTTCAGGCTCTGAATCTGAATCCGACGCAATCATCAGTCTCTTACGTTTTACTCTTGGTGAATCTTTAGCTTCAATAATACGTTTAATTTTTGGCCGGATTATTTCTTCATCATCATATATTTCCACATCCATTTTTTCCTCTTTTGGACAAGCATTTTCTTTTTCGATTTTCGGACTCGCAACTTGTTTAGGTTCTTTTTTTAGTGCCGTCGACGGAGAGCTCAGAAGAGTTTTATTTGAGTTATCCGCTTTTTTAAAATAATTCAACAATGTGTTAGACATATTTGAATTTATTTTTTCAAATTTTAAGCTCTAAAAAATTGAAAAATTTTGAAACTAACGTTTTAAAAATTATATATCAGCTTATTCAAATACTTATACTGTAAAAAATTTCTCCTTATCAAAAATTAGTTTAGAAAAAATCACTTCAAAATTTTAAGACTTATTTAGTTATTATTAATGTTAAAATTTTTCATAAAAGATTCAAATTTCTAATTGACAAAAAAATAAATATTAAAAAGAAAAATATAATATGTCAGCTCATGAATTTCAGCTTCACAACAGAGTAGACAAATTGGTCGAGCTTATTGGGTAAAATATACTAAATTATTTTCCTTTGCCTATAATATTTTTTTTTCTTGATTAAAAGATTAAAAAAAAATGATGCTCTGATCAAAATAGTTACTTATCTTGAAAAAGATAGAACTCCGTTTAATCCCATTGTGGTAAAGACAAAATATAACTAAATAAAATATTTTCGAAATTTATATTTAATTTTCTAGCACCCAATGCATGTTTCCTTAAATAAATTAGCAAATAATGCCCCAAATCCAAGTGATTTTACTCAAAAATACAATGAATTAAAGGCGAAAAATGTACGTGATTTAGACGCCTTTGTTTTTTTTCTAAGTGAATTGTGCGATAAACCAGAAACACCATTTATAAAAAAAGTTTTCGAGCCTAAACAAAATTATTCATCTAGTACTCTTACCGAAGCAACTTTAGTTCCTGAATCGATTTCAAGTGGTACAAGTAGTTCAAAACTTTCATCAACTGCGTTAGCTGAAGTAAGTTAATCAATTTATATAGTGAGATTTTTTCTAAGTAAAAATTCTTTTTGGAAAAATTGACAAAGTGAATTTTGAATTTCGAATAGAAAATTTAGACATTAAAAGTTAATTTAAAGTTAGGAAACGAGATATGCAAAATTAAATCTGGTCTACAAAATTAATTACCAATTCATTTATTACCAAAAACATTCCAATATTAATTTTAAATCGAATTTAATTATTTCCTATTTTATTTTATGGAAATTGATGAGTTGATTTAATTTAAATATACCTATTTTCATTATTTTTTGTCTTTGAAAATAAAAAAAAAATTCATAGATCTCCAGATGTGTGCTCAGTACTAATATTTATTTTTAATGGTACTATTTTTATGAATATTTTTTAAAATAATGAAAAAACAGTTCTTTTGTGTCCTACTAAAACACTGACCCCCACTTATGTCAGCCAAAAAGTGTCCTATCGTCATCTTTCATATGCGATACACTGTAAAATTTTCTTAACTTTCTGAAAATTTAGTTGATTTTCTTAAAACTTAATTATTTTTTGAAAAAATTACGTTATTTTACAAATTAAAACTCCTGACTCCCTACTGACCCCATTTTGTCCGACTGACCCCCAACCGACCCCCATTTTTCTTGAACAAAATTTCATGAGCTTTCTAGAAATGTATTCGGTTTTTTCCAGGTAGTATAGTTTTTTAGATATGCAATATCTATCTTTCTTTGGCTGAGCTAAGTGGGGGTCAGTGTTTTAGTAGGACCCGTTCTTTTTTCGAGTAAAAACACCTCTAAAATTTCTCAATAAATAATCTGTAATAAATTACGATTGCTTAATTTTTGCAGCCAGAAAACAACAAATCACCATTAGTGTTCTAATTGTAGGACTTTATTTAAAATAAAAATATTTTTCATTTTAGGAAGCAGTCAAAAAAAATCGGCAATGAATGAACCATAACTTTTACAAATTTTAATATCATAGAAATAAAACAAATAATTTTCAAAAATAAAATTCTAAATGGTTAATACAAGAATTAATTACAGTACAAACTAAAACTAACTTGTACGATTGTTTTCCTTTCCTCTTCCTCGTCTCTTCCTTTTCTTTCCTTTCTCAGGAAAGTAAGGTTTCAAAAAGAAACATTAGTTTGTATTGATTGTTTTCGGAAGAAATGCGTACCAGTTAGTTTTAATTTGTACAGTAAAATAGTCATAAAACTAAATAATCGAAAAAACTCTATTGATTTGACTTAATTTTTAGACAAAAAAAAAAGCAAAAATTAAATTATTATGAAAGTGGGAGGTAAATAACACCCCCCTGCAAAATTTTATGATTATAATATTTATTAAAATATTTATTTCTATTTCTAAAATTCTTCACCTAAAGATGAAGGATAAAGTATTGAAAGGTACATCAAGTGGCTTTATAACTTTATCACCGACAGCTCTTACCTCTATTTCAAAGTTAGCTTTATCAGAAAAAACAAAAACAAAACGAAAAGAAGCATCTGTTCCGAGCTATCCTGAATATCCTAATTGGGTACAAGAACGACCAAATTTAACTTGGGATTTTTATCCGAATCCAGAGAAATTTGAATCGGAATGTGAAATAAATAAATTAACTCTTAGCTTACAAGAAGATATGATTGTTGATGATTTACTCAATTGTATGACCGTAAGAATTTTTTTTTTAAAAAATTGAAAAATTCATTCTTCTTAAGTCCAAGTTCTTATTCAAATAAGGGCTTCGAAGGAAAATTTATTAAAACTCCATCGTTATCAGATAGACACGCCGATAGAACTTTTCATATTGAGAGATCGTTGGATCCAGCTATGAGAGAATTAGCTAAACGAATTTTACCGGTTTGCTCTCATTATTCTACGATTATTCGTTTTGTAGAAGAAAAATCTGAATTCAAATGGGGATTAGTAAACCATGCGCTTTGCGCAGCTATTAGAGAATTACTTAAAAATCATTATGTTTTTATTTGTCAATTAGAAAATTTACAAAGAAAAGGAAATTTGTCCCTTCAAAAACTATGGTATTATGTTAATCCGATCATGGGATTTATGGAAATTTTGGCATCAATTATTAAAGTCATCAATAAAGTAAGTTATAGATTTTATTATTTTTTTAATTGAAAAATAAAAAAACTTCATAAAAATAATTTCTTTATTTAGGGTGATTGTTGTGGAAGTACAGTGATTGATATTTTATACGAAAAAGTACTTGCTTATTCAGGCGACCCAAAATTACAAGAATTAATATTTTACTTGGCACAGACATCTTCACGACCATATTTTCAAATGTTGCAGGATTGGATCTATAAGGGACAAATAAACGATCCATATAATGAATTTATGATTTCTGAAGATAAAGATATAACCAAAGAAAAATTGAAAGAAGATTTTAATGAAAAATTTTGGGAGAAAAAATATTCAATTAATGCTCAAAATATTCCTAAATTTTTGGCTAATTTATCTGAAAAAATTTTACTCACTGGTAAATATTTCAATTCTATCCAAGAAACTGGATCTATTTTAGGTAAAAATCTAAATTCAAATGAACTAATTCCATTCGACGCATCTAGCAATAATCGGTCTCAAAGAAAAAAGATCAATTTTCCTGATCAGGTTGAAATAAATTTTACTATTAAGGAGGATACTTATAAAAATGTTGTTGAAAATGCTTACAATTTTTCAAGTAAAATATTGCTGAATCTATTGTTAAAAGATCACAAATTAATCGATCGATTACGCTCGTTAAAACATTATTTTTTACTTGATCAAAGTGATTTTATGGTCCATTTTATGGATATTTCTGAAGATGAATTAAATAAAACAAGCAGTGAAATACGTTTGAATAAAATTGAATCGTTACTCGAAGTCTCTTTACGTATAACAAGTGCTAACTCGGATCCTTATAAAGATGATTTAAGGTGTAGATTATTATTAACAGATTTGAAAAGTATGGTGATGAAAATTCAGGGATTTGCCCAAAAAAATGGTAACAGTTAATTTTTTAAAAGAATTATGAATTATTATCGAATTTTTAATACAAAAAATAAAGATCATTATTTATGATTTTAATGTGAGCCTCGGGGCCCACATTATCATCAATAAATAAAGTTGGTGATTCTTTGTTCGATAGAAATGTGGTAAATCCGATATATCTTAAAATTTTTTATATAAATTAGATTCGGAGTCTGGTGGCGATAAGTTAAAGGCTCTTAAAGGACTAGAAGCATTTGTTTTAGACTATTCAATCAAGTGGCCTTTATCATTAATTATAAACAAAAAAGTAAGTTCGACATTGTTAAACGATCAGATTTGTCCAATTAATGATTGAATTTCTTTTATTAAGACTTTGTTTAAATATCAGATATTATTTCGTCACTTATTTCTGATGAAATATGTTGAAAGACAATTACTTAAGTAGGTTTTAATTCAAATCATATTTCAAAGTTTTTTAATTTTATTTTGAATATTTAAGCGTTTGGTTGTGTACTAAATCCGGCGAATTATGCTTAGGTAGAAGTTATCCATATTATTCACTGGCTTGTGCATTAAGGCAAAGAATGTTAAACTTTGTTCAAAATTTTCTTAATTATATGACATTCGAAGTAATCGAATCAAGTTGGAGCACATTTGAAGAAAATTTAAAAGAGGTCGAAAACATAGATAATGTTATTGAACATCATGCAAAGTTTTTGGACACATGTCTTAGAGATTGTATTATAACAAATGACTCATTTCTATTAATTCAAAAAATTCTATCAGAATGCATTATGTTTTCAGTGTTTGTTCAAGGCGTTACCAAAAATATCAAAGAAAAAGAAGAAACTTCACAATCTGAATGGAAATCAATGACTTTAAAAGAAGCTCAAGAACTAAGGAGAAAGACACTACAAGAAATAGGAGAAGATTTAAACAAAATTGTTAGCGATGATGCTTTTGCTGCAAGCATTAAAGGCTTTGATGATAAATTTTCAAAACTTTTACTCGAGTTTTTGGCTAAAATTATTAATGATATGAGTAATGGATTAGGAGAGACTAAAATTGGAAATGTTTTGTATAGATTAGATTTCAATGATCACTACAGAAATCAAATCGAAAAATTAAGATTAACTTCATCAATCATAAATATTAGTTAATTATCTTTCGTTTAAACAAAATTATTTATTTTTTAATTTATTTATTTCATACGATTCGCTTTAGTTCTGATCTATAAAAGTACAAAAACAATTTTTTATCTTTTTTTTTAAATCCTCACTCTGAAAAGCACGATTTACCAAATTATATTTCAACATTTAGCTTATATTTTTTTGTTAAGATTCCCCAAATCATTAATATTAGTATCTTTAAATTTTATTCCTCAATATTGGTAAGCGATTTCGAAAAATGTCTGAATAAAAATTTTAATACATATTGATAATATGGTTTGGATATCGAAGATGGTTTGGGTTTTTTAGAAAACTATTTTATTTTGAGATATTTCTGTTAAAAACCTTATTTTTAATCATTTTTCATCAAAAATTTAGTTTTTCTGAAACTTTAGAAATCTTTATTTTGGTTATTATGAATCGAATTCTTCAAAATTAAAACCAATTTTTATAAAGCATGGTTAACTCTATAATTCGAAATATTTTCGGAAAATATTTGTGATCAAAATAGGCATGAGTTATTAAGGCTCAAAAAAAACCAAATCTTAACTAAGGTTTATGATTTGGTGCTCTTTAAAATAATTTTAAAAATCTTAATCTTGGTAAACAAATAATTTTCTATATAGGATTTCCCTTTTTATTAAAAACCCTTTCAAAAGAAAACGAAAAAATTCAAAAAAGTTCAAAATTTTTTTTTAAAATTGAGATTTTTAGAGTTTTTTAATAAAGTGTATTGACAAAATTTTTCATCATGAAGCTGTATTTTCTAATTCCAGCTTAATACGGTACGGCTCGGGAACACATAAAATGAAGATATGATTGTCCAACAATAAAAAATAAATTAAAAAAGTTGTGAAAAATACATTTTATTTCTTAATTTTACATTTTACAATTATATAAAGATCTTGGAAATGAGCTCACATCTCGAATATTTTCAATGTTAATCAAAAATTGCATAAATCTCTCCAACCCAAGTCCCCATCCACCCATTCTCATTGCACCAAATTTTTTAGTTTCTAGATACAAATCAAAAACTTGGGGTTCTAAATCTTGGTTTTTAATAGCATCATTTAGCAAATCAATACGATGTTCTCTCAAACTTCCACCAATAATTTCACCAACATGTGGAGCCAATAAGTCAAAATTTTCAACCAGTTTTTCATTATCTTCTGATTGACGCATATAAAATGGTTTTATACTTTTGGGATATTTTGTAACAAAAACAGGTGTATCCTGAAAATATTCAACTAAAAGCTTTTCTTGTTCTTTGTTCATGTCTTCACCAAATTCTATTTTTTTTTTAATTAATTTTGAATACTTTTTTGTATTTAATAACTTATTCAAAATATCTAACGCCTCTTGGTATGTAATTCGTACAAATTTCTTTGAATTGAAAGTATTAGTTATTTTTTCTATATATTCAAGGCCAGAAGTCTTAGGTTTATTTTTATTCAATATTAAATGAAGAAGATTTTTATCAAAAACATCATAAGTTTTTAATGAGACTTGCTTAAGAAAATTTTCAGTTAAATCCAATATTTGATCTAGCGAATTCATGTCTATCATTTCAGCTTCAAGCATATAGAATTCAGCTAAATGATGTCGTGTCATTGATTTTTCAGCCCGAAAAGTTGGACTTAGAGTATAAACATTTCCTAGACTAGTAGTCATTGTTTCTAAATGAAGTTGTGCACTAGCAGTTAGATAAACCGGCTTTGAAAAAAAATGTCTTGAATTTAATTCATCCATTTGATTTATCGAATCTTTCTTTATAATTTCTAAACCTCTGTCATAATCGTTTAAAGTAACTTGAAATGTTTCACAACCACCTTCACAATTATTTGATGTAATTATAGGTGTGTGTACTTGAGTAAAATTATTTTGGTAAAAGAAATTATGAATACTCGAAACTAATTCACTTCTAAATTTCATAATACCAGCGAATTGATCAACATGACTTCTTAAATGAATATGAGGTCGTATCGATTCTAAAGTTTGTTTAATTTTTGGTTTAAATGGATATTCAAGTGGGTTGCATGGTCCGATTATTTTTAATTCGGTCACCTGTAAATCATAATTCTGTAATTTATGCGTGCTCTTGACTACTTTTCCATGAACTTCTAAACTCGTATTAAAACTAATTGAATTTGAAATATTAGAAAAGTTATCTTTATTCGGAAAATTTTCCGCTAGACATACTAGCTGTAAATTCCGGCCGTCTGTTCCATCGTTTAAATGGATAAATTTGATTTCTTTTTGGTCTCTAAAACTTTTTACCCATCCAATAATTCGAACTTCTGAATCAGATAGTTCATGTTCTTTCAGGTCTAATATATTTTTTATCGATTTAGTTTGAATATATCTTACATTTCTTAAAATCTGATATTTCTTTATTCGAAAGTGTTTCAAAATAAACATGTCTAAAAAAATTAATTTTAAAGTAAATATTTATTTTTAAATTAAATTTACAGCAGAATGGCAGTTGCTATCAGCCAATAGTTAAGAAACATTTGCTTAATAAAATATTAATTTTTCTTCGATTTATTTTTAAAAAATCCAATAATAGTTTTTTTAATCCATTAGATTTTATATTATTATATCAAAATTAAAATAAGATTTAATTCTAGATTCTAAGCTTAAAAATTTTCAAGATAAATTGTTCCAATTTATTTAATTTCAGAACCGAAAAAAAATTAGATTGGAAAATGTAAAAAAGAATGATATGTCATTTTAATTACTAATTTTGTGGTGTTAGTTCATTTATATAATTTATTCAGTCCATCTATGTGTGCATTTGGTATTACAACAAACATAATAAAGTGTCATCTTATCTTCTGATTGTTGAGAGTGAGCTTGAAAAAAGACAGCCTCACGATTTCCACATCTAGGACAATTGTGATCTTTAGTTCGTGGTAAAGTTGGATCTGATATTACATCGGATACTATTTGAGTTAGCTCATCAACTTCATGGTGAATTTTGTTAACATAAATACATGGATTATCTGCCTCTTCTTGGTGATCACAATTTCTACACTTGATATTTTAAATTGAAAATTATTTTATTTTTAAAAAGTTTTAATGCTTTAATTCAATTTACCGAGTAAAGTAATCTTTTAGCTTCTTTGTCTTCTTTTGGATAAAGCATATTATTACATTCACGACAAAATTTTGTGCCCACAAAACCCGGTCCACTTTCTCTCAATGAGTCTTCAAAATTCATTTTTTTTTAGATGAACAGATTAGTAATTAATATCTAAATTTTTTTTTATTAATTATATCAGGTCTACCTAATCACCACTCTCAAAAATAATTTCAGCAAATTCAAAAGACGTTTCAACAAACTCATTAAAACTTTGAAACACATCTTCTTATGCGCACAACTGTTTTTTAAGGATGATAATAAAGAAGCGTATTTCTAAGTTTTAATGAGAGTGTTGAACCGTCTCTTGAGTGTTCTGAAACAATTATCCGAATAAAATCAAAAAGGATTATAAAATTATAAATCAAAATATATTTCAAATGGCTTCTAAACCATCCTTTAACAGTAAACTTTTGAGAAGTTGCAAACACTAAGATAAAGTTAAGTTTCGAGTTTTATTCATTGATTTAATGATAAAAATTTTTAAAAAAAAAAGCAATCAAATAGCATATTTTCTTAAAAACTTTAGATTAGCCGTATCCGAATTCGAAGCTAAGAAACACTATAATTGTATTCAAATCAACATAAAAAAAAACATTTTATTTATTATTTAATTTTATTGCAAAATGTAATCTATTTTGCGAGTCAGGTTTATTTAGTTTGCAAACTATAGATTCAGTTTTGAATTTTTCGCTATCTAAATCCATTCTTAGTTTACAAAATATTGTGCCTGAATTAATAGATCCTTGTAGATCGTACGCTATAAATGCAAACACTTCTTTTCCCTCTCGTCTTTAAAAAAAAATAAAATTAATGTTCCTAGTTTTGTTAGATTTCTAGATTAGGTACCTTAAATTGATTGCTCGTACTTGATCTAATTCATTTGAACTTATTATTTTGATTGGCATACCAATTACTTCTCTTACCTTAAGTATAATAAAATTATTTAAACAACCAAAACTCTTACTATATTTTTAAATTACTTCAGAATTCGATAAAAAAACAACTGCAGTTTTTTCATATATTTCATTCAAATCTAAACTTAGACTACGATCTTGAATGTCATTTTTAGTCGATACTTTTATTTTATGACGATTATCATAATAATAATAATTTGATATTAAGAATAATCCACTACCCAAAGCAAATATTCCAGCATATTTTAGAAATTTGTGTTTAGAGTAATTATTTGGATACTCATATTTCTTAGTTTTAAAATTCGATATTTGATTTAAATTAATCAAAGTTTTTCTGGCGTCATATGGGTTTTTTTTTAATTTAAATAAATTAAGAACATTTGAATTGAAACAACAGAGATTTAAAGCCCTCATCTTTTAAAATCAGCATTTTGAAGAAATTTAACAAAATATTAAAACAAATTCCAAAAGAGATTTTTGATTTCTCTTTGTAAAATTTTAATTAATTTTTACAAAAAATTAATACAAATTTTATTAGTTTTTAGATCTAAGTATTTTCGTAATGGAAATATTATTTCTAAAAAGTATCTTCTTTATGTTTGACTAGAATTTTACGTTCACCATTGTGTACATATTGGAGTTTAACGATTATATGTTCGTATTCGAACTTGCCTGTCTTATCATTCTTAAAACAAAAATAATAAGTAAATTTATTAGTACACGTACAATATTTAGTTTTATACTTTTTTGCATTTAACGAAAACATCGCCTTTATTTCTAGGGCCTTCTAAATAATAATTTAGAATTAAAAATATTTGACCCTCATCCATGTATAATTTGTGTCTTAGATAAAAAATAATAATCTAGTTAAGTTGTAAAGTAAATATCAATAAGTACTAAATGTACTAATTTAATTTAATAAAAAAAAAAGAATACTTGATTTGAAAAACCCGTCTTCCTCCAGATTCAGCGTGTACTTTGATTGGATGACCTAGTGCATCTTGAACCTTTGGATTATTTAAGCATATTTTTGAAGATTCGTCGTAAATACCGCTTGGCGATTCTCTTGAAAATAGCTCAGAAAATAAAAAGTAAAATATTCCAACTAACAATCCAGCGCCTCCCAACAGAATTATACCATTACCAACGTCTTTGGCGGCTTGTTTAGCTCGTTTGGCACCTGTTACATGTGTGGATATATTGCTATCTCGAAAAGAACTCTCTATTACTGATTTATTATTTTCTTGATGATTTACCGATTTTTGTTGTAGATTGTAAGAATAATTTGAAATTTGTCTTAAATGTTCTTGATTAACAAACAAAATTTTATTATTATTTAAACTTGTAATGATGCTTGTTTTATTAGAAAAAAATAATTCTGAATGATATAATTGAATGTGATGCTTGCATATAAAAATTCTATTAAAGAATTTTTTTGAAACAATTAGCATTTTAAATCTATTTTAAAAAATAATTTTTGATTGTGTAGATTTCTTTGCAACAATAAGCAAAATTTAAATTTATTGGTAATAATAACATAGAAAAAAGTGCCATAAGAAATCGAACAGTTTTTGAAAATATTTAACTCTAAAAATTTTGTATTTATTTGAAGATACTTCGGCTAAAGGAAAAAATTGAAATTAAAATCAATTATTTAGGGATTCTAAATTTTTTTTTTTAAATTCGATTTTTTTTAAATATAGATATTGGGGTTATCCCTTATTTATTAGGGACTAATAGGATTGAGAAATAATAAATTAAAAATGGAAATTATTTTATTTTTTTAAAAGTTTTATTTCTTTTTTTTTGCACTTATTTTTTCACAAAGTATAAATTCAATTAACAAAAAATATAAAAATTTTTGTCTTTTAATTAAAAAGTAAAAATAATAAAATCTCCCAAAAGATAATCAAAGAAAAAAAAACTTCTGTACATTTAAATTTATAGGCACATTTTTATTAACATATATAATAACCAAAAAAAAATTAATATTTATATAATATATTTATATATATAATTATAAATAATACATGCTATGCTAATCACAATGATTGATTAAATTTTATTTTCAATTCGTTAAATTTACTCATTATTTTCAGAGCGGGTCCTAGTTTTACACCCATTGTATTTACAAGATGATCGTCACGAATTAGATTTAAAGCTGAACCGTCAATATCTTGTGATTTGAACATCTCGGCTACAGATTGGCCAGCTACTTGATAAACAAACCTATATACTTCATCGCAATTCCATTCGGTTGGATCGCCTGTGGGCCATTCTTCTTTAATATTGTTAATTGTTGAATTAAACTGTGGCGATGTATTTTGAAATGAGTAATTTTGATTTTGAACAATTTGACTACTACTATTATTACTTGTGTTATTATTGTGATTATTTTTTAAAATGTTTGATTTTTCATCCGATTCATCTTCATTTTTGGATGATTTCTTGATTTTTTTTGGCGAATTTTTATTACAATTTGTTGCTTTACCTTTTGATTTTTGACTTGAATTACTTGTGTTTAATAAACTTTGATCTTCTAGCAGTCGACTGTTATTAAATCTATCTACTAGATCATCTTCTCTTTTTTTATTGTTTGATGGTGTTGATGTTGACTTTGGAGGCGATTCTTGCTGGACTAAAATATCGGACTCGACTGGCTTTACTGGAAATGGTTTGGAACTTTCTTTAATTACAAAACCATCGATAATATGAGTCAATACGACTGGGGATTGTAAATTTTTAAGTGTGTCTATCAATTTTTTCGGCTCAGGTTCTGTTTGAATAATGGGCTCAGGCTCAACCGGTGTCTCAGAATGTGTTTGAACTTGATTATTTTCATGTTGATTTTGAGACGGCTGATGTGTTGGATGTTGATGGTGAATGGCTGACTTAGGTGTATGTGTCGTCGAAAGCGCTTTTGTAGAAGGCTGCTCTAAATTTTCTTTTTCACTGTTTTCTTCTAATCTATCAGTTGAAGACGATTCAGCATCATTTTTTTCTAAGTCTTCGTTATCATTTTCTTCGTCATGATTTCTCTCTTCTTGTACCATCGGTTGTACTATACTTAACGGAATAAATTGTGGATTTACTAATTGATGGCTTTGTGGATTAATTATATAAGAATTTGGCTGCGAGTACGATGATGACGAGGAGGTTGATGGTGACGGATAAATAGCAAAACCATTTGGCAATTGAATTTGTGGTTGAAGAACCATTTTGTGCGTCTTTTGAGGCTTGACATTATTATTATTATTTAATAATTTACCTTTTATACTTTTTCCAGTCGATGCATCTATTTCATATAACCTAGGACGACCTCGTTTTTTATTTTGAATAGTTGTAGTATGAGTCTGTGTTACGGAACCAGTTGTTAAATTATGTTCATCGGTCTTTTCGTGTTTTTCGTTATCATTAGTCTCATCAATTTCCATTTCATCATTGTGAATTTTTTTCTCTGGTGATTTTTTAACTTGTAATTTTTTTTTTTCATTTAATTGTTTTAAAAGTTGATCTTGTCTTTGTTCTTCCTCTGCTAAACGTTGTTGCAAAAGCTGAATATTATTAGTCGTTGTATTTAGTTGATGTTGAACAGGTTGAGGATGAGATTGAGATGAAATTTGATTAGTAATTTGGTGATTAGAAGTTTGATTTGAAGAGGAATTTATTTGAGTTGTATTATTCGGAACTGTTTGAAAAAATATTTGGCTTATTTGACCATCGGGTGTCGTATGTATTATTGGAGTTTGCTGCGGTGGTTTGGGTTGAATATTACTGTTTTTGTGTGGTTGAACGGGTGCGATAATTAAAGGTTGTGGTATTTTAACACCATTTGACTGAATGGGTATAAATTGATAAAAATGTCCGTTAGTAAGAGATGGTAATGGAGCTGATGTATGTTTGGGTTGCAACGCTGCAGCTATTTGATTCAGTTGTTCTTGAGTAAGTTGGCTTGGTTGAGTTAATTTTGTTTGTTGTATAAGAAGATTGTCATTTTTCGCTTTTTTAACAGGATTTATTGGTTTCGATTGAATAGCGACAGATTGTGTCGTTGCGGGTAATAAGGGCGCTAAAGGTCGTGCTGCAATAAGTGCAGGTTTATTCGGCGACGGATTTAAATTAACAGGTTTCAAATGATACAGATTAGTAGGTTTTTGCTGAATTTTAGAAGCGGGCTTTTGGGGAGTATTCGGATTATTAGAATTAGTGGACATTTCTTAATCGTGTAATAACATTATTGTAGACTTTAACTTAGTCTGTCTAAATCGAAAAAAGAAAAAAATGGACTCGAATTCAAAATGGCAAATTTTATCGAGAAAAAAGAAACAAAAAAATTGAAAACAAAAAAAATATATAGAAAAAAATACACGATATTAGAATTTTAATAAAAAATTATCATAAATTTGGTGTATTAAATATTTGCCCTCCATATTATATTTTCATTTGGATTTTTTTTTCGACTAAATAAAAAATTTTCTGTACTGAGTTTTAACCAATCAGAAAATTCTATTTAATAAACATCTAAAAATAAAAATGTTTTTAACAAATAGAATAATTTTTATTCCAAAAGGAGGAGAACTTTTGCATCGAAGTTCAAGGATGCTTTTTAATATCTCAATAGAAAAATGTTTCAACTAAAAATTAATTATTTTTATTATAAAAAAAAGAAATTTAATTATTGGCTTATAATAATTGAAAATACTAAGAAGCCAATCGTATTTATTTTTTTTAAACAAGTATATTCACTTATTCTTTTTTAACTATAGATATTTATTTTCGTTAAACATATTTGGCGTATTTTTTTTTTATATTTTTGGCCAATAAGTTATTTGATGATGAAAAATAAATTTATCCAATTAAATTTTTAAATGTACGGAAATACATCAGACAATAAAAAACTTTTAAAAGCTGCAACAACTGGAAAATTTTTCATATGTTTACATTTGCGTAAAATAATTTTCATTATTATATTTCAAATTTAATGATGAAATTTTTTGTAAAACAAAATTAAATTATGCTATAATATATACTTGAAAATTAAACAATAAATTAAAATTTATTATATATAATAATATTTTTAAAATTACTTCATAAACAAGATAAGCTTGGTATCTTTTGACGACTTTTAATTTGAATTTTTTATTTAATAAATGCCTCAAATGAATAACAAAAAGCTAACATTTTAACCTTAACATAAGATGTTAACATAAGAACTTTTGGCACCAGAGATGGTCTCAATTTCCAATCTCGACTTAAAAAAAACATTAGCTGTCGATAAATTAATATACAAACAAACATTTCTGTCTTTTACCATATTGTATTCGCTTGACTAGGCTTTTAAAAAAAATGATTTTATAAATTAATTTGAAATCTAAAGAATTTTACGTTCACCATGGTCTAAATATTAGAGTTTAAAGTTTATATGTTACTATTGGAACTTGTCTGTCTTATCATTCTTAAAAAAAATAATTTTTATACTTTTTTGCATTTAACAAAAATATCGCATTTATTTCTAGGACCTTCTAAATTAAAATTTAGAATTAAAAAAATTTTACTCTAATGTAAAGAATGTTTTTCAACAAGTTGAAAATTCATCATAACAATTTGGTATCTCTTAAGAAACAAATTGCCCAAATTCATTAATCCATTGTTTACAATTTTGATGAACTGGAAAGTCAACAACTGAAAAACTTGGAGAAGATTGATAACAATTAAAAATCAAAAGAGTAAAAAAGACCTTTAGAGGCTTCCTGGTTACGAATATTGCAATTTAATATGAAAATCTAATGTTTGAATATTTTTTTGAGTACCAAAACAACTTTTTTTTCCATTTTTAGATTTAAAAAATAAACTTAACTTCTTTTTTTCAATTTTTTTTTGGAAAAAAGTAAAATTATTAATAGAAAAAAGCCGAACATTGAAGTCTTTCAAACGAAAAAAGGTTAAATTTAAATTCTTTTCTAAAACAATTCAAAAAAAGTTATAGAATGTTATCGATGGGATGTTATCTCATAGAAAAAACTTGACTTGAATCATCTTTCTATTCATAGGCAAGCGTAAACGGTACTTTTTTCTCTGACTTTTTTGAATTAATTTGCAAATCAAAAATAATAAAATTGAGAAAAAAATTTCCGTTAATTAAAAAAGAAGAAATTAAAAATACAATAAAATTTTTAATCACTGACTATAAAGTTATGAATGAGAATTTACGGTAATAATTTAAAAATAAAAAAAAAATAAAATTTTTCAAGTCAATTTAATTTAAATGTTAATGAATTTGGAATAGTACAATTTTACTTTATCAATACAAAAGAGAATTACCAGGCATTGTATCAGTGAATTATATTATATTGAATTAAATATAAAAATATATAAAAAATAAAATTTTATAATTTAGATATTGCTGAAAAGACAATTTTGCAATTTTTTGCAAATTAAAGAAAATATGGTCTGTTAATTTAAATTGAACGATCTTTATGTGTTTATGAGAAAAAAAAAGAATAGGTCTATTATATATCTTATTCGAATGAGAAAGTAGTTTTTAAAGAAACTACTGAAGAGTGTTATCTAGGAAAATTTCGAATGATTTGAATTGAATTTTAATTAACAATGTGTTCTGGTAGCTGCTAAAGCAAATAAGGTCTTAGCCATGAAAAGGAATTCTTTTTCGAGGTCAGAAAGGTGTATTGGAAATTAAACTGCTTTAGACCACAACTAGAATACTTCAACGAAAAAAATTTCAGTTTTCTTGAAGCTCAAAGGATTGCAAAAAAACAATTAAAACATCTAATCAATAAGACATATGAAGAGATTAATATAACTGGATTTGCCATATTTTGAAGACCACAGAACTATAAATGGAATAAATTACTCATAGTTTATCTCTCATGAAACCATTTGTCATATGAAGCAGTGCTGGTCACTTAAAAGAACAATTTCAAATAACAGAATTGATAACGATATTTTCAATAGAGATTTACTAGTACAGTTACTATAAACGCTTCATATTTAAAAAAAAACCTAGTTTATTGACTGCAAAAATTCGGCATAAAATAGGCTTTGGACTTTATTATGTTTTTAAATATATAGATTAAAAATTTTATTTCAAAAATCGATCCCTATCATACTTGAGAAATGTTGTCGCTAAGCATTTCCTTAAATTTATCAAAACGGCTATTTTTAAAAAGCAATACAATAAAATTAAAATTATTCATTTTTTCTGGCACTTATTCTAGATCTAAACTTAAAATAAAGCTTGGTTTGGCTACCAAAAACAAATTTTGAATAAATTTCATTGATTTTAATTGATAGAGATCCTAATCGACTATCAACAATATCGTTATTACTAGTGATGGAAATTTTTGTTAGTTTTATTTAGACTATAATTAGTTAACTAATATTAGTTCAACTAATTTTAGTCGACTAATTTTAGCTAACTAAAAAATAGTTAACTAATTTTTGTCTAGCTAATTTTAAGTTAGCTAAAATTAGTCGACTAAACTAATTCTAGTTATTTTAAACTTTACTGATGATTGAACTTTTCAGTATTAAGAAAATATCTGATTTTTTAGTAGTTCAACTCAATCAAAAAGACTTATTACTCAAACCCAGTCATAATTGGGATGAGAGAGTCCATTTATTAATAAAAATTTTAATATAAAAAAAAATTGTTATAAACTAAATCAAAATTTGTAAAAAACTCACAAAATTTAAGAAAAGTAATGTTTATATTATTTTTAATTCCTTGAACCAATAAACCGAATTCTAAATTTAAATCATGAATTAAGAATTTATTTATAAATTTCGAGTAAAAATAGTCAAATGTTTTCTCGATGTAATCATTGAATTTACCTTTAAAAGGTATCAAATATTCATTTTTATTTCGCAAATTGTAATTATCCTTTACTGTAAGATTACGAATTAATGATGATTTTAAACCTAATGGAGCAGTATTATAATTTATTATTATATAATAAGCGTTGTATCATCAGCAAAAAGTTTGACCGTAAAATCAGATAAGAGCTTAACAATATCATTTATATAAACTAAAAATAATAAAGGTACAAGAACAATCCTTTGAGGTACACCTAAATCGCAAGACATGAAATCAGATTTCTCATTATCAATTTTAACAAATTTTTTTCTATTAATAAAATAATTTTCCATTAGTATTAATGCTTTAAAAGTAAAACCATACTTTCTCAATTTCAACAAAAGTAGTTTTTGATCTACGGTATCAAACGCTTTCTTAAAATCAATGAATAAGAATAAGCCAATTAGTCGCTTACTTTTAATCGAATTCATTTGAAAAATAATTTCATGTATTGCTGAATCACAACCATGATTAGATCTAAAGCCATGCTGGTCATTCGATAAAATTTTGTTTAAGCTTAGATAATTAGATGAAGTAATTTCTCAAATAATTTGGCAATAGGTGGTAGGACAGAAATAACAAGATTCTTATTCATATCATCAGTTAAACCCTTATTTTTGTATAAAGGTGTGACTAAGGCAGTTTTCCAATCTTCAGAAATTTTGCAAGTTAAAATTGAGAAATTAAATAGATAAACAATGATCGATTTAAATTTTTCTGAACAGTTCTTGAGACACTTTGTAGGAATTCCACATACCCCTCCACTACTGGAATTATCAAGGTCAAGAATTAAATCATTTATTTCTTTACCTGAAGTAAAACAAATTTTAAAATCATGCAAGTTTTTAGCATCAGGAAAATTTTCATTAATAAAAGCCGATGACTTATCGATATTTGAAGTTGAAGACAATGGAATCGTGGTAAAAAAAAGTGGTATTTATACTAGAACTAAACTTAAAATAAAGCTTGTATTATCTACCAAAAAAAAAATTTTCATTGATTTTAATTTAAAGAGACTATCAATAATATCGTTATTACTAGTGATGGAATTTTTTGTTAGTTTTATTTAGACTAAAATAAGCAATTTTTTATAAAATTTAAAATTAATTTGTGTTGAAGTGAATTTACTTTATAGATTCATCAGAATTTAAGGTCTAAAAATTAATTGTTATGAATATCCATATTAATTAAATTTAGAATATGCATCACTTGCTCCGAATTAAAGGCATGAGCTTTACCTTAACCATACAGCATTGTTGAAAAGTTAGAGAAAAAAATTAAATTTTTCTTAGTTTAAAATTTAAAATGTTGTCATTTTCAAATGAATCAACTTTTCGGATTTTTTTTTTTTTTAAAGGCTGGACTTATCCGATTTTCAATAAGCCAACACTCCCTGATTGGTAAATCAAAATAGACCTTAACATGAGATAAAAAAAATGCTCTTTTTGAATTTTTTTTGAGAATAATTTTTGTGAAAAACTTAGAAAAAACCTAAACTACACTATCCTATTTCCTAAATTCTCACCGAATCCTTATGAATTTTTGGATATAAGCTAATACATTTTTAAGTTACCTCCAAAAAAAAAATAAGTCGATTTGAAAAAAAATTTAAGTAAGAAAAAGCCTTCCGAATACAAAAATCACCATACATTTCCACTTAAGAACAGAAACAAAGGTGTAACGATAAGACAACAAGAAAAACGTTGGAAAATGTCTAAAAGGAGTTGAAACCAGCAATTGTGAATTAAAATAATAATTTATCGGTACAATGAATCAAAATCATATCAAATTCGTCCAAAATCAGGGAGACCGCGAAAATTTACCCAAAAGTATAATAAAAATCTGATCCATTTGGCGATAAAAAATCGCACTGAACCATTCCATGCGAAGGCAAATCAATTGGAATTGTCTAATAGTTAGACTGCATCATCATCATAAGTCATCATAAGTCAAAAAAAATCAAATGGAAAGTTCATGTCAAGAAACCTGAACTTTCGGCTAATCATGTTAAAGCTAGGAAAGCGTTTTTTTATAAGGTAAAAACATGGCCACTGTCTTAGTGGAGACAAATCTTTTTCAGTGATGAGATGTAAATTGAAGTTTACAACTGAAAAAATTGAATTTGCATTCGTAGGACCACTGCAGAGAAATACAATCAAGATTGTATCATTAAGCGTACAA
>NTPY01000013.1:471763-511960 GCA_002922825.1 Brachionus calyciflorus
GTAAATTTTGAATGAATAGTTAATTGAATCGAAAGTAAAGCTATGCCAAAACTAGCCTTTGATTATTCAGCGAGCCGATTTGCCTTGTAATAGAGCCGAAAAAATAACCGAATGGTTACCGATAACAAAAAAAAATGCCTAAAGTGGTTAGTAAACAGTCCAGATTTAAATTTATAAAAGATTTGAAAAAATTTTATGTTTTTTAAATTAAGTTGACTACGGGTGAACCATAATGCTAAATTTTTTTTTGTCAAAATGTTTACAAGTTAGACAATACAAAAGTGCAAAATAAATTAGTTATATTAAAAAATTAATTTTTAACTTTTGAATGAGGACAATAACTTAATAGTCAAATTTAAACTTGAAGCTGCTTAATCCATAAAAATCATTCAAAAACTTAACTTAATATATATTTTTAAACAACGCATGCAACTTAATTTAATTTTCTTAACTCAAGGATTAATTTATATGAAAAAATACGTGCAGGTTGACATTTTTTTTAACTCAGTGGTTAGACAATTTACACAAAATTTAGTCGAAATGATAGATTCATAGAAAAACAACTGTAAATGTAACAAGTAAAATAACGTATTTAAGATATATTTTAATATTTTTTTGAAAAATCCAAAAAAAAAATCCTAAAAAGATAGTTATTCATTTTTTTTTAAATATTTAAGAAAAAATTGTGACCGACCTGAAGATAAATTTTTGAAAAAGTGAATGATGGATTTTTTGAAAATCTTATTCTAAATTTTTTAAAAATTTTTTCTGAGATTTAGTTGCAATTTTTGACTAACTAAATTTAGTTAGCTAATTTTAGTTAACTAAAATTAAGTCGACTAAAATTAGTCGAACTATTAGTAATTAAATTTAGTTTAACTAGTTTTAGTCGACTTGACTAACTTAGTTTAGTTTTGACCCATAACTAGTTACTACTAAACAAAAATATTTTTAAAAAAACTTCATAAAATTTATATTCAAAGTTTTAAATTATTGAAAAAAACAAGATTTTTTAAATTTGAAGATTTTTATTCAATTTATAATTTATCTTAATAAGGACCATTGTAATGTTTTAGTCTATATAACAAAGCATTTCCTTTTTGATTGCCAATCGCTAAATAACAGCTGTTTAATGAAAAATCAAAACACTGGGGTATTCTCATTGGAGTGAATACTGAACGATCTTGATTTTGTATTGGAAAATTTTGCATTATACTTAGCGATGAAGTATGGATTATTTTAAAAGCATTTTCAGCATGTGACGAGCAAGTTGCTAATAATTCACTAGTCGAATTGAACTTAAGCCCAGTACATGGTGTAGTAAGATTCAAAAACGATTTTAATGGTTTCGGATTCTTATTTGGCGAATTTCGAGTTAATTCATTTAAATTGTATAAATTAACAACTCCCGATTTGCATCTTAAAAAAATTAAAAATATTTTTAAAAAATATTCAAACAATTTCATAAAAAATATAAGTAGTCTTAAACAGTCAAAGCTCGATTATATCACCCCATCCGTTCTGACTAAAAATGGGGATATAATTGGATTGGGACATAATTAAAAAAATTTTCTTTTGAATTAATTTTATTTCCAATTAAGAAAACCAAAATGACTTTTTATGGGATATAATGGTATTAGGTTTACTTTGGAAAGAATCTAAATTTTCTGCAATTTTTATGTGATATAATTAAAACATGGGATAAAAAGTGGGATATAACAAAACTAAATTTACAATGAAATAGATTGAAGGAAATTGGTTTTTTAATATTTCGGGGATAAAAATAAGATTGGATATAATTTAGACGGGATATAATTGAGCTTTGACTGTATTTAACTTAAATTTTTTGCGTATAAATTAATGTTTAGATTTGCAAAAGTATTTTAAAATTAAACTACAATTTTGGGATGTTCTCTTTAAAAGGGAATATTTTTAGAGGATTAAAAAATTATCAAAAATTTTTTAAACTTCTTTTTGCAACTTTTTAAATGTATTATTTTAGTTTTTTTTGTAATCCCACAAATGCTCCTTTTTAAAGAAAACTTGGCGATTGAATATTAAAATTTTGTTTCTGGTAAATAATAACGACTGTCAACCAGTTCCCAGTTAACTAAATTTTTGCTTTCTATTATAATTAAAATGAATAATGTATTTTATTATAAACAATATTTTAAATTTATTTTTCAAATACAGTCGGACCTCGATTTTGTTAAATGTCTCGGTAACGTCCAAAGTGTTTAAACAAAATTAAACTTTTACAAATTCGAGAAAAAATTAAATGATTATATTAAATCGAGGTCTTAATGCAATAATTTAAAATTCTAATAAACTTAATAGGAACTTAGAATCATAACCTAAAAAAATTCAAATTACTTACCCAGTAGCCAAAAATTGCGAATTTTCTGAAACTGCTAAAGCAGTACCACTTAGACAACCAAAATCTGAAAATTTTTGAAAACACCTATGACCACGATCATTCATATCAAAAATGTTAACATCTTTATCATCACCAAAAGCAAAAATATATCTTGAGTCAGATGAAAAAGCTATACAATTACATTCCCCATTAATTTTAAGAGTGTCGATCCATTCTTTGGATTTAACCGAAAATAAATGAATTTGGCCTTGTGTTCCAATGAATGCACAAACGCTGTTATTAGGTGAAATTTCAAAATTTGAACTTATTGAGCGTTTTTGATATTCATCAATAGCTTTAACTGGTGGAACAACAGTAACCATTTTTCCTGCTATCATATCATAATAATAAAAATTTTTGTGTCTTGATCCCATTATTATTTCTTCACCATTTCGAGTAAAGTGAGCAGATAAAATGGGAAATTTGTCCACGAAAATAGTTTGGATTTTCGGATTTTTTTTGCCGTCGATTTGAAACAATTTCAATTTTTGATCTAAACCAGCTGTAAGAAGTACTCTTGCTGTAGGATGAAATTCAACTGACTTTAAACGACTTTGTGAGGGCTCTTCATAATTTGCATCTGTACAAACTTTAATATCAATTAGACCTTTTGGGATTGGACCTTTAGATTTTGTTTTGTCGGCAAGTAATGTGCCAGTATGATGAAATATTTCATCTTCGACATATTCTTCTTCTTCGCTATCAATTTCAGATTCAGTTTTTCTTCTATCATTTTGATTATTTTTCTTTGTTTTGTTAAATTCTAAATCAGCCCACACTGGTGTTCCATAAAATTTTTTATACCTAGCTTTTAACGATTCTTCAACTTGACTTGAAGTTATTTGGTCTGTTTTTTTGTTATGTCCGTTTGAAAATTGATTAAATTGATCCAAATCAACACTTAATAATAAAATTACTTTTTTTTAAATATATATTTTTAATGTATTTATTGAATAAAATTAAATTACATTTCATTGTCGGCATCATCATTCCAAGCTGGTTTTCGTTCAAAATGGGATGCTAAACAAGTTTTTTCAAGATTATTCAATTTTTTTTTAATTATTGGGTTTTTATCTTTCTTATACAATTTGTCTATATTTGTTATTATTGAGCTTTCGATTGAACCAAAAACTAAATTTTCCAGATCCTGCTCTTTTTCAACTTTTTCGTAATTTTCATCTTGAGAACAAAATATTTTTTCATCGCTTTCGATTTCTTCTTTACCACTTTCGTCTTGCTCCGAATTTTTTCGAAGAAGGGTTCTGTTCTTTTTAAATCCAAATACTTTTAATTGAAGATCTTGTTCATCATAATCTTCATCACTTGATTCATTCAATTTTTTACGTTTTTCTTCGTTCATTTTTAAATTGGTCAAAAGATTCGAAAAGACTTATTAATACTTTTGAATTAAATTTCAAATATTTAAATTCTTTAAACTTTTTTTAGTATATATTTTTATTGCCTCCATGTGCAGCTAAATAGACTATATAATGAATATGTTACAAATGTATAAATAAAGGAATAATTTAATTATAAAAAAATGAATTAATTATTTTACAAAAAAATTTAAATAATAAACCTAACATTTAGTTAATTTTTGAAAAGATATCAGCATTTAATTGAACACTATGAATATAAAAAAAAAAATTTTGATTTCGAGGAGCAAATTGTTATATTAAATTATTAAAGATTTAAATTTTGATAGAAATTAAAAACTAAACCCTATCTTTTCTTTTCGTTTCAAATAGATTAATCTAAATGAAGAACACCTAAGCATCTCATTAAAAGATTATAAAACTCACTGTAAATATTTTAAGTGGTTTTTTGAATTAAAAGTCACTTAAAAGCGGAGTTATCAAAATTTCTTAAGAGAGCACTATAAAGTAGCATAAATATTTACTTAAAAGTGAATTTTTTCGTATTTCTTCACATTAAAATGGTTTCTACTCTAAAGTAAAATTTTTTTCCACTTTTAAGTGAATACAAAAATCACTTTAAAGTGAAGTAAAAAAAGAATATTTAAGGAGGAAGATTTTTGATTTTAAATTATTTAAAAAACATAATTTAAAAAGCATTAAATTTCTAAATCAATATTTTTTTTGGCAAAAAGGACCAACTTAGTAATTTTATAAGTTTATTTTTCAAAATTTAAATATTAAAGTATATTTTTAATTTTTATTTTATGGATAACTAAAGTTTAAACAACAAAGTTGGATTCTTTCAAAAAAAAAATCGATGCTTTTAAGTAAAGTTTCTTTCAAAGTTTAATGAGACCTTTTTTAATCAACGCTTGAGTTAGTATAGCCGAATAAACCTTATTTAATTTTATTTAAAAAATTAAAGCCAAGTACATTTATCAGAGATTAATCTAGAATTTTTAAGTTTTGATTTGAAAAACCAAATGGTCAGCTTAAATCCTTAAATTTCACCAAATCTTAGGGAAGAAATAATAAAAATAGAAGAAGTTAGTTAAATTTTACTTTTAAAAAAGGTAAATTAGAAAATTAGACAAATATAGAATATATTTTTTTAAATAGTTTATTTATTTTTTTTAATGGCTTTGAGTAGTTAAACTCCTTTCGCCATTATGAACATAAATACTTTTTTATGAATCAGAGACCAATAAAATAATAAATTTAAAACAAAATATGAAAAGAAAAAAATTCAAAATACAGAGAAAAATAGTTAAAATTAAAAAAGAAATTTTAGATGGTTTTAATATATTTATGGAGAAAAGTTAATTAATTAATATTACTATTTAGAATTATTTAAGTTAGATAATTTTTGCAAGAGAAAGCGAAATTTACCAAACTTTAGCTTACTTTACTTTACTAAAGGAAAAATTAGCCTAAGAAATAGAGTTACTAAAATAAATTTGACATCGCGGGTCCTTGAAAGGCTCATTTTCTAGAATAACTTAATGTAACGGGTTCAAAATGTTTTTCGTTTTTTTGTTTTTAAAAAAATATCTGGTAAGCATCCAAAACGAATGGAATTTTGTACAAACAGTCTATCAACTCTCATGATTAAAAATGCTATGTACCATATTCCATAATTCTATCAGAAAAGAATTTCGCCTTAAACTCTAGTAGGGTTGCATATCGATTTAAAATTTATAAAACGATAATCAAGATTTTTGGCGCAAATTTCTAATTATCAAATAAAAAACTTTATTTTTAAAATAGATTATTTAATGACTACTCGTTTTTACAATATCTTTGCTCAGGATTGTACAGATCTTGAGGATAATGAAATATCGTTGAACAAGTTTTTCTATCGCAAAAATTTTCACTTATCGGTAATATTTGAAAAATTTTCACACACGAGGTAGGGGGAGGGGGGTGTTTTTAGGGTAAAAAATTAAAAAATGGTATTTTTTTTTATTAAAATTTTAAGAAAAAAAAGTCATGAATTTATATAAAAACAGGGTGGGGTAGGTATACGAATTAAATTTTTTTTTTCATTTATTTTTTTTTCCTATTTTTGACATAAAATTTCAAAGTTCAAGTTCGTATAGATGAATATATTTGATAACTTTGATTTTTTATTTAAAACACAGAGCATGTATTCTTTGAATTTGATATAACGTATTATGAAGTCAAATCAAATCACCGCCTCTGTCTTTTCTAACATTTACTACTCATGTGAAGATTAAGGTTTAAGTTTTTGAATCAATTTCAAATTTTATCTTTTCAAGTTTTACCTATTGTTTTACTTATGTAAAAAATATTAAATTAAGAAATTAATTAACTACCGTAAACTCTTGACTATAACTCTAATTTAAAGTGATTGGAAATTCCAATTAGTCTCCATTAGAGTTATAGTCAAGAGTTTACGGTATTTGACCTTAAAAAATTAAAAAAGAAAAAAAAACATTTATTCTTTATTATTTACAGAGAACTCAAGTATAATAGTTTACACGAATTCTTAACTTATATCTATATTTTATTTTTGGGAATTGATGAGCTGAAATTTTTGCTTTTTGACAGATTTCTGATTCTATATAACTAGTAAATCTTCACCAATTCTACAAAAATCAAAAAGTAAAAATTTAAAAAAATTTAAAAAAAACAATCTAAATGCTTTTACAAATTTTTTGAGTTTATAAATTGAGATCACACCGTTTAAGTTAAAGTTCTGAAACTTTAGAATGAGTCGAGCGAAAATTAAATTAAAAGAACTTACATATGGAATTTTATTTTGAAATGAATTTCCGTTGGAAATTTTAAAAATTCTTATTTAGGGGGTGGAGTGTGCAAATTTTTTTAAGAAAATGGAATTTTTTAACCTAGGGGGGGAGGGTGAACCTTGGAATTTTTTTTTTTCGACCTCAGTGTGCGAAATTTTATTTCCTCCTACCCCCTGCTTATCGTATAAAAAATTTTAAATCGATATACAACCCTTTGCTTAATTTTGAAGACAAATTAAAAATTTTGGTAAATTTTCTATTTCTAGTTTTTTTTATCAACAAAAATTTCTCTGCAAAGCGCTTAAAAGTACTTTTGCCAGTAAAGCAAAGTTTGCTGCTTCTGATTTTGAAGTCTGCAAAAAATTGTGCAATTTTAATTGCGTATTTAAAATATAGATTTTTTTTATGGTGTGCAAAATTGCACGAAATTATTTGGATCCTTGAAAAAAGCGCACCCTCCAATTTGCGATAAACAGCGCACCCTGGTGCGGTTTCCGTATTTTTCAATATTTTAAGATAGCATATGAAAGAGCGTAAAAAAAGCTTCAAAAATGATACCAAAAAAATTCAATCAAAATTTGACGAATAAAGAGAATTAATCGGATTTTTTCGTTTAAGACTAGAATATACTGTTTGAATATTTAAAATTTTAATTTATTTTTAAAATGAAAATTATCAATTTTTTATCTCTAATTTATCACTTTGGACGACTTATTAAAAAATATTGAGTTTTTACTCCAAATGTCATTTAAATGGATCAATTTGCTAAAATTAAAATTTAAATCAATTTTATTTTGAATACCGCCCAAAATTTAAAATTGCACGTTATTTAAGGAGATTCTATTCTCCTTTTTTAGTCATAATATTTTTTAAATTGAATAAATCCATTTTATTCTCTTTATTAATCAAATTTAGATTGAATTTTTAAATCATTTTTTGCTAAAGGACATGAAAAAAATAGTCAATCTATAGGTAGAGCATAAAAAACTGAATAAGATTCAGTGATAAAAATTATGGGTGCGTTGGACAAAAAAGAGGGTGCGGTGTTTTAAAAAATATAAAATAATCAAAAAAATTACTTTTAAAATTAGCAAAGTATACTTTTAGGGTATCATTTTGAATATTGAGTCTAAGAGCTAAACAAAGTTGATTTAAATAAAATAGTCGATTATATTGCACGGAGAAAAATTCAAGGATATTCTTTACATTGCAGACAATTATTATTTTTAGTGGGCCATTGCTCGGTACAATTAGAACAGTAAAATTGTTGTAAATTATCCATATTTTTATAAAAATTTTTCATTTCATCTTTGACCCATTGTTGGTCGTGCAAATTACCATTTTTTTGAGCGTCAAATTCTTTTAAATAAGTCTCCTATTAATTTTTTATAAATTTTAAAATTTTTACATTATTTTATCATTTAAGTTACTCTAGAACGTAATTCTGATTATAAATTAAGGCATTTCTTAATGTTACGTTGATGATTACTCCACTTTATTTGATCCGGAGTCCTGTCATGTTTATTAGTAAACGAATCAACGGTATTAATTTTTTTAAATTTTGGAGTATTATTATTAAATATTGTCTCAATTTTAGATTCTGGAATTACATCAGAAGAGTCGGTCAATACAGCCTCAATTTCATCCTTATTTGGATTTTTTAAGCAATGAATAGACCTTTTTTGGACATGTCCAAATAATCCTAAATGTTTGCAAATTTTTCCACAATTAGTTTCAGGCGAAACAGTGTCAAACTTAGCATGAGGAGTTGGGGGTTGTTTTCTTTAAATTCAGGGTTAATTAAAACGGCAACAAATTGGACATTTGGGTAAAGGGCCTTACTACCAAATTTCTGTGTCCCATAATTTCTTTAAAAATATTGAAATGAAGTCTTTTCGCCTGAAACTAATTGTGGAAAAATTTGCAAACATTTAGGATCAATTCAAAAAACTTCGGTTAGTGCCTCTGTATAAGCTTTTAAATGGCTAGCATAGACCTTTAAATCATCTTCATTTATTTAGAATTTTTCTTTAAGCTCAGGACTGTTTTTATTCATAGCTATAAATTAAATATTTTTATGCTTAAGATTTATTTTGAAAAATACATTATTAATAATTCCAACATAAAGAAGTTTGAGGTTCAATAGCAGATGTCAATAAGATTTTAAAAAATAAATCATTTTTATATTTACAATTTGTAAAATGAGAAGAGAGTTCAATTTAAGCAATTTTGAATTTTTTAATTCAATTTTATATTAGAAATTAGTTGGTCTTTCTAGTATGTAAATTGCTGCTTTTCAAATTAATTTTAGTAAAGAAGCAATTTAAGTTTAATATTTTATTAGTTTTATATGGTTATTTTGTTTTAAGGTTATCAATTGAAAAATTCAAAATGATTCTCAACCCTAAATTTTAAAATTAAAATCGAAAAATTTCCATTGATTTCTTAATTTTTTATTTTCAACATCAAATAAATAAATTTTAACCCATCCACAATTAAAAAAAATTATCAGATTTACAATTTTTTACACACGTATACAAATATTATTTTCAACATCTAAAGTAACAAAATTGCTCCCCCTTAATTTTCTACATTGAAAAATTTAAATTATTTTATTCGCATACGTATACTAGGCTAAATTTTCAACATCAAACTTTTTATTATTCCTGGCCTTTGCTTTTCAAAACATCCATAAAATGCTTACATAGCTCGTCACGACTGCTCGCTCCTCGCAATAAGATAAAAATAAAATATTTAATAGTAAATTCAACCTACTCAAAAAGATATACCAATTAGATGTAATGAAATAGCTACTGAGATCCGGAACTTTAAAATTGTAAAAGATCAATTTACTGTTAATTAGTAAATTAGAATTTAATAATTACTAGTAAACTCAAAGTTCCAAAATTTACTAAAGAGCTTCAAGATTTTTCAAAACTTAATTCAAACTCAAAATTTAAAACACATAATCTAATCTGAACTTCAACTCAATTCAAAAACATATCTATGAATTAGATTATATACTAAATACAAAAAAATTTAATCTAGTATGCTTCAGTGAAACAAAATTAGATGATTCAATCCAAAATTCTTAATACTACAATAATTTTTATTATAAAATAAGGCTTGACAGATTAAGACAAGGTGTAGGACAAATTGTTTTTATTAAAAATAGTATTGTTTGTAAAAAATCTATGCTTTTAGAAGATATTTACCTTATTTATTATCAACTAAAAATTACATCTCAAAAATATAATTTTGTTTACTGTTATAAAGCAGATAACATTAAAGATCAAGAATTCCTAAAAAAACTAGAAGAATTTATCCATTTCTTAAATTTAGATGAAACATTGTTTATCATTGGGGATTTGAACATTGATTACAATTCGAATGTTAATTGGAATATTAGAGAATTTGCTTATTATTCCTCTATAGAGTCAAAACAATAAATAGTTTCAATGTTTTGCTTACAGTACTAATTCTAAAATTTAATCTTCTGATTATTTTAGAGCGATTCAAACATTTTCTTTAGTCGAGAATATTGAATTCGATTTTTGAGAATTTTTAATTTCGAATCCAAGTTTCATGAAAAGAGTGGTATAAAATATATTTACAGTCGATATTAAAAATGAAACCTTAACTGAGAAATAATTTTCTGAACACTGATTTTAAAATTGAACTTTTAAAATTAAAGCCCCATTAAATATGAGGAAAAAGAGGAATAAAATTAAATAAATTTTTATATTTAAATTTTTTTATAAAAAAAAAGGAGTAATCATTATTGAAATTTTAAGTAATTTTCGAGTTTTGATTTTTAATTTCGAATTTTTAAAGATAAAAATTTAATAGTAAAAATTGAATTTAAAAAAACTAAATTTTTTAAGCATTAAAATTGTAAATTTTGGATTGTAACGCAATTTTTCTCTGTAAAAGATATTACGGTTACAAATTTTTTTGCCATTCTAATTAAAAAAGCAAAAAATTGTTTTTTGCATTAAAATAATATTGTAAGTTTATTAGGTGAACTATGCTTATTAATTAAATTCTTAAGTAATTTGTAATAGAATTATTGCGAAAAAGGATTTGGTCGATGTCTTATAACATCGAAGCTACTATTTACAGGAAAGCTAGTTATTTAATTTGCTTCTAAAATAACAATATATATAAAAATTGGATTATATATACTCGATAACAGGAATTAATACCGATAGATAGATAAACTAATTATATTTTATTCTTTTTTACTCTTTTTTATACCAAAACTAATTCTATTTTATTCTTTATTATATTTTTTATACCAAAACTAATTCTTTTTTGCTCTTTTTTATTCTTTTTTACTCTTTTCTATACTAAAACTAATTTTATACGATTTTATATTTTTTTACATAAAAGGCGATTCATCAGGAAAATAAAACCGAGTATAATTTTTTTTTTAAAGAAAAAATATCTTTTAGATGTATATATCTCTTTCGGACATTTTTTAAAAAATTTTTTTTAAATAGTCAACGCTGACTTGCAATTTTGAAACAAAAACAAAAAAATTAATATTGACTATAAAGTAACAAGTTTGTCTTTTGGAGTATTAAAAATTAAATACAACTAAATTTTAAAATGATATTTAAAATAGAATTTAACAAAAAATAAAAAACCATATGACTTCTTAAAATAAATAAGGAAATAATAATGATCTATACTTTAATAATTAATATGTTTAAATAACAAAAAATAAATTTTTTTACAATTTCAGTAGACTCTTTTTAAGCGGTTTTAATTTTATTTTTTATTTCAGCTAGAGTCGCATAGTCACTAGTGTTAGACTTAGAATTATGAGTTTTTACATTTTCAACGGGTTCTTGTTTAATATTTGATAAATTTTCCTTAGTTTTTTCATGGTTAGGCTCATTTTTTCCTTCACCAAAATCGCCTAGATTATAATAAAAAGTTTTCAACCTACTAATATGCACTTGCTTTTTTTGAGCCGTACTTTTTGATAAAATAATCTACTTTTTTCGGTTTTTTCCAACCACTTCAAACGTTTCGTAAAATTTTCGGGCTATTACAGACGATAAGCCTTTTTTTAGCTCCGGATGATCGACTAGAATCGAATTTATGAATTTTACGATCTTGATCAATTTTAGCACGTTTCAATTTTAGATTACGGTTTCTAGCAGCAACTTTGTTGATAAAAACCAAACTTTAATAACTTTGAAAGAGTTCTTCATCCTATTTTTTAGCTCTTTCATATATTCTTGGGCATATATTCACTATTGGAAAGTTTTTTTCATTGTATCGACGGGGTCTGCTAAAACATCAACTTCACCATGCTCATTTATTAAAGTGAATTTTTGTAGAATTGGTCGGTTACGCCCGAACACTAATTCGAATAGTGTGAATTTGCTAGCTTCATATTCAGATGTATTATAAGCAAAAGCATACTTGAATAAATTTTCATCCCAAGTCAATTGATCCGCATGG
Source organism: Brachionus calyciflorus (assembly GCA_002922825.1). Taxonomy (NCBI): domain Eukaryota; kingdom Metazoa; phylum Rotifera; class Eurotatoria; order Ploima; family Brachionidae; genus Brachionus; species Brachionus calyciflorus. The sequence continues at coordinate 483,844 of NTPY01000013.1, forward strand.
ATATATGATTTAATCATGATTTTTACTGTCTGCACGCTTCTTTCACTTTGTCTGTCACATTTCGGATGAAAAGGCGTCGTTTTTAGTTTTTTAACGTCAAAGTATTCATTAATAATATCGAGTAATTTTGACTGAAACTTTGTTCCTTGATCGGTTATTATCTGGTTTGGTATTCAATACTTGCAAAACATTCATCGATTAATATGGTGGCTACGGTTTTTACTGTTACAGAATTTTGAAAAATGGAAAATAATTACGTTAGTTTATCATTAGTTTATCATATTGTTTATATTAAACTTTTTGGGTCAAATTATTAAATTAAACATTTAGCTAGGTTTGGATTATGTTTAATTTGATTTTTTGAAATAACAAATTCAAGTAAATCAATTTCCTCCTTCCCTGGAACACATTTTTCCAAAGATATTTTTAAATTTCGTTTCTAGAATATTAACGAATTCTAACACAACGTCTTCGTGAAATTTTAGACCGTATTTTTGAGTCTTTGTAAAGATGAAAGAATCATCTATATACACGTCAACGAGTTTACTGTATATGAGATCATTTAGCGCATCTTCAATAACTCTTTGGAACCAGGCTGGTGCTGTTTTTATGCCCATTGGCATGCTTAAATACTCATACAAGCCTAATTCACAAATAAACGCTGATATTTAATTGATTCCTCTTCGACAGGAATTTGATGATAAGCCGATTTAACATCCATTCGTGTGAACGTGTCCGATTCAAAAATTTGTTAAAAAGGTCTTTTATCGACGGTAACGGGTAGCTATTGCCTCTGATAATTTTGTTCAACGGTTTATAATCGACTGTAATTCGAATAGATCCTACTTTTTTATCTACATTTCGTAGCTCTGAACCCCAATTACTTCTGCTTTTTCTAATTATGCCCGCTTTTAGTTGCCTGTTCAATTCTTTTTGAACTTTTTGTTTTAAATTATTCGTGAAAGGTCTGGACATTGTCGTCAACCTTTGCTGCTTTGGATCGGATAGTTCAATTTTGAACGCAATATCCTTATTTTTTTGTGAAGTCAACTCGGTTAAGGAAGTAGCTGAAATGGTTTTTATTTCATTAAAGGTTTTTCACGTACAATTGAGAGTTCATTATCTTTTTTAAGTGTTTGTTCATCAGTTTGAGACACTTCATTCAACTCTTCATGTTCATCATGAATATCTGAAAAACAATTTTTTTGAGCTTGAGCATCATCTATTACTTCAAAAGTCGACGGTTCCTCATTCACATTTACGATTGGTTCTGAGATAAACGGTTTTGATTTTTAAAATTGAGATTCATAATCTGATTAAAATCGATTGTGACTTTGTTTTGAAAATCAACGGATTCATGGCTTAATTTCGGTTTAGTCTCAATTTTAATTTCATCCTTTGAATGTTTGTTAATCGTTTTAGTTGTCTCAATTTCTTGTTTTGAGAGTTAATTGTGAATTTTTGTTATAAGTTTTGAATGTTTGTTTATATTTGTTACTTTTTTGTTAAAATCTGGAAATTTACTGATTAAATCACGTCCGAGTAGACTTTCATGTTTTGACTTACGGTTGAAAGATCGTGTTTTTATTCCGATTATCACCGGTTTCTTGTTTCGTGTTGTTTCAAAAATTTTGTCTAGTTTCATAGCGAGTTTCGTATCTATGTCTGCTCTTGCGAGAGTTATTGTTCCAATTATTATTTTTTATACTTGACCTTTTATAATTTTCTTGTGGAGTTTGTACAAAACGTACGTTTTTTGTCGGTTCGGTTACGCTATGAGATTCGGTTAAAATGTTGTCAAAACAATTGTTTTTGTAGACTGCATAATTTACCAAGTGATCAAAATTTAATTCTTAACTTAGTCTAGGAGACTTTTGAACTTTTTCACGACACTTCTCTTTCAATCGAGGGATGTTTAAACCTTCAATAAATCTTTCCTTTAAAATATCCTCAAAAAATTCTATTTTTATGTTTTGGGAGGGCTTCGGTTAACATTGTTTTAATGTTCCTTGCATAACTTTCTAAATTTTCATTTTTTTGTGGTTTCTTTCAAAAATAATTTTAAAGTTATTTAGACTTTTCGGTCTGCCTAAGTGTTTCGTTGAACTATTAAAAATGTTTACCAGTTGACTTTTTAATTGTTCAAATCCATTTGAACTATTCAGCAATATTTCAAAATTTTTTAATTTTGAAATAATTTTTTGGTCCATGTGTTTCAAAGCAATTTCGACCCATTCATGTTTTTCTTTTCGTTTTAGATTGTGTTCCAATATAGACATCTAATTTTGTAGACAGTAGTCTTCGGTTAGTAACGGAATTTTAATTTCGTTTAAATTTTCAAGACTGCTTCTAACGTTGTTTGGCTTGTTCGGTTGTTCTATTTTAAAGTGCAAGGCACTGATAAGATTAACGTTACTGGCTGTCGCATTGGCGTTACATGTGCTGTTGGAGGAATCGATCTTTGTCTGTCGATGCCTCCCTTTTTGAATTAATATGAAAATAATAATCACCAAAATTGTAAAAATAGTTTCGGTTGATTTTTTGAAAATGATCCAATTGAATAAACTACGAATGGTGTCAGCTAACCCAACTATAAACTCATATAGAGTTGAGCTAAAATACTCCAACATAGCTGGTTTAGAATGCACAATTTTCACTTCATAACAATTGAAAAAACACATTGTTTTTGCACTTAGAAATTTACAACAACAAGAAATGAAATTAGAAATAATGCCATTAACATTTTTTATTTTTATTATTTTACAAAAAATACGCGGTTTGAAAATAATTGTAAAGCAAATAAATAAGTTTATTTCGGTTTTTTGTTTCAAAATTTGTTTTCTATATAAAAATAGAGGATGAGAGTGCCAGAGGTGTCTTTCGCTTCAAAAAATTATAAAAAATGCCAATCAATTGAAAGGCCTTTAGAAACAGTTCTAATGCAAAAACTAATTTCATAAATTTTCGTAAAATTGGACAGTAGTTGGTTGTGAGATGGTTGATAAAAGAATTTTATCTCGATTATCCGATGAGGTATTTTCAAGATGACCTCGAAACGCTATCTTCTTTTTCCTAACAGTATTATAATTTTGACTTTTTGACTAAGATATTGTCTGTTAAAGTTAAGTTTAGCTTCATTTTGTTTTGTCACAAAACATGTTCTCCGAACATATCGTTAGCATTCTTCAAAGTTTTAAACCATTGGTAACGAATGAATGGCCTCATTCGTTCAATAACAAAATAAGCACAACTAGTAGCTTGGCGCCATTGAGGCGAAGTGTGGTGGCCGCCACAGTAAAAATTTTTGAAAAATCTTTAATTAACTTTTGAACTTATTTTTTTCCTCCTTAAAAACGATTTGTCTAAAAAATTTTTTTAATCTTTGTAGACATTATTTAGTTAATATTAAACGCTTAATTTTTTATAAACTTAAATTTGTCATTTTTTTAGTTATTTTTTGATAATCAAAATGCAAAAGGCTCAAAATTTTGAAAATTGAAAACATTTTGAAAATTGAAAACAAATTTTATTCGAAAAATTATAAAAAAAATTATATTTTTTACATGTTTAATACCGCATTAAAAAAAGAAATTTCAGTTTTGGTACCGACTTAAAAGTATTCTGTAAAAATGTCCAGAAACCGTGTTAAACACGGGGTTAAAAACCAAATTTACGATTTTTAACCCCGGGGTTGTTTGGGCGAGTTTACGGTAAATGTTTTCAATTTTCAAAATTTTGAGCCTTTTGCATTTTGATTATCAAAAAATAACTAAAAAAATGACAAATTTAAGTTTATAAAAAATTAAGCGTTTAATATTAACTAAATAATGTCTACAAAGATTAAAAAAATTTTTTAGACAAATCGTTTTTAAGGAGGAAAAAAATAAGTTCAAAAGTTAATTAAAGATTTTTCAAAAATTTTTACTGTGGCGGCCACCACACTTCGCCTCAATGGCGCCAAGCTACTAGTTGTGCTTATTTTGTTATTGATCTTCACTTTGACGAATCAAATGAGAAAGTTTTAATCTTTTTTAAATTCAAAGGGCAAAAATTAAAGTCAAGTTTAGTTCAAACCGAAGAATATGGAACGAAACATTTACCGTTGCTTTAATTAATTTAAAAAAAACATGCTTAAATTAAAAAAATTAAATTTTTTGATGTATAAATTATTTATTAATCTTCAGATTTAATCTCTGTCTGTATAGTATTCTTCTCCTCTCTCGATTGTTTTGGATCTATAAAAAAAAAACCATGCGGTTTTCATTCTGTATCTTCAAAAGCCTTCATAAACAACTTGACTTATTTTAAAACATTTATTTTTCCAATGTGAATATTTATAATCTCTTTTTTGGATTTTTAAAAAAAATCAAAACATAAAAAAATAAATGTGTATTATTTCTAAAAAACAGAGAATTGTTATTTAAAAAAAATATTGAATTAAGAATGAAACAATTCGTTTTTTAATTTTTTAAAATTAAAATTTCGATTTCATATTTGAAATTTACGTCTTGAGAGATTTTATCATAATTATCAAAGCTTGATTGCCATGCAGAATAATGCTATGAAGAAAAAATAAATAATCTTTTTGGACGGATATCAAATGGATCAGCATAGTTTAGAAGTAAGTAACCAAGTCTTAACAGACTGAGTAAGAATAGCTATTGTAATGTGTAAAGGGATGTTAAAAAATAAAGGATCAATCAACCAATTCATTTTCTAAAAATTTTATTTAAAAAAAAAATTTTCAATTAAATTGTATGTAAATTTTAGGAAGATGGTACGAAAAGATAAAATATCTTTCTGTAGCAATGTCTTGTGTAAGATAATCTGATAATTAAATTATCTCTAGAAAGATATATCATCTGTAAATTAACAATTTAACTAAAAAAAGATAAATATGTGTGAAAATTTTATTAGAAGTGAAAAAAATACAAATTGCAAATTTAATTTCTTTTACAAAACTTGCAAGACCAAGATTTTTTTAATGGAATATAACCCTTAACACAAGATCTATGAAACTTAAAATTACAGTCGTTACATACGAGAAAATTATCTGATGCCAATTTATTGCAGTTTTTACACTTATCGGTTGATTCATCGTTTACGTCGATGTCAGACTGATCGCTTAAACATTCGCCGTCAAGTCTTGCTCTCTTTTTTTGAGTTGATTCGATTTCTTTAATTTTTATTTTTCGTTGAGCTTTTGTTGGAGCACCAAGTTTCGGAGCACTTTTTACCAGACTCTTTCCATTCAAATTTATTTTAACAAAGCATCCTGTTTCACTTACTGATGATGGTATTGTCGATGATGATGGTGATGATGCTACTTCGGTAGATGGCGTTGAAGATGTTGAAAGTGGTGTAGATGAAGACGTTGATGGGAGCACTGTATTCGATGATGAAGATGATGGTGATGATGCTACTTCGGTAGATGGCGTTGAAGATGCTGATAGTGTTGTTGATGATGATGAGGCATTACATACTTCAATTACTTCTCCTGTATTGAGAAAACTTTCATAACGTGACAAGTCTTCTTTGTTAACTTCACTCTCTTTAAATAGATTTGACTTTTGAATCGGCTTCAAACTGAATAATTCATTTTTTTCCCATAAATTGGTTATTTGCAGCAATGTTTGAATTCGATAATTAAAGACGTCTTCAGATTCTCTTGAAACAACTTCTGCGAGCCGGTTAAGAATTCTTTTACATTCATTAAATTTTGTTTTCGATGGACTAATAAAATCAGTACGAGTTGATTGAATACGGTTCATGTTTTACATTTGAATTGTTCGGCGACCATTCATATTGTAAATAATATTATTGGATTCGGTTTCGGATTCACTTGTTGATTTTTCACGAATACTTACATGCTTCCATCGATTTACAATCATTTCCGCCTCGATTATTGGTAGATTCTTTTGAATTCTCAAGTAAAATACGTGTCTACATGGTAAATTATTAGTTGAAAAATCGAAACAATCACAGATAAAGTGTCCAGTTATTTGATCCACAGTGAGCTTGTACTTTGACTTTGAAATTAGAAAGGTGTATTCTTCTTCTTCTTCAATTTTGTAGTGATTATCTTTAGACAAACGATATTGTTCATATACAATGTTGGCGGCATAAGGTGTACAAAAGCAGCTGATTGATAAATATACTTCGTCTTGGTTGACTTTGTGGTCGATTGTGATTGTCGTTAATTGTCTGTACGTTCGATAATTTATTTGTTTTTCGAGAAAGGCTAAAAGATTGAATACCCCTTCTAAACACTGGTCCATGGTTGTGTTCTTTTTAATGAATGTTTTTAGTGTCTTGTTAAGTGTTTCAACATAATTATTGGTATCACTGTCGATAGTAAATTTACCAAGTCTGAAATGTTTTACCCACATTTCTTGGCAATTAAACCAATTATAATTTAAATAATCTTTATCACGTGTGTCGATTTCAAGTTTTTTCAAAATCTCTTCGTAAGCTCCGTTAGCTTCAACTTCGGTCTTACTCTCCATCATGATCGATAATTGTTCTAAAAGGGACTTGTTTTTCAAAGCCCACAATGCTACACAATGAAATTTGCATAAGGAAATATCAGAGTTCTTGAAATGATGTTTGAGTAGCATCCATTCAGTAAGATCTTTATCGATCATAATCGCTTTCGTGTCATTTACGTCGTTGTTGTCAGCAAAACATTGAAATATAGTATTTAAACATTGAATTCTTTCATACGCAATTATTGCAAATGCGACGATCTGAGCATTACCATTTGCGTCTCGTACAACAAACAAATACAGTGGATAGTTGTTTCGATTGAGTGAATAAGTTCCGTATATGAAGAGAATTTCCGGGTACTTCTTGTACAATTCTTTCATTTTTTTGTTTTGGTAAAAAATCATGTAAATTTTGGACTCTTCTTCGTTTTCACCGAATACAAAATTGTCTGTTTGGTCAATTTGTATTCTTTGATTTATTAACGTTTGAAGACGATTGATTTCACCTTTTTCGGTCAGTTTCGTTTTGATGTTGTGTATATCTTAGGATAATACGACTTTACCAGTTCGTTGAGACATTGTTTGAGCAATTAATTTTACATCACCTTGTGCTTTATACATATCTAGCGCTTCTTTTTGTTCTTGTTCACTCAAAGCACGTTGTGTATGATGATGCATATAAATATCTTTATTAATTGGATGATTTTCATGTAAGAGATTACATTTGGTAATTACATACATATTATTTTCACGTTTTTGGCTTGTAATACGAATCTCAGCTGGACAATTGAAAGAATGATAAGATTGAACTGGTCGTACTCCAGTTGTTTTAGACTTGATTTCGTCCTTGTCTCTCCAAAACATACATTTGAATTCGACATACTCATATTTACTGGTTTCATTTTTCAAGAAACGACTTGCGGATTTAGTGAAAATGTGGAAATTGCATTTGCAATAATTTTGAAATTCGGATTCGAATTCTTCAAAGGTTGCAAATTTCTCACCTAATTTAATCTGTGACATTTTTAATAGTTGAAAATAAGTGTTAAGCTTGCAGTATTTGATATACTTGTTAATGATAACTATACTATAAGAGTCATGATTTGTCAATTAATTAAAGGATTAATGAAGCAAATTAAAGGTAATTGAAACTATAAAAATCTTCAATTTTAATTCAAGAATTATCAAAGTATCTTTTCATAGTTTATTCTCCAAGAAGATAAATTATCTGAATTTTTTTTTTGTCTTCATAAAGATAATTATCTTTTCTAAGACTTAGCTAGATATAGATAAAATATCTTTCCGTAGTCATTCTCTAAATTTTAATATATTCAATATGGATTTTGTTATTATTAGCTTTTTTGATCTGTTTAAACTTATACTCAAAACAAAATCTTTATAAGAACGTGATTTTTTAAATCTTACAGTCGTTGTTTTTGATAATAAAAAAGTAAAATCTAAATTATGTGATAAGGTGGTTTTTATCTTTAATCAGGCAATCGCACTCATTTTTTACCGGGTTTGGGTTTTGGGTTGGGTTTAAGCACCCATACTTGAAACCCAAACCCAGATACCCAATTTGATACCCAAACCTGAAATATCCAAAAAAAAATTGGGTATCAAAAAACATATTTTTGTATAAATATCAAGTCAAATTAAATAATTATATTTTGGACATTAATTTATCTTTAATGAACACGCCTTTTTTAAGTATTTATTGTTGTAATTTGAAATTTTAAATTAATTGTTTAACTTTCTTTAAAAAGCAAAGGAATGCAAGAAATAAAAAGTAAAAGAGTGATATTCCTGGGCACTAAAGATCCTCAAAATTTCCTTTTGTTTTGATAATTTATGTGATACTAACGAAGTGGGCTATAGAATAAAGCCATTTTACTGATATAACTGGTTGATTTAGATTCAAGAAAAAAGTTTTAAAGATTTTTCATGATATAACTAAATAAAGATATAACTTTATAATGATATTACTGGCGTATGACTTCATTTTTTTTCCTTTTGATTAAACAATACATAAATACTTGCCGTTTCTCTGTAGATATTAAAAGACAGTTGTAAATACATTTTATTAACATTTTACTTAAATTTTTTGATTGTTAACTGCCTTACTATTTTAGCGACATTTGTTATATGTGTCTTCGATCGTATTTTTCATTTTTGATTTTATAAAAAAATCTCTTTTAAAAAAGTTTTATTCAATGATTGACATTAGTAATAGTGCAAAATTTTTTGAAAAATCGACGAATATTATATTCTCATTTCCATTTTAAAGTCTTTTTTAGAAGAAGTTTAGATGTATTTTTAGCTGTTAATTTTTTTCTTTAAAATACTTAATAAAACAAACTTTTTTAAAGAGTATAATTTGCTATTCGGCGATTTTTTTCGACAGCGTTTTTCTTTTTATTATTGATTGAATTTACTGAAGTTTGTTTTTAAGATCTTTTTACAAATCCCAATATGAAACAGAAAAAGCATTGTGAATTTTGGTACAAAAAAAACAGTACCAAAATATTCAAACTTGAAAAAAAATTAAAAAAACATCTCTGCAATGGAAAAAATATGCAACTAAGTTAAAAAGGCTGCAGTTTATAAGAGAGCCTTCAAAATTTTTGCATTCGGTAAAAAAATAAAATTAAAAAAAAAATTATTTTTTAAAATCAATATTTCAATATTCGGGGTATCAAAAGGATTTAAGAACCAAAATATCCAAAAAGACGCTGAAAAATTCAATAGTAAACTGAATTGTTTTATTTCATTACAAAGAAAATTTAGTCATACAAATAAACCTGAAAAATTTATGTTTAATTAAATTTTTTTCAGTTTTGCAGACTCTCTTATTAGCTGAATCTTATGAACTTCCACCTTGTTGCATATTTTTTTCATTGCAGAGATGTTTTTTAAATTTTTATTCAAGTTTTATTATTTTTGTTCCAAAATTCACAATGCCAACAGAAATAGGAAAAGAATTGACATGAGAAAGACTTTATAAAAAAGTCTTTGTGCAATATATACAGAATTTAATGGTTATACGATGCTATAAAATTTTACTCAAATTTTCTAAAAATTACGAAAAACTATATAGGTTTCTTATATTCGAAAAACATTTTGAAATAATTATTATTTAAAATAAAAATTTTTTTGATGCTAAATATTTATGTGAAAAATTGCAACCAAATTTTCAATTAAAGAACTAAATTTATGAATCAATAATATTTCCAGGTTAATTCAAAAAAATTTTTTAAATATTTTGAAAATTTTGGTATAGATTAATTCCAGATGTGGAGAATGTTAATTGTTTTTTTTTATTTTTTCTGAACTGTTATTTTTTGTATAACAATAAACAAATCAAACTTATTTAAACAATTGACTTAAAAATAAGTTAAATTTTAAAACATAAATTAAGCTTTTAACTTTGTGTATTCGTCTTTTTCAAATAAAATTAATTTGACATCCACATTTTTTCGGATAATTCAGGTTTGTTTCGGGTTTAAACCCAAAAAAAATTGGGTATCTGGGTTTGGGTTTTAAGTATGGGTGCTTAAACCCAACCCAAAACCCAAACCCGGTAAAAACCTGGGTGCAATCGCCTGTCTTTAATGACATTCCTATCAATGTTTGTGCCATTTTAATCTTTCATGAAATTTTATTCGTAAAAAGAATCAAAATCGTATTTTAAAAGATACTTTTTTTTAATCCTAAATAGCTTTTTTCAAGTTAAAATTTAAAAGGAATGGATTTAAGCTAAAATGACCGTGTTTAGCAACGTAATTTTATGCAAAACCTTCACAACTTGAAGCTGATATTTCAAATGCGAAATCAATAATTTTCCAACTGGAGAATAAAATTTTGGTTTTTAAATTTTATATTTTAACTATAAAATATAAAAAAACATTAATAAAATCGATAAATATATTATATATATTTCAATTCAATCGAACGACAAACTGTCAAGCCCTTAGGCCGATTGAACTCATTTATTGTAGAATAAAAAAAAAATAAAAAATAAATAAAATTTATAAAATACAAAAAAATAAAATATAAAAGTTAAAAGATGATGATGACAATAAGAGCACCTTAAAAACGCTTATATAATAAATCAAATTTTGAGAATAGATTAATAAATTTGTTAAAATGTAAATTGATATTATTTACTATTCTTAGTTTAAACAACGTGAAATCAAGGCTTATATCATTCAAAAGTAATTTATTTATAAATTTTGAAAAGAAATATGAGTACGTATCTTCAATTTTGTTGTTAAAAGTACCTTTAAAAGGTATTGTAAGTTCTAATCTTTTTCTAAGGATATACTTGTCCTGTTTAAGTTTATTTAATACAAAGCAGTTCTTCAGACCAGCTGGTGAATAAAAATCATTTCTCATTTTGTGCACGAAAAGTGATAATTTCTTAATTGTACGATGCTGGAAACAATCAAGATATAAATTACTAAGATTATTGTTGAATATGTTGAAGTCATTAGCAACTTGAATATTCATATTAATGTTTAGGAGTTTGTTTAGACAATAGTAGTAGTAATTTGATAATTTCTGTACCGTGTTCTTTGGAAAATAAATTACTAGAGACAAGCAGGAGTCAAAGAACGGTAAAATAAACGTTTTCATAAATTGCAATTTGACTTGAAATGACAGATAAAAAAGGCGATGAATAGAATAAAGTCTTTTGTTGATTGCTAATTTAAGGTCACCAATGTGTTTCAAAAAATTAAGCTTATTATCAATAGAAACGCCTAACAGTTTGAAGTTATCAACAACTTCAATCTGTGTGTTTGAAACATTGATTGATAATGGAAGACAAACCTTCCTCTTGTTTGTCACAAACATAGCTTTTGTTTTATCCCAGTTTATATCAATCCTATTGATTAAACACCAATCTGATAGTGAGGAGATTGAGTTGTTAAATTCGTTTAATAGACTAGGCAAATTTCTGTCAACTGAAATCAATGTAGTATCATCAGCAAAAAGTTTAACATTGAATCTATTCAAAAAGACTACAATGTCATTTATGAAAATAAGAAAGAGAAGCGGACCAAGTACACTTCCTTGTGGTACACCAAGCTGAATAGGTCGATCATTAGATATAATATTGTCAATTTTTACAACTTGATTACGATTTTGAAAATAGTTTACTACTAAATTGATTGAAGTCTCATCAAATCCATAGTGCTTGAGTTTGATAATAAGTAGATTTGAATCAACAGAATCAAACGCCTTTTTAAAGTCTATAAATAAAAAGAGACCAATCAGCCTTTTACTTCGAATAGTATTCATTTGCGTGATTATTTCATGAAGTGCAGTCTCGCAGCTATGAGAACTACGAAAACCATGCTGGGATTCTGAGAACAATCTATTAAATTCAAAATATTTTTTAATTTGTTTAGATATCAATTTTTCAAAAAGTTTAGAAATCGGTGGTAGAATAGAAATAGCCCTGTAGTTATTCAAATTATCAACCGAACCTTTGTTTTTAAATAATGGGATTACTACCGCTTTTTTCCATTCGTCAGGTATAGTGCTTTTTATCAAACAGGAATTGAAAACGTAGGCAATAATGTTAAATAATTTTTTGTTCCCATTTTTTAAAAGTCTTGCTGAAATCTCACAACAACCTGGATTGGTTGAATTTACAAGTTCATTTGTTAAACTTTCAATTTCAGAAGCATTAGTTAAGCTAAATTTGAACCCAGGCGGTTTTATTTTAAGTATATCTATCATTGATTTCATTTGGTTATCAACTCTCTTAACGGATTCTTCTAAAGAAATTGAAGATGATGTTTTAATTGAAGTAAAAAAGCAATTAAATAATTCACTTATCTGATTCTTATCACTTACAGAATGTTCATCAACAATAATGTGGGAAATACTATCTTTTGAAGAGTTGTCTGATTTTATTTTAATCCTTGAGGAGTAAAATCGCCAAAACTGTTTAGAATTTTTGAAATCTTGAGGGTTTTGATTTTTAAAAAAATAAATCATCTTAGAATCATGTTGAGATTGATATAGCTTTTTAAAGAATAAAAATTCAGCTCTATAAAAATAATCACCAGTTTGAGCAAATCTTTTATAATTCGAATCACGACGGTATCGAGTATAAAGTAATTCGTCATCGAACCATGGAAAAATATTACTTTGACGTAAACGAATTGTTTTTTCTGGCGCTACTTGATATTTGTTATCTCATTTTTAACAAATGTCCATTTTTGATTAATATCATCAATTTCAGAAATCAATTTGAAATTTCCTTTTTCTATTAACTCATTGATAATAGTCAAATTTTTACTATTAAGGTTTCTACAATTAATAGTCTTATATATTTCAACAGGTTTTAATATTTTTAACTGAACCACGTCAAAATCATGGTCACTAAAAGGACATTCGATAACATTAGAATCTACTATTAGATTGCCATTGTGTATTACCACATCAATTAAAGTTTGACAATTAATAACTTTTTTAGAGTAACTACAATATTTCGAAGAAGTTCTGGTTGGGGAATCAATGAAATTCATCAATTCATTGTTAGCCAAAAATGAATTTAAGTTACTGTTTTCATTATTTAAAATATTCATATTTAGATCACCAACGATAAAAAGCGGATCATTTAGATTTAACGAATGTAAAATTCTTTCCAATCGGTCTAAATAAACAATTTCATTTAATATCGGTTGTCTGTAGCAGTAAATAAAATTATATACTTGAGAAGAAATTTTTAATTGGAAGTAAATGAGTTCAATATTGCTAAAGAATTTCGATTTTGTTAACATAAGCCCATTTTTAATAAAAACAAGTAAACCACCGCCTTTCGAATTTCTATCTAGTCTGAGTTTAAAATAGTTATTATTTTGATAAAAAGAATTTGGAATCTCATCATCAAGTTTTGTTTCTGATAACATTAAAACATCAACTTGATTACTTGATAAAATTTGATCAATATCATATAGTTTGTTAATAATTGAATTGACATTTAAATGAATAAGCTTAATTGAACTAGAACATTTGTTTGTATTCAACAAACTCAAGTACTTATTATCAAATTTTGAGTTACTCTTTAATAATTTTGAAGAATAAGTTAGTCATGAGCTGACGTTATAGTCAAGACAAAAATTAATAATATCATCTCGTATATTTTTACTAACTAAACTCATGTCACAATAATTGAATTGAATGCTTTTGGAAAATGCCAAAGACTTAGCATAAGAGCAGACATAAACACCACAGTCATTTGAATTTAATTTTTGTTTAGGACAGTCAGGAAAGGTATTAAATTTCCATAAACAACAATCTTTAAGTACAGTCAACCCTCGATAATCCGACTCATTTGGTTAGAGTTTTTACTGTCGGATTAATGAAAATGTCGTAAAATTGATAATCCGGATTTTAGTAAAAAATAAAAAATTGTCGGATAAATGAATGAAAATAATGAAATTTTATTTATTTATTAATTGGAGACGTAAAATTAAAAAAATATTACAAATAATTAAAAAATAATATTCAAAATTTTCTTAGATATAATAAAATTAATATAGACTAATAAGCTTAATTGGACAATTATTTCTTAAACAAGGTAATTATTTTTAAATTTACAATCAATGTATAGTAATTGTTTTTTTTTTTTTTAATTTCGGATTAAAGAATAAATTTACAATGTTAATTGTTTGATTTTTATAAAAAATTATGTCGGAATTGAGAAATAATCCGACATAAAAATGTTGGATTAAAGAATAATTTTAGCATTGTTACATATAGCAGAAGGAATGGGAAATAGAAATGATGTCGGATTTTCGAGTTTTCCGGAATTTCGAGGGTCGGATTATCGAGGGTAGACTGTATTGTAAAAACTTGACTTAGTGCATTTGAGACGAATTTCACGAGACTAATATTTGGTTTAAAGAATGAATCATAGTTATTAACTGTTAAATTTTTACAGTCAAAAACAATTAAGGACCAATGACTACTTTCAATATTAATTAGAAAAAATAAAAGATCAAAGTCGTTATTAACATTACACCACTTGCGCAAAGATTCAATATCATTTTCTTTTAATTTAGAATAGAAAATAGAGTCAATAAAAGAGCAATTAATCGGAGAGGACTTACAGATAAGATCCAAATAACAATTAATTATAATATCATTAAGTTTCTCATTAACATTGAGGGTTTAAAGGTCCCTTTTAAAAACCGAAAATCGTCCATACTTACAAATAGGTCTTTCAATATCATCAAGAAAATTACTGTCTTCTGTAAGATCAATATACTGAGAAGAATAAGTTTGAATAGAGCCATTTAATACAGGGAGAAAGGCAGCAGATGACTTAGACTAGGTAGTAGTGGTTGATGATAAAGTCGTATTCGATTTAACTGATGACTTAGACTTTACTTGTTCGGAATGGTGCCCACTAGCCAAATCAGATGGTGGTTTAGACGATATAGACGATATATATGTTATATGAGTTTAGTTGTTTAAACTTTAATAACTTAAGGAAGTCTACAAGCTTTTTATTCCAGCAACGTGGTGCCTGTTTAAACCCATACAATGCCCTGTTTAATCTTAGGACTTGGTTTGCTGGTAAATTTTCTTTCATCCCCTCTGGTGGCNNACGCAGTTGAAATATCAACATGATGCATCGCAAAATCTTCATTTACTGCGATTGCTATCAACATTCTTAGAGATTGAAGTTTTACAACTGCAGCAAAAGTTTCATGATAATCTTATCTTATTCATATCCTTTTGCAAATAGTCTTGCTTTGAATCTAACCTGAACATTTTTCGAATTCCTTTTAATTTTAAACACCCATTTTGTTTTGATCAACTTTTTCTTATCTGTTAAACTTGTAAGTTTCCAAGTCTCATTTTCTTCAAGTGAATTTAGCTCTGATTTGATTGCCTCTTTCCATTTGTCTTTGAAAGGACTCTTAAATGCTTCTTCTAAGCTTGAAGGCTCGTCATTAATTTCACCACTTTCTAAACTATTCAAATATTTGTACGATACTATGTCTTGAGTAAAATATGCCTCTGGATTATATCTATCTGGTGGCTTTGAACACCTATTTGATCTTCTTGGAGCTAGATTTTCTATTGGGTTTTCACTTGAATTTTTATCTTTTTCATTAGATTCGAAAGTTTCAACGCTATTTAGATCTGATCCATTTTGATCATTATTTGAAAAATTTTCTTCGTTTTCAGCTTTATCTATATAGTCATCGTCATTTGTGCTTTCTTCCAATTTAAATGTTCTTGTTTTTTGTCGTTTTTCAATTGTAAAATCATTAGGTTCAGATTTACCCAGCAATTCGTTCTCATTAAATCTTACATCTCTCGATCTAAACACTTTATGATTCTTTTTATTATAAATCCAGTAGATTCCCTTTGATTCTCCGTAACCAATCATAATACAATTTCTCTTTGCGACTGGTTTTAACTTTTCACCATGATTATTTAAATTTAGTGGATAAGCTTCGCATCCAAAAACTCTCAAATGGGATAATTTAGGAAAAACTCCATAAAATACTTAAAAGGGGGATTTACCATTTAAAGCTGAAGATGGTGAACTATTTCTTAAATAATTGACTGTGTCTAATGCTGCAGACAACATATTTAAGTGACAGTTTAATTGTGCCTTCGAGAAATCAGTGTAAATAATATCTATGAAGTTACCACGATCCATTTCATAGGTCACCATATCAAGAAATTCCAATAAATTTGTCGTACAGGACTTATCTAGCATGAAGCCGTGTTGTCTCCCGTCAATTAATTTATTTTCTACAAGATAAAACGCTCTCTTATGATTCTTTCCATAAGTTTTCCGACCACTGTCGTCAACGACACCGTTCCATAATCTTTTACATCGAGTTTGGGTCCACCTTTATGAAGAGGGGAAACCTTGCCATTTCCAAAGTTCTAAGTTGGTAAGCCCCGTCCGAATACGATATGATAAAAATTAACGACAAATGTGACGATATTGCCTTGGAACATTTTATTTGTTCGAACGGGTTAACATTGTTCGGGCCTACAGACTTATTAAAGTTTACTTTATTCAGATATTTTTCAATATTCTCTGGACTAAAACTAATAAATGGATTAATAGTGAAAGCTTTATTAGTTGGTTTTTTAAATTATGGTAACGAAAAATCAGAATTATTTAAATTAAAAACTGACTTACAGGATGAGATTTTTAGGGCAATTCTTTTTCTAGAAAAATTTAAAAATTAATCACATATCAATAATTCTGTTATTTGCAATAATAACTTTTTTTCTCTTTATTCAGTCAACTCAAACTTTTTTGTTGAGTTCACCGTGATTCGGAGTATTTTAATTTTCTGAGAAAAAAGACCTCTTAAAGAATGGTAACGATGGGAATTTTTTCAATAGCAATAATTTAAATTTTGATATTTTCAGTTTAAAATATGAAAAAAAATTCTCTTTATTCGCAAAAGCCCTGAAGCATAATTTTGGCAACAAACAATTACAAAAAAACTTATTTTAAAAATTAAGCCGTTATTTTATTGAAAAGTTATTTTGAATCAAAAACCCAATTTTTTTTCTGCTCAAAAAATAAATATGAATTTTATTTATATTTGTTTTTTTCTCGTAATTTTTAGGAAAAGTAAAAAGAATTTTTAACTTTTTAAAATTTTTGCAATCACATTTAAAACTTATTATTCACCATAAATTAGCTTATTTCAGTTAATTGGATGTTCAAACTTTAAAGCTAAAAAGTCAATAATCAAATTTAGGATTTATTTTTTTTTAATAAAGAATACCGTTATACCTTGTATAGGAACGCATTGAAATAAAACCTAAAACTTTAACAATTTATGCACCTCAAAATTAAATAATTTTTAATTTTTTAACTTATATTTTAAAAGAGAGACTAACCAAGAGTATTTGTAACAGTGTTTTGATTATTTTGTACGTAGCTTTTTTGGCGCATTTATTCTTAAAATTTTAATTTGTATTGTCATGCATTCAAGGTATTACGGTAAATTTACAAATGTTTCAACTTGCAATTTTAACTTAATTTAAATCTTTAAAAATTATTTAGATAAAATGAAAATATCGAATTTTATTTCTTTGGGAATAGGAGCATTAATTTGTGTTCTTTTAATTGTTTTTCTTAATTATAAATCAAGAAATCAAATAATTGGACCAAGAATTTTGGGTTATTCATCACTTTATGAACAAAAATGTGTTGATTTGTACATAAAAGAAAGAAGTCCAGATCCAAAATTAATAGTGAGACCACCTCTCAAAGAAATGCCAAAAGACATGGTTAATGAATTTACAATGAATGGTAAAATGCCCAATACAAAAAACTGGTACTTTAATGAAGTATATACAGATTCGGCATCGGAAAAAATGAGAGATAAAGATGAGATAACTTTTTCGGAATTTACTGAAATTGTTGAAAAAGCTCGAAATAAACAGGCAATGCCAAATTATGGAGATACTGTCCTCAATAGTCTAGTGGAAAGTTATTCAAGTCGTGTCAAAGATAAATCAGTAATTGTTATTGGTACACAGAGACCATGGGTCGAAGCAATCGCTTATAATCATGGAGCTAAATTTATAACAACTTTGGATTATACTAGAAAGAAATATCTTATTACAAATATGAAATGGTATCATGTTAATGATTTTCTAGATGAGAGAATTAAGAGTAGAGAAATTGAAGATTTTGATGTAGCCATGAGTTTTTCATCGATTGAACATAGTGGTTTAGGTCGATATGGTGATCCTTTAAATCCAAAGGGTGATATTGATGCTGTACAACAAATGCATTGTTTATTGAGACCAGGTGGATTGCTTTTTTTAGCAATACCAGCTTCACTCGATGGATCAAGTTATATGGAATTTAATGCACAAAGAGTCTATGGCAAAGTAAGATTAGAAGCTTTATTCAAGGGATGGAAACTACTTAATCAAACAAGAGATTCACTTGGAATTCATGGAATTTATGTATTGGAAAAAATTGAAACTTTATAAGCAAAACAAGTTGTAATTTTTTCATGCTTAAAATAAAAGTTTTTTATTTGTATAATCTTTTTTATTATCTAAATACAAATAAATTTATGACAAAAAATTTACATCTCTTATTGAACAATTTTTTTAACGATCCCCGTATCAAAGTTCCCGGCTATCGGTGGAATACCGACGAAATAATTTAGTTAGTTTTTTTTTTTTTTAGTTTCAAGTTTAATCAACAGGCTAGTGCCCTTATATATTGCTAGACTGATTAACACTTCATTTATTCATAAATTAAAAATAAAAATTAATTTTTTTAAAAAAATAAAAAATTATTAAATCTCCTTTCAAATTTCGCTTGTCCAAATAGATTTCTGGTTCTTTCTTAAATTTATTTTATCCAAAAATTTTAAGAGTCGTTTTTCGTAAAGTTTATTTTGAAACTAAACGAATACACTCGAACAAAAGAAAAATTTCGAATACTTAGAAACTTATACACTCGAACAAAAGAAAAATTTCGAATACTTAGAAACTTGCATAATTTTTGCCAACTTTTATAAAAATTGAATAATTTCAAAGCAAAAAAAAAATTTTTAAAGAAACAAAAAATTAAAAAACTTAAAATGATTGATTTAAATGAATTAATAGAAGATGTACCTAAAGGTGGACCTTTGGCTGTTTATCGTCAAAAATTCTCTTTTGATTGGAAAAAAATGAAATTATTTTTTGAAGATCCTGAACTAATTGAATTTAGAGTAATTTTTTTTTCAAAGAAAAAAAATACTCTCCTTTTTTAAATCATAAAATAAATTTAAGAATAAAATATGGAATACATTAAGAAAAGATTCAGATTTTGATGTATCGTTAGATGAGGATTTACCAATTGATAAACTTAAAGAACTTACTTATAAACGTGTTCAAAAACTTCAAGATTATAATTTTCTACCAGAAGATGAAATGTTAAGTAATCCAATAAAAGAGCTTATTTATAATGAGGCTTTAATTATGATAGACAATGATTGTAATGTCAAATATTCACTTAATAATCAAATGTTTAAGGAATTAATTAAAAATATGGGCACAGAGAGACATAGGCTATTTGTAGAGCTTTGTGATAGAAAAGAAATTTTTGGTTGTTTTGCATTGACTGAAATGAGTCATGGATCAAATACGAAACAAATGAAAACAACTGCTCGTTATGATCCGAATACACAGGAGTTTATTATAAACACACCGTCAGTTGAGGATAGTAAAGTATGGGTAGGGAATTTAGGAAAAACAGCTACTCACTCTGCAGTTTATGCTCAGTTATACACACCGGATAATCAATGTCATGGATTACATATTTTTATAGTACCTATTAGAGACCCGTATACAATGACTCTTAAATCAGGTGTTATTTGTGGTGACATGGGTCCTAAAGCCGGTCTAAATGGAGTTGATAATGGTTTTGCTACGTTTAATCAAGTCAGAATCCCAAGAGAAAATTTACTTAATAAAACAGGTGATGTAACACCTGATGGTGTTTATGTATCACCTATTAAAGATGCTAAAAAAAGATTTGGCATTAGTTTAGGAGCTTTATCGAATGGTAGAATCGGCCTTACTTATTTTTCTTATGTCTTTATGAATACGGCTTTGACTATAGCAGTTAGATATGCAGCTGTTAGAAAACAATTTGGGCCTGACAATGCACCTGAACAACCTATTATTGAATATCAATCGCATGTTAGTTTTTTAAATTTATTTTTAAAGAGAAAATTAAAAGGATGAAAAACGAAGTTAAGTATCGCTTGGTTTCGGGGTTCCAAGCCAAGTCGTAGTCTAAGGGTCGAGTTCGCAGCCATTTTTATAAAGTAAGTGCTCGGATGAGTGACTCTGTCTATCGACCCAACGTCCCCCAGTTTTTCATTCAAAACTAAAATTGTTTTAAGATCCGAGCGAAGTATTAACAAATATTTTGCTCGCTTCGCCCGCATTCGCATCCTAAAAAATTTAATTTAAAGCAATATAGATTGATGCCAAGATTAGCATTGAGTTATTTATGGAAGAACTATTCATTTTCTCTTTTTAATGATTTAGTTAATTTTTATATTGGAATATGGTCTGGTGACGTGTCGGAAAGACAAGCTATTTTTGGTAAAGAGATCCATGCTCTCTCATCTGTAAGTAAACCATACGCTTCTTGGATGGCCCAGGAGTGTATTCAAGAATGTCGTGAAGCTTGTGGAGGTCATGGTTATTTAAAAGCAAGTCGTTTTTCTTATTTAAGAAATACAAACGATCCTATTCAGACTTTCGAAGGAGATAATAATGTTCTAATTCAACAAACTAGTAATTATTTATTAGGATTTTATGAAGATTATTTAAAAACAGGACAGCTAGCTGAGACTCCACTTAGAACAGTCGAATTTTTAAGAAATTTTGATCAAAAACTTCAAGTTAAATTTAAATCAAATTCAAAAGAAGATTTATTAAATCAAAAAAGTAGTTTTTTTAAAATAAATTTTTAAGGTTAAAATTTAATTTTATTTTTTGCAAAAAAAGGTCTTATGGAAATGTTCGATTGGTTAATTTGTTATATGGTTAAAATAAGTCATGATAAATTACAAAATAACTTGAAAAAAGGACAGGATTTATTCACAGCTAGAAATGAGAATCAAGTTTTTTATTCAAAGAGTTTGGCTTTGATTTTTATGGAAGTAATTTTATAGACAAAATAATAAGAAATTAATTTTTTTTTTATTTTCAAAAATTTTTTAAGAGACAATTAATAGAAAGATTTATTGATAAAATAAATCAAAATAAAGATGAAAGTCTTGGAAAAGTGTTGAATAGAATTTTATATTTAGCAGGATTGTATTTGTTAGACAAACATGTTGGTCTTTTTTATCAAGGTGGTTTTTATTCAAATGAAAAACCAGTTTTTTTGATAAGAGAGTGTATTTTAGAGTTGTGTAGAGAATTGAGAGATGATGCTATGGGTTTAGTTGATGCAATGGCACCACCTGATTTTGTTTTAAATTCAGTTTTAGGCGAATCAAATGGTGAAGTGTATAAAAACTTATATAATGCTATGATACAATCAAATGGAGCTTTTAAAGCTGTTAATTTACCTAGGTCAAAACTCTAATATATATTTTTTTTCGTGTATAAAAAAACATTTTTTAAAATAAATTATTCGTATAAACTATTTTCTATATCTTAACATAAACTATTGGGCTCCCAAAATTTTTTTTAATTTTATCTCAGACTATTATTGATAATTTCAACTGTTAAGTTCGTTCAAAATTTATTCGGATTTGCATGAATTGAAATGACGAATTGAAATTTACTGTACAGAGCCTAAATTTCTGGAAATGCTTTTTCGAAAAAAGAGCGTGGTAATCAAGTTTTTAGCTAAATAATTGTGATTTGATTTTTCATAATCTAAATGGAGACAGAATTATTTTTAAAAAAATATGGAAAAACAATTGGATGAGGAAATTCGGTAAAAAAATGAATCAAATTTAATATGAACTAATTAAATATTAGAGTGCTTTGAGCAGCTCAGGCACATGGAGCGAAGCGACTTTACCTTGTTTATGTAATAAAAATGTTTAAAAATAAAAGTAATTTATAAAGAAAAATAATTAAAATTTAAAAAATTATAAATCGAAAAGATGTCATTCTTCAGCTGTGACAAAAAAATCTTTTTGTCGACCTATTAAATTTATTTATAAAAATAAGAACTTAACAGTTAAAATTTTGCAAAAAGTTTAAGACTGAATAAAAAAGCTTTTTTAACGACCTGTAAATTTTGCATTGCTTTGTTATTTTTTAGTGTAACAAAAATGTTACACTTTGTAGCAATTTACAGAAAAATTTTATCATTCATTCTGAAAGATATTTGAATTCTCAATACATCGATAGTCGATTAAATATATACTAATAATGTTTTGGCTATTCTTTCCATGAAATAATTTTAATTAAAGAAATGTTTATTTAAGTTCGATTTTAAAATTAAAAATATTAATATTAAAATTAATTTTTTCGAAAAAAAATAAAAATTCATGAGAGAAGAAGTTACTTTATAATGATATCTTGTTAAAAGTTTATTATGATACGAACATAGGTCTTACTGAACCATCTAATTTCTTAAGTAATCAAAAGTGATCGGCTTAGTCTCTACCAAATAATCAGAGGATATTGAGTATTTTTTAAATAATTTAAGTCAAGCTAAAATTTATCAAATAAATCTATCATTTGTTCACTACTTTTAGATGATTCAATATATTTTTGAATCACTTCAAGAGAATTTAAAACATCTCTTAAGACTGGCGTTAAAGATTCTGGTTATGTAGTCTCAGTTACTGATTCGAATTCTTCTTTTCCTAAATCAAAGCCAATAATCTCATCCTCCGATAACTCTTTATCTCCGATTCCTCTTCATTTACTACTTCAGCAGAAGAATCAAATTTATTATGACAATCTTTGGGTCTTGTAAAGACCATGATCAGTGATCATGAATTTCATGATCAGGTAAATTGATGATCAATTTTAACATTTTTGATCACCATTTTAATTAAATAATCATCAAATATTGCTTAGTAGATAATCGATAAAAAAATGACTTTTTATTCCAAAATATTTAGAAATAAACTTTAAATTAATTAATTTCAAGAAAAAATTTTAATTTAATTACAATTGATATCTAATTTTTTTTTTCTTGATTCAGAACCAGAGTTGGGAAACTGAAACTGATTAACTGATCAGTTTCAGTTAATGACAGTTATCAGTTAAACTGAAACTGACTGATTACTGATTTCCAAAAACTGCCAGTTACTGATTTTAACTGACAAATTTTGGTATTTTTTTAAAACAAAAGAAATACAGTCAGAACTCGATATCTTTATTTTTTTTCTTATTCGATTAATTAATTCATACTTTATAATAAAGAGAGGTAAATTATCTTTTAGAACAACAAAAAATTTTTAAAAAAATTCGTCAATATGTTAATAGTCAGTCTATATATATTTATACATTAAGCTTATTTTATTATTTTTAATAATAATATTAAATGAATAATAATTGTTCTTGAATAATTTTTTTGATCAATGAAAAGTCGGTTTTTAAATTTTGTTCTTGAAAGAAACAAATTTAAATATTGACAATAAATATTAGCCTTAAATTCCGCTAAAAGTAAGCCTCCGTGTCAACTAATTTAATAATCCGCAAAAATTTAATCCGGACAAAATTTTTTGGGGCTATTTTTTTCCGGTTAATCTAGTTTTGACTGTATTTCAAAATAAATATAAAATAGCCATAGAATTAAATCTATAAGAGTTTCTAACTTAGAACTTTAACTTAGAATCATTTTTTAGATTGTTCTGAGTTGCAAAACTTAGAACTCATAATAAAAATAACTTAGATAGTGGATTTACCTTTAAAAAATTTGTCAAATTAAATTTCAAAAATTAACTAAAACTTCATAAACTATGAAACGTTTATTTGTTTTAAATATTTCCAATAACATAATACTTTCGTTTTTTTTAAAATAACTGAATTTAACTGATTTTTGAAAGTTACTAAAAACTGAAACTGACTGATAACCGATTTATAAATAACCGATACTGACTGATAACTGAAAATTAAAAAATCTGATTAACTGAAACTGACTGATAACTGAATTTCATGTAACTGATCCCAACTCTGTTCAGAACATCTTCAACATGCTTATCTCTTGAAAGTTCTAACCTTGACATGCTCTTTCACATATCATCTACCTTATCAGTTTTTTTAATCAGAAGCTGAGTTCTTAAAAATGTAAATAACTTTATAACAGATGCCTCTTTCTTGAAATGGAATTTTATTGAATTTACACATGTCATAAACAATCTTTCTTTGGTTAGTACTGAGTGAGCTTGAATATCGGCATAAGTGAAGAATAACGCGGAAACGGTCTTTTTTTCAGATATTGGATACATTCTATATATATTCTGAATCCTCTCGACGAGCTGAGTACGAATATCAGGTCGGTTATAACATGACTCCGCCCATTTTCGACTTTGGTAAAAATGCCTGTTTTTGACCTTGAAGATGAGATCCAATCAAAAAAATAATTTTAAATTCGGATTCCTTGGTCTAAATTACCCTATAAAATAAATTATTATTTTTTTATAATTTGAAAAAATAGAACATTTTGATTAAATTATAACAACATGTATATTATTTTCGTAATAATTAAACTAATTAATTAGTATACAAAATATTGCAATTTTTTAATACATCCCTGCTAAAATTTTATATCCTAACAAACGATTACAAATTTTTTTAAAAATTTATTAAAGAAATCTAACCATAAGTAGCCATACTCTATGATGCGATGAGGGCTTGCGATAGCAAGCTCTATTAAAATCGCCCAAAATTTATGATTTATTATCAATTTAAAAGATTTCAAAATTGTCAAAAAAATTGATTAAATTTAACATTTTTTTTTTATTGTGGAAGTAATTGCGTAAAAATTATTAAATTAGTTTAAAATTCAATCGTTTATGCCCTAAGACAATCAGAACCTAAAATTCAACAAAAACGATCGAATTTTCAGTCAGATTACTCATTATTTTTTGATGAAAAAAAAATCATAAAAACTTGAATTTAAAGCCTTCAAAGTCATAGCTTTACTTTGCAAAAAAATATTTTGAATTTTATGACTTTTTGATCTTAAAGTACTTCATAATCAGACTTTAATAAGTAAAAAAGAAAACTTATTAGAAAAACAGATTTATTTTCTTCCAGTACAAAGCTTACACTTTCTAAAATGCTTCTAAAAACGAAACATGTTTTTAAATTAAAATTGAAAAAACTATGTTTTTTTTTTGATTGGTTTTGTGTCGATTATGTTTCTGTTCTGTGTTGTTTTTGTTTCGGTTCTATTTCAGTTTTGTGTATGTTCTGTTTAAACAGAGAGTTTATGTTTTCATCAACTTTGTTTCGGATTGTACTGAACGAAAAGTGATTTTGTTTTACGTGTCTTCATTGAGCTATTATTGGTACAATTTTTAAAAATAATCTTTAATGAATAAAACTAGAAATTCTTTTTTTTTCGTTTCTATTTTTTTGTTCAATGATTACATAATTTTTTTTATTTTAGAAAGTCTTTGAAAAAAAAAGCAAAAATTACTAAATCCTAATCTCTCTTTTTGAGTTCAATCATCATTTTGATAATAATGAATCAATAAAAAAAAATAATAATGATTCAGTAAAAATCATAACCTTTTTTGCTTCAAATTTAAAAAAAAAAAAAATTTTTTTTATTATTTTTATAAATTTAAATCAATCACTTAATTCCAAGTTCAATTTATTCATCATATTCTTAATACAAAGACTTTGAAAAATTATGCTTCGATTAAAGAGTTTAATATATTCTAGAATATTTTCTAAAGTTTAAATTTTCTAAACGCTTTCGAAAAAAAAACCTACGCAATTCATGCTCATAATCATATCTATTTAAATATAAATGCATTTTATCTTGAATCTCTCATACTCTTTCTTTTTTACTTTGTTAAGCTCTTTTTATTCTTATTCGGTTTTTTTTTTAAAGAAGAATTTATCATAGAAAAAAAAATGTCTTTAACAGCTCAAGTAAATGCCAAAATGGCCGGTAAACGAGATCCTAAATTGGATAAAGAAGCTCAAGAGTGGATTGAAGCTATATTAGGCGAGAAATTTCCTACGAATTACGAAGATTCTTTAAAGGATGGTATTATTTTATGCAAGTATGTAAATTTTAAATTAATTTTATACAAAATAAAAATTAAGTTTTTATTAAAGATTGATGAATAAATTGAGAGCAGGAGCTGTTGCTAAAATAACAACTAAAGGTGGTGGCTTTGCATTGAGAGAAAATGTTTCGAATTTCTGTGCCGCCGCTGCCAAATACGGTGTTCCAGATAATGAATTATTTCAAACAGTAGATTTATTCGAGAAAAAAAATATACCACAAGTGACACTAGCCATTCATGCTTTGGGTCGTTATGCACAAAAAAATGGCTTTCAAGGTCCAACATTGGGTGTTAAATTAGCCGAAGAGAATAGACGTGAATTTACTGAGGAACAATTGAGAGCTGGTGAAGCTGTAATTGGTCTACAAGCTGGTTTTAATAAAGGTGCCAATCAATCTGGTGTTTCATTTGGTACAAGTAGACATATGTAAAGCAATTACAATTTTAGAAAAGATAAACAACAACAACAATATAAAAGAGATTAGTTTTAATGTGAATTTGAATACAAAAAAATATGCTTTTTTAAACTATAGGTGTTTTACAAATTTATTTTTTTTATAAATTGATTTAGCTATTTTTTTTTTTAAAATAAAAATTTTTCAAAAGTATATATATTTTTTAAATTTAATGCTAGTTTACTACAATATTGATATTATATCAATTGATATTTCGTTTAAAATTTTTTTGAATATTTTCAATTTACTGTCCTTACCAATATCTAACTTTTTCCTCTGTGAAGCTGGCTTGTCTTCAGAGCATGTTCATATTTTACAAACGAGTTTGATTCTTTAGTTTGGAAGATTTTGATCGATTTATAAATGTTAGGATGTGCTCGTAATACATGGTCCTCGTAAATTTTTTATTATATCCTTCCAAACTATTATTTGTTCTCTGACAAACTTTATCGTAGTGGTTCCATAATTCAATTGGGGACGAACCTTCAAAATAATTGTTGACAAAATAGTCGTTTTTTTTCACTAAAAGACGACTATTTTAAAAAAAGTAATTTATTATTGGTTGATAGTTTCAACAATATATATTGAATAACGGCGTTTTTTTTTAATTAATTTTTTACTTTAAAAGATATATATATTTCAATTAATGAATAAACAAAAAAAAAAAACTTGGTTTGATTTAAAAAACATAAGGGAAAAAAATGATTGAGTTTTGTTAGAAAACAATCAGAAAAAAGAATAACTAAATACGTTCTTAAAGACAAAAATTGATAAAATAATTATTTTGGAGAAAAAAGACTGGTCGTAAAAAAATTAGTCTGGTCAGATATTTATGACCGATTTAAAATTTGTTTTTTTTTTAATTTACGTAGTCATGAAATTTGGTCACATTCTTAACAGGCCGAAGGCTCAGTATTTAGTTTTTTAGCTTTTTTTATGAAATTGTAAATGCACTTTTATAATTTATGCATAATTATAAAGAGTGGTAATTTAGTCTTAAGAATATTTTGATTTTAAGATTTGGAAAAGGAAGTTCAAATGGGAAGACATAAGGGAAAAAATGACTAACTCTGTTCAACAAGTTTAAAATCACTGCTTAAAATATGAAAACTAAGCTCTAAAATTGCAATAAAAAATAGAAATTAAATTTGTAAAATTTTGCGACTGAGAACCTGGAGCAAAGCGACTCTATCTTGTTAATTTTAAGTTTTTTTAATTTTAGAAAATAGGGTAGATATAAAAAAATTGATAAAATTTTTGAATTCTTCGTAAGTAAGTAACAACACAGCTGATGCTATCTTTAATCTTTCAAGTAGAGTTCTAAGTCCAACAGAAGAAACTCTGCTTCGTAAAGGTCTAAAATTTGGCATTAAAAATACCAAGGTTGATCAATACGAAATTTTAGCACGTTTCGAAGATTTAG
>NTPY01000281.1:10619-33965 GCA_002922825.1 Brachionus calyciflorus
TATGCACTAAATTTGTATTTTTATTTCATGCAATTCAGCAAAAATAAGATGACATATGAAAAAAATGATTTCAGATTCGAGTTCTACGCACAAAATTACATTAGATTTCAAATTTTTGGAAAAGCTAAAAATTTTAAATGCAAAACTAGTGTTTATGACTTGGGGCACCTTATTAAAAAAAAAAATATTAAAAAAAAAATTGATTGCAATGATTCCAATTTTTATTCGTCAGGAGAAGGTCATTTTGAAATTGTGAAATATTTGAAAGAATAATGTTCATGCAGAAAATGATGAAAATGAATGAACTACATTGAATGTTAATTTTAGTGCAAAACAAAAGTAAAATTTGGCAATATCTAGAAAAAAATCTCAATTAATCAATTTACCATTTTATCAATACAATTTAAAATATTTTTTTTTTAAACAAAATAATGCAATAAAAAAAAAATGAAGAATAAAATGTATTCATTAATCAAAATCAAAAATTATGAAAAAATCAAGTTTATTTCAAAATTTATTTGTATTTCATTTTTAAATTTAAAAAATAGAATTGGATGTTTAATTTAGGAAGTTTTCTGTTAGGGGTACCATTTATTATCTATTTTGTGAATAATTTTTGTTCTCCGGTTAATGAAGAACCTGATATATTAGTTGAACATCTAATAAATTGGCGGACATTTTTTTTAGTGAACAAGATTAAAATTAGATAAAAAGCTTTGGTTCAGGGAAATAAATTTGTAAAAATTAAGGGAAAATTTTAAATATTTCTAAGAGAATTCTTTTATAATTTAATGATTTTATTTTGAATAAATTATTTAAATAAAGAAATAAAATTTTAGTCGTTTTATTTCTTCAGTAGGGAATTTTTTTTTAATTTTTTGAACCCAATACCCAACTTCGGTGTAAATAATTTTTTTTCTTCCCGATTTCGATTGAAAAAAGAAAATTCAAATTAAAGTCAGCATTAAAGACCAACATGTCGTTAAAGCTTGATATTCGGATTTAACGACCTTTCGTTAATCTTAAATTAAAGAGCTTGATATAGGCACAGTCTAGTGTCCTAGGTAAATTAGTATTCAGTCTTCATTACAATACAAATCAAAGTTAACGACCGGTTTAAACACTGTTCATACAGAACATACACAAAGCAAAACCAAACCGGAACAGAAACATTTTAAATGGTTTTGGGTTGATTTTGTTTCTGTTCTGTGTTGGATTTGTTTATGCTCTGTTTAAACATTTTTTATGTTTTCGTTTACTTTGTTTCGGATTGTACTGTTCAAAAAAAGAACAACTGTAAAACGGTGATGCTTAGAGATCAGTAGTTGGACTTTTTCCCTTAATTTTTTTTTCTAAATTCGTTTTTCTAACCTAGGAAAACCTAAAAATAATACTTTTTAATCATTCCTAAGCTTCCTGACGGACTACGGTTTATGATTTGGGGCACTATACAGTACAATCCGATACAAAGTTAACGAAATCATAAACAATGTTTAAACAAAGCATACACAAAACCGACACAGAACCGAAACAAAAAACAGCACAGAACAGAAACAAAATCAACACAAAACGATTTGAAATGCTTCTGTTCCGGTTTGGTTTTGTTTCTGCTTCGGTTTAGTTTTGTGTATGTTCTGTATAAACAGTGTTTAAACAAGTCGTTAACTTTAGAGAAAAAACGGAAATTTTGGCGAAAAAAGGTAAAAAATGGTAAAGAAGAGGGATTTTTTCAGGTTCGGGTTACTTTTGTCACGACGCGAATCGTGGAACTGTGATAAATTTATTTTTATACTTCATAAAAAATTTAACGAATCGTTACTGTGTGATAAAAGTATACTTTTATTTCAAAAAAAAAATCACGAATTTTTTTTTTGATTAAATAAATTAGCAAGTATGATCACTAAAATTTCTTCTTAGAATTGGGATCTTATATTCTTTTTTTTCAGTTAACTATATAAATCAAAATAAGGAAATTTCTTTATAAACCAACATTTTGTTAGGATTTTTGAACTTTTCTGACTATAACCTAAATCCGATTTAGGTTATACAATTTAAATATTACAATTTTAATCAAATGGCATTTTCAGCTTTTAACCAATCTTTTTTTTTATAAAAAACGCCAAAGTAAATTTTTTGCTAATTTTCCAATTTTAAAAAACCATATGAAAGCACAAAAAAATACCATATCAAATACCAGATAAATTATTTTAGCTCGAATTCGAAATTCAAATTTTTTTAAAATTCCGACATCTGATCCACGATGTGCGCTAATGTTGCATTGCTTTTTATTCAAATCACCAAAAAAAAAATTTTCCCACACAAAAATTACAATCGACATCAAAAATTCACGATATCATCAAAATTTTGCTGATTGGGAATAAAAAAATAATTGATACCTTAGTTAAAATATAATTAAATTAGTTAAAATATAAAAGAAATATCAAGATCTTGAAATTTAATCCAACAAATCAATTATTAAAAATTATTGAAAAATACCTATTCGAAATTTTTTTTTTCTCACATTTATCTCCAAGAGATTAATTTTGAGATTTCTTTCTTAATCTCTAGTGAATCTTAGTATTTTCTCGACGAGATTCTTATTTTTTCTCATTGAGATCTCATAATAGTCGCAATGGAGATTTCGACATGGGAGTAATTCGATATAGTTTCCGCTGAACCGCTTACTAAAAAATTATATTTTTCGGCAAAATATATTATATTAACAACCAGTCTATGTCCAATTATGGTATTCGTATGGATAAATGAATTTGAATCCCAAATTTTTATTAGATTGTCCAAACTATCAGTAGCGCCTAACCCATTTTTTAAGTCAACTATTGAACGAATACAAACCTCGTGTGGCTTTGATTCTTTCAATAGAGCTAATTTCAAGGTAAATATACTAAGTGCTCCATTGACTGATCCTGCTACTATTTTATTTGAAATTTGTGCAACACTATAAAAACCTTGAGAATAATTAGCTCTTTTAAGAATTGTAAAATCTCTCAAATCACTAAACTAGAATGCATGGCTCCTGAAACATTAGCGAGATTTCCATTTGATAAAAATTTTATTCCTCCAACTTCACCTAATCGACTTTTCATTTTTTTTTCAAATTCTTCTATTATCAAATTGCAAAAAAAAAATTTAAAAAAATTTGAAATTAAAAAAAAAATTTAAAACTGATTTAAATTTTTATGTTGCCCAATTTTTGCATCAATCAGATGAAGCA
This sequence comes from Brachionus calyciflorus, assembly GCA_002922825.1. NCBI lineage: Eukaryota > Metazoa > Rotifera > Eurotatoria > Ploima > Brachionidae > Brachionus > Brachionus calyciflorus. The sequence continues at coordinate 13,852 of NTPY01000281.1, forward strand.
AATTTTGCTTCTCTACGTACCAGTTAATTTTGTGGGCAAAAGCACTTTTAATTTTAACTTTTCTTACTATACTTATAGGTATAAAAACCTAGGGAGTACCTTTTATTCAATCAATGTCAATGCCTCATTTATTAACGCTAACTTGACACTAACTTTAAAGAAAATTCAACATAAAGTCACGCTTAATTTTTCTTTTTTATTACCTCAAGAAAGACTGGGTTAAATTTTAAGATTTAAGTAAATCACTTTGACCGCAAGATATATTTTTTAAATTCAATTTTTCACGAAAAAAAAAATTTTTTTTTTAAGACAAAATTATTTAAGGAAAAAACATAAAAATAAAAATTAGAAAAAATCTTAAATTTGATTTGCAATATTCAAATCTAGCTTAAAATTTGCTTTCAACTAAAAAACATAAACATCAAAAGCTACATTATTATTATTTTCTTGAAATAACACATAAAAAAAAAATTCAAACTAGTTATTACATAAAATTTAGATCAAATCGAATGCTTTAATATTGGTACATGACGCTTCTATCTAAATCTAAATAGAAATTAGTTTTTTTTTTCAAATTAATTTTATTCAGAATTTTAATTTTAGAAGAAAAAAAAAGGAAAAATGCAACGCGCTCTAGTATCCTCATCGAGTAAACGACTCACCAATTTACTCAATTTGAAAAATGTCTCACAAAGATCTTATTCACTAAATCATCTTATTCGAATTGCAGCTACACCAAATGTTCAAACAGTTAATCCCAAGATTCATAGTTCTAAATTCATGCCATTAAATTTAAATTATACCATACAAAAACGTACATTAGCCTCTTTACCAAATCATACAAAAATTGTTTTACCAGCTCTATCACCAACAATGGAACAAGGTACTTTGGCTAAATGGGCTAAAAAAGAGGGTGATCATGTTCTAGAAGGTGATTTAATTGCTGAAATTGAAACAGATAAAGCTACTATGGGTCTAGAGGCTACTGAAGAGGGTTATCTTGCTAAAATTCTAGTACAAGAAAAGACTAAAGATTTACCTTTAAAGACTTTATTGTGTGTTATGGTTAGTGATAAAAATGATATTGCAGCTTTTGCTGATTATAAACCAGAAGCTGCGACTTCACCATCAACTCCTGTCGCTGCTCCTAAACCAGAACCAGTTAAAGAAACTCCTAAACCACCACAAGTTCAAACTCCACCACCACCGCCACCACCACAACCAACAACAACAACACAAACCAAAAAACCAGAAGGTAGAGTATTCGCTACTCCTTTGGCTAAAAAAATCGCCTCTGAACGTAACATTGATTTATCACTTGTTACTCCATCGGGTCCAGATGGTCAAATAAGAGCTCAAGATGTTCAAAATTATGTCGTTCAAACACCATCAGCCATACCACCAAGACCAACAGCCGAAGTCAACTATGAAGATTTAGACATTAATAATTATAGAGCCGTAACAGCTAAGCGTTTAACTCAATCGAAACAAACAGTACCACACTATTATCTAACAGTCGATATCGATTTAGAAAATGTAATTAAAGTACGTAAAGATTTAAATGAGCAATTGGCTAAAGAGAATGTCAAAATATCAATAAATGATTTTGTTATTAAAGCATCGGCTTTGGCATGTAAAAAAGTCCCCGAGGCTAATTCAGCATGGATGGATACATTTATACGTAAATACAATAATGTTGATATTAATGTAGCTGTAGCTACACCAAATGGTCTAATTACACCAATTGTATTTAATGCCGACAAAAAAGGTTTGTCTAGTATTAATTTTGATGTGGCTAGTTTGGCTAAAAAAGCTAAGGATAATAAATTACAACCACATGAATTCATGGGTGGTACTTTTACTATTTCGAATTTGGGCATGTTTGGTATTAAATCATTTTCAGCTGTTATTAATCCACCACAAGCTTGTATTTTAGCTGTTGGTGGTGCTGAGAAACGAGTCGTTCCCGATGAGAAAAATGGGTAATTTAAAAAAAAATAAAATTGAAAAAAATTTTATTAATTTTTTTTTTGTTTAAAAAAGGCATAAAGTAGCTACTTATATGCAAGTGACATTGTCAAGTGATCATAGAGTAGTCGATGGAGCTGTTGGAGCTAAATGGTTAGAGCATTTTAAGAAGTATATGGAGAATCCAGCTAGCATGCTTCTTTAAGCAAAAAAATAATTTAGATCTTTAGTTTTATTTACCAATTACAAAAAAAAAAGAATATATTTTTTCTTCTTTGTGTTCCGGTTTCAATAGTTTTAAATATTAAAACTTAATTTTAACTTAAATAAATAAAATATTCGATGTTTTTAAATTAGTTTTTTTATGTTTTAATAATAGAGAGAATTTAAATTAAGCTATTTATAATTCTCAATCTGTTAAAAAAAAATTATTCAACTTTGGATATGAATAGGTTTTATTATTTTCTCTAAATGTTAAAGTTTTTTATTTTTGGTTTTATAATAATAGTGTTGAAAAATTTGAAGCGGCTTATTTATTGTTTTTTTTTTATTTGAATTAAAAAATCATTCAAATTTTTGCAATTAAATGGGTTTTCAATTTGGTCTTCTATTTCTTTCAAATGCATCATAAATCTTTTTTCATTTGCTACTGTCCCATCTTTTGCTGTAATAGTGCTTTCTATTAGGTATGGTCCTTTCGAAAAATAACCTCCAATTTTTTTTATATATTTATATGCAATTAACGAAATAAGTAAGGGTATAGTTAATATTAAGCTAGTTCCAGCAGCTAAGCTTGAAATTAAATATCCTAAAAGGGATATACAGGTGTATATCCCTTTTAAAGATGGACCGTTTCTACCGCCTTTCCCTTCCATGTTAAAAACTAAAAATTTATTATTGTTAGTCTTATTAACACCCGAGTTTCCACCATTTTCACCATCAGAACCTTTTAACAATAAATAATAAGAATTTAAACCAAATATGGTATTATAAACATTAGAATTTTTCCCGAACAACGATTTCAGGATAAATTCTACGCATTTATTTCTTTTTAATTCATAATTTTTTAACGAATCATAATTTATTTTATTTAAGAAATTCTTTAATTTCTTTTCTGCATTTTTTATTTGGCCACATTTTGTTTTTAAAGTTGAATGAAGTTCTGATAAATTTTTTAAAATATCTTTAAATTCTAATTTCTGAATAAAATTGGATTGACTAATAGAATCATCGGAATGAAAAATTATTTGAAAACTTTCCTCTTTAAAGAATTTGAATTTTTGGCTAATATAATCAACTTGGCTATTGATTTTTTTGAATAAATAATCCATTTTCACAATTTTAAAGCATTTCGTTTCATTTTCAAGATTGGAATCTGAATTACTCTTCAATTTTTGCAATTTTTCCAATTCATTTATTGTTTTTTTTACATTTTCTATGATTTCTTTAAAGTCAACAAAAACCTTTGATATTTTTTCAATCGATTTCGAATCTTTTTCAGAGTCTAATTTAATGTAATGTTTTGCAATTGATTGTTCAATTTCACCTTTTAAACTTAGGATTTTTTTAAATAAATCTTTATTTAAATTGTCTTCATTATTTGAATCATTATCTATCTTTTCCAATTGTTCATAAATGTCTTTTTCTAAATCTTTTATTTTTAAGGTAAGGTTATTATAATCTTTTAAATGTTCCTCTAGTTTATTTTGATCAATAATTTTAATTTCTTGTGCATGTATTTGTTTTTCCAAATTAATTATAGCTTTGTCTATATCTTCTAGATCATTTGCACTTAGGTCAAAAAACATCCCAAATATTTCTATTTTTTTTTTAGTGTTTAATTGTTGATCAAACATATTGTAATATATATTATTTGAAAAATTCTCAAGCTTTGTGTTTATTTTTGTGCAAGATTCTACAAAACTTTCTTTATCCTCCGCATCTTTATTTTTATCCAATAATTGATATTCTTTTATGATATTTTCTAGTTCTCTTTTTATTTCGTCTTTATGTTCATTAAAATAACTAAAACAAGAAATTTTAATCATAAAAAAATCTTGAATTTTCTTAAAAAGATCTTCTTTTTCTTGGTCTGTTTTTTCATTCTTTAGCCTTTCGAATTTCTCATAGAAACTTTCAGATTTATATATTTGAACTAAATCTCTTAAAAATTCGTTATTTAGTAATAAATTTTGAAAATTTATTAAGTATTTAAGTTCTTTTCTTTTTTCTTCTATTTCTTTTTTATTTTGCTCTATATATTGTAAAATATTTGAAATATCGAAAGAACCATCGGATCCATTCCAACCATTTAGATAAATTTCGACATCTGCTCCGTTTATTTCAATAACGTCGCTAAAAAAACTTCCTGAATTAGGAAAGTCTTTATTGCCACTTAAATTTATTTTTTTTCTCTCACCTAATATATTCCATCTTTCGCAATAAATTGCTAAATCAATCGATGGCATTTCTATGTCCACATCGAGAACAAAAAGTAATGACCTAGCAATTATCTTGTTGAATTTTAAATTTTTATTTGAATATATTTCATTTAATTCTGAAGCAGTTAGTAAAGGGGAGTTACATATCACTAAGTTTTCATATTTAGTTTCAAATAAAGATTTCTCTGAGATTTGTTCGAATCTAAATATAAGCTGAATGAAATAGTTTAACGAATTTGAACAAAATTCAGACAAAGAACAAATTTTTTTATCTAACAGATTATTTAAAAATTGGTAAGATTTTAGAATTTTAGTAACTGTATTTCTATAATTAGTATTTTTAGGAAGCTTGTATAGACGATTTAAAATGGAATCGATATCATTTCTTGTCGTTTGATTTAGTCTTGTTTGTTCTAAATTTCCAAATTTCTCGATTTCTTTTCGAATTTTTTCTTTATTAATTGAAATATCATTAATTAAGATTGTGAAATGATTCTTTACGTTATATATTAAGTGCTTATCAAGTAATAATTTCAAATAGGAAGCTAGTAACATCATTAATCTGTTAATTTTATTTTGATCGTCTCCATCTAAACTTAAACTAAAACTCATTGTTGAACTCTTTTTTTGAAGGATATCATTTAAACTTATAAATGATTCATCTGCAACAAACGATCTATCAACGTTTTGATTAGCAAAAAAGGCCATTCTTGGAAGCATTTCTTTTTTTGTGAAAATTTCAATATATTTCGAAAATGGTAAGTTTTCGTTTAATTTAAAAATGTCTTGAAAATCGTTCAGATATGCTTTTTTAAGCTCATCAATATCGGATGTTTTTAATTCTTCTATTGATTTAAATTCTTCACATTTAGTTAAAATTATAGACAAACTTGATTCTAAATTCTCAACAGAACAGAGTTTATGCAACAATTCAATAATTTTAATAAAGCCATCGCCTTTGCTTGTTTTGAAATCATTTGTATTCAAAACAAGTATGAAATTAAAATGTTTGATTTTTTCAGTAAACATATTTATTAAAATTGCATTTTTTATATTTTGAACCAAGCCGCGGCTATCGTGAAAACCTGGAAAATCCCAATAGACATGTTTACGTTCTTGCGAAACATATTTTGAAATTAATTCAGTTTCTGATTTAAACTTATTATTTCCAATTTTAGGTCCAGGATTGTAATTAGGAAGCTCAGAATTTACATGAATTTCCCACTGTGGTCTTATTCTTGTTCCTTTTTGTACACATTTTAATTCATTTCCAAGTAGAAAATTGATTATAGTTGATTTTCCACTTGATGAATTTCCAATAAATGCAAAATTTTTAAAAATTTTATGCTCTTCTTTTACTTCGATGCTAGATGAATTCGGTTCAAGAGAACTATTTAATTTTTCTAATAAAAAATTTAATTCTTCTTGATTATCGATTATTTCTAGTGTTTGCTCATAGCTTTCATCTTTTGAATATGATGCAAATTTATCAAATAATATATTGAAACTTTCCTTGATCTCATCTTGTAATTTTTCTTTAAAAGCTAAGAGAATTTTATAAATTTTTGAGTTTTTGATTTCATCTCGGAGTATTATTTCTTTTAAATTTTTTTCAAAACGAGATTTTATAAACAAATCACAATTACCCATAAAATTTTCCAATTTTTTATTTATTTCATCTGAATTAATTGTTAGCAAAAGATTACTGAATTTTTCAATTATAATTTTTGATGTCGATAAATCAAATATTTCTTTAATTTGACCAGTAAATTCATAATTTGATATGATCGTATTTAAATGACAATCTTGATTAACGTAAAGATAAATTCGATTGGATATGCTAATTTCAGATAGAAACGAGTTATTTTTTAATTCGTTTATACATCCCAAATTAGGATATCTTCCGAATATCAAACAATCAAAATCATAACATGAAATCATTTTCATTAAATTTTTTAAATTCTCATTCAACGAATCAAACTCTGTTTTCAGAAAATCTTTGTTAAACGAGTCATTTTTGAGTGGTATTTCGAGAGTGATATTTTGAGTGGTAACATATTCTTTGTTTTTATTTATTTTAAGGGTGTCACATCGAGTTGTTACAATAAATTTAACATTATTTAATTCTTTTAAATGTTCGAAAAATTCATCTAACTGTGGGTTCGTCTCATTTTTAACATTGTCTAAAATGAATAAAACTTTTTGTTTTGTTTTAGACAAATGATCTTTTAATTCTGTCAATTTGTTTGTAAAAGTTCCTGTATTTTTATGAATAAATTCGACTGGAATCAATTCTTTGAATGATTCGCTAAAATCCTTTTCTGAATTTGCATTTATAAGATATGATGTAAATTCTAATTCGTTTTTAATGCAAAATGATTTTGCCATTTCGGTTTTACCACACTTGAAAATGCCTTTAAATATCACTAATTTTTTGTTAAGTAATGAATTACGAATCCTTTCGTTTTCTTTTTCGTTTATTTCATGGTTTTGAATAATATTTGGATTAAGTCTAGGCATATTTAAATTTTTTACAAATAAAACAAAATCTGGATCTCGATAAAAAAGCTTTCTCATCGTATCTTCTGCTAAATAATTCTCTATGTCATGAAAATCAATTGTATTATTTATAGGATTTACTTCGATTTTATTTAAAATATCAAGTAGATTTTTACTTTGAATAAATTTTTTATTTTTCTTAAATTGATTATACAACAAAAACAAACATCGATCCATGTCGTTACTAGTTATTTCTCTTATATGATATTTATCTATATCTTCTTCCCTGTAATGAGCCTCATAATCCAAGAAAAAATGATCAATTAAATTTAGTGGTTTAACGCTAAAATGATTATTTTTGTCTAAATATTTATGAACAAGCCAAAATTGATTGAAATTAATTTCTCTCGATTTAGAAGATAATTCAAATAAGAATATGAATAAACTTGATAGAGTCGAATTATTGATGTCTAATCGTATGTCATTGAATATTAATTTTAATCCAAAGTTAGCTACTTCACAAATTATTCCTTTAACATCAGAAAGATTTTTAAAAATATTCATTTTTTTCGATTGATTATTTATTGAATTTGAAAATTTTGTAAAATCAATAATTGGCCATTTTTCAATTTTTTTGACTAAACTTTTATAAGGTTGACCAGTCAATATGTCAAAATAAGGCAAAATATAATCTAAATTATGACCATAAAAAGTTGAAGTAATTAATCCATCTATTCTATCAATCTTGGAAATTTTGCACAAGTTACCAAAAAATTTATTATCAATTTCCCATTCATTGCCGATTTTATTTTTAAGTTTTGGAAATATTCGATAAATTTGTCCAACATGATTATTCGTACAATTAACCAAATTTGGTGCTGATAAATACGAAATTATATTTCCCTTGAATGTTTCTTTTATGAAATTATTATTCATTTTAAAAAAAATTTCATATGCTCCAGGACCATCAAAAGTAATTGCTTGGATAGCTTCATATTTGAAAAAGTCAATACAGTAAAAAACACTTAATTGAGCCATCCATGCACCAAGTGAGTGTCCAGTAAACGACAAAGAGTAATTTTTGTATTTTTCTTTTACATAATCAATTGCTTTTTTTGTTGCTATGAATCCCTGGGCTTGATAAAAAGTTAAATTAGTCTTAATAACGCCATCAATGTCTTCTTTAACACCAGAACCATTTAAAAGACCTTTCGTCGTTTTAAGACCATATTCAAAATCAGTCGATCTGTGCGAAAGTACTATCTGCTGTGATTTCTCATTAAAATAAATGATACCAAAATAACCAGATTCGACATCATCTAATTTTTCTAAAGCCTTCCATCCTTTTAAATGTTTTTTCAAGTAATTTTCTATATATGATTGTGTGTTAACTATTTTATCTTCGCATCCTAAGTTTGAATCAATTTTATACATTTCTATAAAAACTGAACTTATATAAGAAGATATTTCATTTTCAATCGATCCACCGGTAACATTTTTGTTACGTTCAATATTGGAACAATGATATGCAAGTAGCCCATAAGTCAGTGAATTTGGGTAAAAACTATCGTTTAATAAACTATCATCCATTTCAATTAATTATAAAATTTAAAGTTGAATATAAAAATTTAATTAAGTTTATAGAAAAAAAAGTCTCTAAAACTTTTATTTATTGAATATTCCAAAGTTTGAAGAAATAAATGTTAATGTTTGACGACTTTTTATAAGGAATTTTTAAATCAAAATTTTTCTTTATCGGGCAGTTTAGTGTTATTGTTTAAAATAAATAGTTTTACAAAGCTGATAAAACTTTTTTACTAGAAACTCATTTTTATGTTATTTTATATTTATTTATTGATGATACCTTAAGTCACATTGAAAGATAAAATTATCAAAAGAAAAGATTAATAGAAAAATTATTTTTGTCATAAAAAATGAGTACATACAAATTTTCATTTTTTTAAAAAAAGATATTGAGACATAATTTAATAAAAAAAAATAATTAAAATCATCTATAAAAATTATTTTCTTGCTAAAAAGCCTTGGAAACTCTCTGATAAAAATTATTTTTTTAGTTTATTAAATAAGTAAGGCAACTTTTTCGATGCATTTTCAAAATTTTTATCTACCTTGAAATTCTAAAGCAAGGTTGTTATTTATATCTACAACATAAATTTTTAAAAAAATCATAAGATTTTTTATCCCTTAAATTACATAATAAAAATAGGCTTTGAAGTTTATTTTGATTCGATCTTTTTAATTTTTGAAAAATTTGATTAAATTTTTTCATCTTTAAATTTGGCTCTTATTTACATGTATATTAATTATTAGTTCACTGTTCAAAAATTTATTTTTTTGCTAATTAATTAAATTGCTTTATGTTAGCAAATTGGGACTTGTAAACCTGATGATCAATGATCATAAAATTAGATGATCAGGTAAAAAATTTCATGATCAATTGAGAAATTGTATGATCATAATAATCTAATTATAATAACCTTATTATCAAAAAAGACTATATACATCACAAGAAGATTTTTTGATAAAATATTTGCAACATTTAGTTGCAAATAATTGTCGAGTCTATAGAACCACTCGATGATGGACTTGTTGTGCAGGAAAAACCTTTAGATTTAAATTTTGATGTAACATACATGTCGGATTTAGATTTAAATAAATTTCATCAAACAGTTGAGGTTATTATAGGACATATAAAGTCTGGTTTATATAATAGTTTTAGATTTCTTAGTGTATTATCAAGTGAGCAAAGAATGAAAGTTTACGAATTATGCGATTCGAATGGTATTTCTTATGAAAAGAGTGGGACGCGGTACAAAGTCATAAATATTTTCAAAAATTTAGAAAAAAGCGCAAATGATGATGGCGTAAATGCTATTTTGAAAAGTATGTCTAATATGGAATTATCAAGAGCTTCAAACGTTGAAAAAGTAATTAGCAATGATGATGGTAATAAAGAAAAGAAAAAAAGGGGTCGTCCAAGAAAAAATATTTTTGATTGATTGATTGATAAATTTTTTACATTTTTTTTATTTTTATTTAATATTAAGATTCGAATAAAATTTAGCAAATCAATTAGGAAACAAATTTAGAAAGTTCTGATAAATTAGATGACCAGGTAAAAAATTTCATGATCAATTAATTAGTTATTTGATCATGAATTTACCTGATCATCTAATTTTATGATCATTGATCATCAGGTTTACAAGTCCCAGCAAATTTTATTTTTTTCTTTATTTATTATACTTACTGAAAATAAAGATATTAAAAATGTCAATCAGTCCAACTAAAAATCAATAAAATAAAAATAAAATTAATATTAATCAGTTGATAAAAGAAAATACAATAAAAGATTAGTAACTCTGAAATAAATCAGTGGTCAGTTATTAAAGATAACAAGTAGTATAAATATGATTAAAAATTAAATTAAAAATAAGATTATAAAAACGTCAAACGCACTATCAATTATTTTTATCTTTTAGGACTGGAGATATAATAACAAATGTACTTGTTAGAATATTTTTTAGTTTGATAATATTCCAAATTTAAAGAATAAATTAGAAAAAAATTCAATTATGAAATCTAAATGGATCAAAAATAAATTAAAATTTTTTTTTAGATAATTACTAAAACTAAATTTGCTACCAATCATATTTAGTTTTGATAGTCTCTATTGCATAAAAAACACTCAAATATTTTTTTACAAAAATATTTTGAAACACCACTGTTTCCTATTAAAATTTCAAAGTTGTAGGTAAAATTGTTATAGAACACAAAAGAATGAACCTAATTCTAATGATTATTATTAAGTGAAATATTTTATGTTTTTTATTTTTTATTATTAAAATTTAAAAAAAATTTTTTAAGATTATCATCCATTTTATTTTATGAAATTCATAATAAAAAGCAGTTTTATGAAAAAAATTTTTTTTTTCTTTATAATTTTAGCCGTAGCATAGAACGGTAGTTTTGTTTTAAGGAATTTTCTTACAAATCTAGCGTCAATTAGCTCTTTTTTATATACTAAATCATAAAATAAATAAAAATTAAAAGTTGCCTTATTTAAAGATTTTCGGTTCATTCAACTCTGAGAACCAGATTTAAATTTTATTCACTCATTTCAATTCATTCAATATTATAAAACTTTTTTATTTTTATACTTTTCTTTTAGCTTTAAATTGTTACAAAATGTAAAAACTTGGCTACATCCAAATAAGAAATTTTTTTACTTCCATATTTGTCTATCACCAGAAAATTTAATTTGCTGAATTGAAATGAGTGAATAGAAAAAAACTTCATTGTCCCATGTTAAAATTGCGCTTTATTATTAAGAGCATAATTTCTATTCACTGGTTTATTTGTTTTTTATTTTTTAATTTTAGACCAAACAAATATACATGATAAATAAAGTTAACATATAAAAGATTAAATTTGAAAGTTTAATCTAACTTAAAAAAATGTCGCAAGACCAATACATAGACCTTTCAATTCTACTGGAAAAACTTGATATATCAAATATAAATGATTTAAAAATTCTAATCGAAAAAGTTTCATTAGTTATTAGTTCGAGGTGCATTCACTACGATCCAAATGTGCATGGTGGCATTTTTAATATTTTAAATTAGTTATTACAAATAAATTTTTACAAAAAATTTTCAAAAAAATTAAAATAAAAAACACTGTTTAAACAACGATTTTTATTCACGTTATTTCGTTTTTTTGCGTTACTGCTGATGAAGGAAGTAATACGAGTTTTGAGCTTTGTTTAATTATTTTAGTTTTTGATGGTTGAAAAAATAGACTTTTTTCACAGGTTTCTTTGCTTGTTTATCATATCTAATACTTTTATCTTTTTTTAGTTTTAAACAAAATGTAATTTTTATCAAAATTTATCGTAAGGTAATCACCTGTTTTTTTGATGTTTTTGATGTATCACAAACGATACATTAATAAAAAAGCTTAAATTTATATTTTTAATATTTTAGAAAATGTCGAAAGACTTTGATTTTTCAATTTTATTGGAAAGATTTGAGATATCAATTATAAATGATTTAAACGTCCTAATCGATAAGTTTTTTTCGTTTGCTAACAGTTCTAAATCCATTGACTATGATACAAATTTGCATGGTGCCATTTTTAAAATTTTAAATGAATTATTAGATGAAAATTCAAATTTTGTTAACAATAAAATTGATTTTGTAAAGTTAAAAAATAATTTTAGCAAGAAAAAACTTTATGACATTCTCGAACTTATTAGTAAGTTTTATTTAAACGGCTATTTTTCTTTCAAAAAAGTCAATCATTTGTTCAAGCTAAAACCAAATTTATCATATGAGTTCTTAAAAAAAAAAATTGAAAAAAATAATTTTAAAATAAAAAACGAAAGTTTCGATTGTTTGCTAAAATTCAACTTGGATATTAATCCCTGCTTAGCTTATATTAATTTAGTAAACGATTCTGTTCAATTTTTTAAAGTTGACATAACAAAAGAATTATCAGATTCGAGCTGTATTTTAATTGATGGTATTTCTTTATTGACATATATTTTACATCATGATGTCGATTTATACAACGGTGGACAATTTCTCCACCTTATCTATCTTTTTGAGAGATTCATTCGTTTAATTAACGAATTCACCGAATATTTTTATATAGTTTTTTTTAAGGATTTAAACAATTTTTTATTTACTGACAAAAGCGTTTATTTATCGATAAATGTTATTTTAGCGCATCTTTATAATATACCAGGACTTGATAAAAAAGTAAAATTTTTCAAGAACTTTAATGAAAATGATTATATGATTTTTTTGGAAGAGAAAAAACCAACATTTATTTTTATGAATGATTTAGAATGCTTCAACAAATTGAGATTAAAGCTTTCAAAAAAACAAAATATAAAATCAATTTATAAATTATTCGAACTAAAACACTTAAGCATTGATGTAAACATAGCACATTTAAACGAAATGACAATTAATTCAAATCGTTTAAATGTCTTCTATGCTCAGCCAAAATTAGAAAACAAAAATAATTTTAATAACTTGGTGAAGATTGGCTATGAAAATCAGATCATAGAATTATATAAAAAAGAAAAAGCACTACAGAATAGAGATAAAAAATTCTTCCAGAAAATTCTCTCAAATAATAATTTCCTTAGAAAAATTAATACTCTCAATTCAGTTCTTGGTGACAAATTAACTATTTATTCAATATCAATTATTTATTGCTATTTCAACAAGAGTACAGAAATTGATGATTTAGAATTTGCTGGTTTTTTATTTTTAATAATTTTAAATGCTTATATAGTACAAAAATTAGACTTGCAAAGTCGTTCTGTTAAGCTTAAAAAAAGAAAAAGTTATTGTAATTCAAGTTTTAAACAATTAATACGACTTTTTCAAAATTCATTAGCATTTATAATTTCTACGGATTTATTTAGTTTTATTCAACTTCTACCATCTACAATAAGTGATTTGTTTGATGGTCGAATTTTTAGTTTAACATTTTTACTTTCTCGTACTCAAGGCGTAAATTGGCAACCTCTTTTTCAAAGAGAATTGACTTCAATTTTAAATAATGTATTTATATTCTTGAAGGAATCCTCAAAAATTATTTATAATGAAGAAATTGAATTTAATAAAATAATCGAACTTGGAACCGATAATGCGACTAATACGGAAATACTTTCACTTTTTCATTACGTTTTCAAAGATAAATCTTATAGTTTAAAAAAATTAAAATCGAAATGTTTTGATATTAAAACGGAGTCGGTTGATCTTGAGATAAATACGATTAAACATCCGTTAATTAGAAACATGGTTAAAAATGTTTTCTCAAGTGACAAATATGAATTTCAATTTGATACAAAAGCATCAAAAATTAAATTTTTGGTTGATAATTTTTTATTAAACAACAAGTGGAAAGATAACTTTAAAACTTACAATACACAATTGAAAAATGAAAATGAAAAAGATTTAATTTCGGACAAAATAGTTAACGAACTTAATATTTTTTCATTGGAGTTCGACGAGTTTAAAATCATTAAGCCTAAATGCGATCATAAATCATATGATTTTTTTGAGGAAAATTTTCATAACAAAAATTTTATAGAACTTGAAGAAATGATTATTAATTTTGAAATGGACTTTAAATTAAGCTTTTATTATTTGAAAAGAATATTTAAAGTTGTTAAAATTTTAGCTCGAAAAGAAAAATCTGAACTTTTCGAGAGTCTTTATATAAAATTATTCACTACAATGGATGAAATATGGATAAGACTTATTCACAATCAAGCAGAAAAGAAACATCTTATTAAAATTATTCCAAAAATTATTGAAATTTTGGACTATTTTAATTTAAATACATTGGTTAATAAAATAAAAATATTCACTAAACAAAATTTTGATATAGAGTTGGAGGATTTAGTTAAACTTAAAGATTTAAAATTAGATTTGGATATTTCGGAAAATCGGTTTCAACTTTTCTGTTTAAGTGACATATTAAAGAGAGAGATCAAACCTGGAAATTCGAATAGAACGAGTTTATTCAAGCCAGATCTATGGCAAGAAGAATTTTTGGATGCAATAGATAAAAATGAGTCTATGCTAATTGTGGCACCGACTTCGACAGGAAAAACTTTTTCTTCATTTTATGCAATGAAAAAAATTTTGGAAACTAATGACGATTCTTTATTAATCTATGTATCGCCAACAAAAGCTTTAGCAAATCAAACAGCCTTTAATGTAATGAAAAATTTTAAAAATGTTAAGTTAAATGGAAATAAAAAAGTATGTGGTATTTTTACAAGAGATTTTAGAAATAATTTAATGGATTGCAAAATATTGATAACAGTTCCTCAGTGTTTATTTATCATGTTGATAAATTATTATAACACCAGTTGGCCTTCGAACATAAAATATGTTGTTTTTGATGAAATACACAGTTTAAATGGCGAGAAATCAACTGATATTTGGGAGTATTTACTTCTTTTGATAAAATGTCCATTCATAGCTTTAAGGTATTTTATTTTTTTGTTGATAATTTAAAAAGCTGCTTTAATATTCAAAAACAACAAAAAATCAAATTTTTTTGATGAAAAATCGTCTGAAAACGTTAAATAACATCTTTTAACTCATTAAATTATTTTGAAATTAAACCGTTAAAAATCTGAATTTTTACCGATTTTAAAAACGAAAATATCTCATGGTAAAAATCTAAGAATAATGCTTTTATATCATGGTATAACTATCGAGGAATTACGGTAAGCTATGCTGTGTTTACATGTAAATATTTAAGATTACGTAAGCTCGCAAAAATTTCGATAAAATTCATTAAATATGAATTCTCTCAAAATAGCGCTTTTCTTTATATTTTTTGCGAAGATTTTTACAAATCATGCAATATTTATCCAAAAAAAAGTAAGAAAACTTAATTTTTAATTCACTAAAAATTTTGAAATTTTGAGGCTATCCGGCAAGCATAAAAAAAACACATTTTTTTTTGAAAAAACGCCTCGAGTGGTGCACGTGAATGTGCGTCCGCTGGGATACTTGCGTTTATTCCAAAATATTTTTAAAATAGAATAGACATAATTTACTTTGGGTCAAAAACAGACAAAAATTTTAACTGAGGTTTATGATTCGGACGATATTTTATTTTGGGTTTTCGTTAGAAAAATTTTAAGCCACCAAGGATCGAACCCACGACGCGTTTCAAGCTTCTTAGCTCTCATCAGGCGGACATACGATCCACTCAGGCACGACTTCATACTAATCTAAACATCTTAAAACTTGTATACTATGATGCATTACAGAAATATTTATTAAATGGCTTTAATTATTTGCTAAAGCTATTTTTTTAAAATATATTTTTAACGATTTTCTAAATACAAGTGCGACCATTGGCAAACCAGAAGTATTTAATAAATGGTTAAACGATTTGGAAAATTATAAAAGTGGTCGAAAAGTTAGACTGATTCATTATAAAGAAAGTCACACCGATTTAAAAAAGTTTTTATTCACTAATCAAGGCTTTAGAAAAATTAACCCACTAGGTTACATTAACTATGAAAACTTAAAGAAATATCAAACATTTCCAAGCGATATTAATTTAATCCCAAGTGAAACGGTCGAATTATATGATAATTTAAAAAAATATATAAATTTACAAGATTTGGACCTTGACTTGTATACAAATTTTCAAACAAATTTAGAAATATCTTTATTTTTTACTCGAAATAGTGCAAGGGATTATTTAGATAAATTAAAAGAAAAAGCATTAGAATACATATTAGAAAACCAAAATTGCAAATTTTTAGAAAATTTTACCATAAAGCTCAACGAAAATGAGTTTTATCCGAGTTATCGCGAAGAAAATGGAAATAAGAAAAATAGTTTATGTCTTATGGTCAAGGAATTGTTTGAAAAAAATATGCATCCATGTATTGTATTTTGCAACAATCGATACTTATGTGAAAAAACGGCTGATTTGTTAATGAAAGAAAATTTAAAATTGAATGCAAATTTTAAAAATAATCGTGTAGAAAGATTTATTGCCGAACTTGTAAGAACAAAAGAGATCGATAAAAAATTTTTAAAACTAATTGAACTCGGTATAGGTTATCATCATAGTGGAATGTTGCCGGTTCTAAAATCAGTAGTCGAAGCATTGTTTAGAGTAGGCAAATTAAAAGTAATAATAGCAACAGCAACATTGGCATTAGGCATTCATATGCCATGTAAAACAGTTGTTTTTATGGACGATCAAATTTACTTGGATTCATTTCAATATAGACAAGCATCGGGTCGAGCTGGAAGAAGGGGATACGATCAATGTGGTAATGTAATATTTTTTGATATATCATTAAGTAAGATTGAAAGATTGGTTGGTTCCTATACTACTGAGTTGAGACCACATTTTCCAATATCAGTTTCTTTTGTAATGCAATTATTTGATAATGTTTTAAAAAGTAATCAAAATAGAAATTTGAATGTCGATTGTGTTTTAAACAAATCTTATTGGAATTTTAAATATTCCAAAATAAATCAAATTGGTTACCATGCTGTTTTTAGTCTAAGTTTTTTATTTCAATTAAAGCTCCTGAATAGTAGAGGAAGATTTTCAGCATTTTCAAATTTGCTAGAAAAAATTCATTATCATGAGCCTTCAAATTTTTTTTTCTACTATCTATTGGCAAATAATTATTTCCATGAAATTTTGAAAGATGATTTTAATGAAAAAAACGAAGATGATTATTTGGAGATGGTTATGTTAATAATTTGCAATTTATTTAATCGCATACCAGTTAAAAACAAGAAAAAAAACCTTTTGCCAAAATTAGACAAAAAAGTAATATCTATTAGATTTTTTAAAATTTAAAATTTGTTTTAGTGATGCGGCGATTTCGACCAATCGAGAACTGATTAAAAAAAATCGAAATCGATCGATTTTACTATCCAATAACGCCATTAATTTAGAGATAGAAATTGATTTTCTAAAGATTAGGAATAGGTTTTTTCGAAAATCGGGGCTCATTAAATTAAAAAATATTTATCTCTAAAACTGGCAAATATTCAAAAAAAATAAGGTGCAGCAAATCATAAACACCGTCAGTTGTCATTAAACTTTTTTTTTCAGACATGTTAATTTTAATGCGCTCTTTCTGATTTTAATTAAATATTTGCTCTAGTTCTTTCCCATGCAGATCTACACGCTTTTTTTTTATTTGTATTTTTTACTGAATAGAAGGAAAATTTTTTATTTTTAAAAATCAAGAAAGTTTTAACCATTCCTTTTTTTTTTGTATGAAACAGTAAAATTTTGAATGTGTAGAATCATATTAGGCCATATTTTTTAATCTCTTATAACGTTGAAGCAACCTTGACATATTTTATTTTACAAATTACTTGTAAAAGGAAAGAAAAAATAATAGAGAAAATAAAGATATTTTCAAATAAAAGGATTTTATCTGTTAAAAAATGCAAAAAACTAATCAACTCCGGTAATTTTTTTCCAATCAAGCTGATTTTTTTTATAAATATAAGACCTTAATATAAATAAAATTAGGCAGCCTTTTTTCTTTAAGACATCTGGTTCAAAAAATTTAAACAAAAAACTGATATTTAAATGAATTTATGGGGCCTAAAGCACCGAGATAAAGCTGTAAAAAACCCGTAATATGTTCTAAAATAAGCCTCTACTTATTTCTTTTATGTATGCAAAAGACCAGTCTCTTCGGTTCATAAAAATGCTTTGCCGGTGTTTATGATTTGCTGCACCTTAGGCATTTGAGAGTCTAAAAAGATCAAAAAGAAAAATTTTTACTGCTATTTTTATATTTTGTAATATTTAAAAATATTAAAAATTTTTTGATTTTTTTTACTCTCAAAAGCTTCTCTATTTGTAAACCTACCAACTCTACCCATATATATACTTAATGACGGTACTCAATTGGTACCGTCATGAGCGTTCAAGCAGAAGTTAGGGAGTACAGATTCTGTGCTAGTCGAAAAAATTCAAGTGAGTTTCTAAATTATCTCATGGTAAAACACTTGCCTAACTAAGCTTCTGGCAATCGAAACACTACTTTTATTTTATATTAAATATGCAATAAATAAAGATAAAAAAAAACATTTATGATTTTTATTATATTCTCGATTTTAATCGACGATTAATCGCAATTATCATATTAAAAATCGATATCGGGTGGCTGTGAAGTTCATGTCAATTCGCTCATTTCAATTCGCTATTTTTTCTATAACTTTTTTTAGAAACATTAAAAAATAGTTCTGCAAAATGTTACAATACGTAGCAAATTTGCTTCATAAATTTTCTTACTGTGCTAAATCTCTGCAAAATATGTGCAAATACATATACTGAGTTTTTAATAATTTTTTTCTGCATTTTGGGTGCACACATTTTGCAGATTAATAATGGGAATGTAGCAAATTTGCTACGTATTGTAACATTTTGCAGAACTATTTTTTAATGTTTCTAAAAAAAGTTATAGAAAAAATAGCGAATTGAAATGAGCGAATTGACATGAACTTCACAGCCCCCGATATCGGTCGATTTCAAAATATTTAAATCGCCCCATCAATAATTTATTTTTGATGCATCTTGTTTGTTGAGATATTTTCAAAATAAAGGCGAATGCATTATAAATCTTCAGGGTACAAAGGTTTAGGAATTTCAAAAAACAAAATATAATAATATTTTTGATTTAAATCTTCTCAAAATCCTAAATTTAATATTTTTATTTTTCCGAAAAAATAGGAAAAAAAATTTTTTTTCTTTATTACCGTTTTGTCAACGAGGGTTCATGATTTGGGACACCTTACACAAACCACGAAAGTAAAAGATTTTGATTTAAATACAAATTTGAAAAATCAGCCAAATTATATTATACAAATTCATTTTTAGTGAAAATTAAATTAACTCAAATCGAATTTAAATATTTTTCACAAATTGCAAACACCTTACAGACTTACCTTTAAGGTGTAACTTCCAAAGTTTCACAAAGGAATTAAAAAAAGGAAATGAGAAAAGAAAAAGAAAACTTCGTTTTAAAATGGTGAAAAGTGCGATCATATAAAAATTCACTCATTAACAAATTTATTTATTTAGAAAAAAAAATAGCGGAGCGAGTACTTTTTTCGCTATACTTTTTTCGCTCCCAAAAAATAGTACTTTTCTCGCTAAGCGAAAAAAGTATTAATTTTAAGAGACCAAAAATTAAGACTTTATTCGCTTAGCGAATAAAGTACAAAATTTGAAAAAGCAAAAATAAAGACTTTTTTCGCTAAATCAAATTAGTTAATAATTAAGTGTTTGTTCAATTGGTTTATTCTTTTGTGTTCTATAACAATTTTACCTACAAGTTTGAGATTTCATTAGAAAAGTGCGATGTTTCAAAATATTTCAAATATTTTTTGTAAAAAAATTTTTGAATGTTTTTTTTACAATGAGGATGAATCAAAACAAAATATCTTGATCTAAATAGCCAAAAGAATTTACTCGTCTGAACCAAGTAGCGTATTTTGTTTTAGTAATTTTCAAAATAAACTGAAAAATCTGAATGTCTATGTTTCAGCATGTTTTAAATTCAAAGGATATTTTAATTTATTTTTATTTTTTTAAGAGTGTTTATCTCATTCTTAATTTTGACTGGGGATTTTATCAGGAAATTAG
>NTPY01000281.1:47694-66041 GCA_002922825.1 Brachionus calyciflorus
TAAGACGATATTTTTTTTGCTTAAAACTTGCTTAAGAGTTGCTTAAGACGTCTTAAGACGCCTCTTAAGCAAGTCTTAAGACCCTCTTAAGATTTGCTTAAAAAGTTGTCAACTTATTTCAGAGATGTACTGTAGTAAAACAAAAATTTTGAGAATTGATAAGGAGAAGTAATAGTTCCTTGCCGAGAAAATCTTTTAGGCTCTATCGAATCAACTATAATTGATTTGAAACCAATAAAATTTAATTTTAAATTAAACTTTTTTTGAATTTTGAAATTTAAAGTTGCTATCTTATCTAAATCAAACTGTTTCAAATCTAAAGTAAAGTCTCTGTTATTTCTAAAGTCTATTTTTTGCAAATAATTGACATTTTCTAGACATTTTTTGATGAGTTGAATATGTGGAATTGCTTGTGGATCATTTATTATAAGAGTTGAGTATAATCTCGAATAATAAACGTCTTTTTGGATGGTGCAATATTCATTTAACAAGCTAGAATCGCTCTTTAAAAAAAATATAAAATTCAACATTAAAATTAGCAATTTACTCTTTTTTTTTTTTTAATTTAAAAAATGTCAAACTTTAAAATAAATTTCGAGAATTAAATCCTAAGATTAAGATTAAAATGTAAAATAAGTAATCAATTTTTGAAATAAAAAACGTTTTTTGACTTTTTTTGTCTAAATATCACATTCAGTACTCTGTGGTTATAATAAACTCCTAGCACCAAAAAAAATTAAAGATGATTTCTATTTCTCTAGAGTTCTAATTTTAAATAAAATCATAAAATTAGATTCAATAATCGTTTTATCCTTGTAAAAAATCAATATCTTTTTGCAATTTACGTTTCTAATAGTTAATTATTTGATAAAACGAGAGCAGTTATGTCTTTTGAGAATTTTGGTGTTTATCTTTTTAATTAAAAAAGATTTAAGCGAGTCACTATGATATTTATCGACTTGTGATTATAGAATCTTTTGCTAAGAGTTTAATAAGTTGAAAGGTGAATTAGAGACAATTTAAAAGGTCTAAATGTACTTTGCTCAGTGTAAATCAATTTTAAGTATAATATTTTTATCTTTTAATGTTTATTTTTATGATATTTACCAAATTTGCTTTCAAAAATTTAACTTATTTCAAAATACTTGATATAACTAGTAATAAAAAAATTATTTATTATGTCAGAAATATTTTTTTTCTATTTTTAAAATTTGCATAGAAAAAAAAAATTTTAATTTTAATCCTTAAAATAATACCAACAACAAATAAACAGTAAAAAAAAACGAAACTAAAATGTCGAAACCATTAGTAAGCATATTTACAGCAAATAGCAATTCGGGTAAATCATGTCTGAAAGAATTAGTTGAAAAATACTCGGACCGAGTAAATATACGCGCTGTTTTTCGCACTGAAGAAAAAGCTAAATGGTATCGTGAGACTTATCAAAATGTTGAAATTGTAACTGATTGCGATGCTGATCGACCTGAAAGTCTTAATATAGCATTTAAAGGCGTCAATTATGCATTGATAGTAACTCCTCATGATCACACTCGAGGCTTCTCTGACGACGCTAAATTAACTAAAAATATGATTGACTCAGCCGTTGAAAGCAATGTTGAATACATTGTTCTAGTCGCTTCATTTACAGTTAATCATCCAGAAAGAATGTCAATTTTATCATCTAGATTCGCACCATCCGAAAGACTATTAGAAAATTATTCAAGAGAAAAAGGTTTAAAATGGACTGTTTTAAGAGGTGGTGTCTTTATGGAAAATAATTTATGGAATATTAAAAAATCATTAGAAACATCTGTTTATAAAGGATTTGATGTATGTGTTCCTTATATTGATACTAAAGACATTGGACGTTGTGCAGCTGTTTGTCTAGCATCGGATAATAAAAATATTCAGCAACACAATGGCAAATATTATGAAATGAATGGACCTGAGAGATTAGATGGTTATCAAATAGCCGAAATAATTAGCAAAGTGTTTAATAAAAAGATTACTTATGAACCTATTCAAATGGACAAGAATTCTTTTCCTGAGGCTTTATATCAATGTTTTAGTTTTATGATGGAGCAAAAAGATTGTGTTCCTTTTGGTAATGATGTTAAAGATTTGACTGGTCTTTGGTCAAGTTATGAAAATTTTATGCGAGATCATTATAATGAAATAGTTTTAAATTCAAATTAGATTGGTCAATTTATTTTATTTATAAAAGAGATTTATTTATTTTTAGTTGATTTTTTTTAAACAAAGTTTTTCAAAATGTAAATTTTTTGTAATCTAAAATCAATTCAATCAATTTAGCTTTGAGACGAAATAATTCTTTTTCTTTTGAATTATATCAAAATGTGAAATTATATGTCACATCATTTTCTCATTCATTAAATTTTATAAACTCACCTTTAATGGTTTAGCTAATTTTTGAAATTTTAACATGCAAAAAAATTTCAAAATTTAAAATGGGAACATAAAAGCATAACAGAGATTACTTTTAGACAAATTAGAAATATAGTTAATAGTCTTAATGAAAAAAAAAACTTGTTGTTTTAAATTTGACATATAATGTCGCATAATATTTTTAAAAATAAATTAATCAATAGTTATATCCAATTTTATTGAATTGATCCATTGAACGATCCAGGAAAAGAGGTTATTTGAATTTGCATGAATTAAAATTTACAGCACAAAGCCTTAATTGCCTCGATAACGTTTTAAGTTTTTAGACAAAATTAAATAATTAAGTTGACAAGCAGTGCTGTTAACAATTTTAAAAGTGAACAAATTCCAAGTTGAGTAAAAATCATATTAATAATAATAATAATATAATAAAAATAAGGTTATAGAAAAAGGATGAATAAATCATCCTTCAACGGAGCACAAGGATTAGTTGCGCTATATTAACCTGTGATTTATAGATTATTTGTTTTTAAATATTTATCAAGTTTGTTTTTAAAACTGTTTAATGTTGTTTGTTCAACCACATCATTAGGTAATTTATTCCAAATATTTGCAACACGGTTTGTAAAAAAATTGTATCTAAGATTGCTATTTTTAACAAGTTGCTTTTCAAACCCATAATTATGACTCCTTGTATTGTAACTTTCTGACAGATTTCTTAGTGGATGATGCCAATCAACTATATCTAATTTCTTCACTATTTTAAATTGCTCAATTAAGTCTCCTCTCATTCGTCTCTCTTCTAAATTTGTCAATTCTAATTTTTTTAGACGATCCTCATAACTTAAATTCTTAAGCTCAGTTACTATTTTAGTGGCCCTTCTCTGTACACCTTCTAAGTCTGATATTTCTTTTTTTTGAATAGGATTCCAATCTTGGACGGAATATTCTAAATGAGGTCTAACTAAGCTTGTGTAAAGTTTTTTGATAGTAAACTTATCACGATATTTAAATTAACGCCTTATTAAGCCAAGTGCTCGATTAGCTTTTTTGGTAGCTTCAGCTATGTGTTTTTTGCTCTTAAGATCGTTTGTTAAGATCACCCCTAAATCTTTCTCTTTAGTTGATTCAAAAAGTTTATGTCCTGTTTCAGGTGAACCTAATAAATACTGACATTTTTGATTACTTGATCCGTAATGCATTACTACACATTTTTCTTCGTTGAATTCCATTAGCCATTTTTTAGACCATTCGTTCAAGTAATCTAGATCTTTTTGCAAGGTCGAAGGTTTTCCAATGTCGTCTACCTGTCCTATAACTTTTGTATCATCAGCAAATAACTTACATATATTCAAAATCCCATCGGGTAAATCATTTATATAAATTACAAAAAGAAGGGGACCCAAAACCGAGCCCTGTGGTACGCCACTAATTACATCTTTCCAAGTAGAAGATGCATTCCCCAGAACAACTCTTTGTTTTCTATTTTTTAAAAAAGATTCTATCCACTTAATTAATTTTTCATTTAGCCCATAACGTTTCAGCTTATAAATTAATCTCTTGTGAGGAACCTTGTCAAAGGCCTTACAAAAATCTAAATAGATAATATCTACAGCCTTTTTCAAATGTTCACTCTCGGTTAAAAGATCCAATGTTTCTAAAAGATTAGTTAAACAACTTTTATTAGGTACAAACCCATGTTGACTTTTAGTTATTAGGTTATTCTTAATTAAATAGTTTAAAACTTCATCCTTTATAAAACTTTCCATTATCTTGCATATAACTGAAGTAAGAGATACAGGCCGGTAATTAGATGCATCTAATTTACTTCCTTTTTTGTGTAACGGTGTAATATTTGCTTCTTTCCATTCCTTAGGGACTTCACCAAGTAAGTACGATTTTATAAATATTAATGAGAGTGGCTCTGATATAGAATTAAATTAATATTATTATAATCATATAATCATATGTATGGTCGAAAATGAAACTGATTCATTCGTTCTACAAGAAGATATTAAAAGTTTATTTGAATGCATTCAAATACTTATTGAAAAAAAAACTTTAAATTGTTTTAAAAATAAGCTTGACAATTATTTAAAAAAATGAAAATTAATTTTACATTATATCTCTCCAAGTTGCACATGTTTTACCAAGGACCACTCTCTGTCTTTTTTTTTCTCAAAAAAGCCTTAATCCGTGCAATTAGCTGATCATTTAATCTATAAAAACGAAGCTTAATAAACTTACAATTTAAAAAGATATCTGTGTAGAAGGCATAAGCCGTTACCGGTTAGCCCTTAATCATCCTATTTTAATCGATTATTATATAAAAAAACTTTTTTAATATAATCTATTAGTTTTATTTGCACTTCTAAGTTTTTAGACTGAATTCTTACATTAAAGAGTTATAATCGAAAGTTTTTTTTGTTGGTTGAAATTATACAATTAATTTCTAGTCTATCGATTTAAAAACTTCAATTCGCCATTTATAATAAAAATCCTTTTAATTGAGTTCTTCGAATTTTCGAATAAAAAAAAAATGCTTTGGAAGTCAGTCTTTTTTTTTAATTATTATGGTAAACTGGTTTTTTTCTAAAGCACGATTATTGACAATAAAATTTTAATTTTTTATAAATCTTTTTTTTTTGAAAGAAAAAAAGAAATTTAAAACAAAATTTTACTCTCAATAAGTCAACAATGAACACAAAAAAAAAATTATTTGACATTCAGGTTAATTTAGAAGAAGAAGAAGAAAAATCTTAGTTAAAATGTAAATGTTTGATTAAGATTCTTAATATCAAGAGAATAAGAATCTATAAATATAAAGAGATACTTAACAGAAAGAAACAAAAAATAAAGAGAGAGATAGAGAAAAATTTTCTTAATTTCATTCAATTTTTTTAAAATAATAATAAATATAGAGAAATATGAAATTCTTTTTGATTCTAATATTAGCAGGCTTTATTAGTTGTCAAAATTCAATTAATTTATTAAATTCTCATATTCAATGGGAAAATACTGGCAAAGAGACTAATTTTGTAATAACGTCCAATTTAGCTGGTAAAATTGATCCTAAAAATGCTTGGATTGCTGTTGGATTAAATACTAATCCAGTTATGCCCGGTACTAATGCAGTCATATGTCAACAAGCTTTAGTAACACATGCTTTTTTAGGCTCATATTCTCAACCACTTTTACTTGATCCTTCAACACCAACAGTTGGTTTATCAAACTCAAAATTAATGACTATCGGATCAAATTTAACATGTGTATTTACTAGACAAAATTTCATAAATATTCCTAAATATCATGATTTAAATTCAAATTATAATTTTCATTTATTGGTTGCCTATGGCTTCGGATCGTTTGGTTATCATTCGTCAAACAGAGAAGTTAGCAATGAAAAATTGAATTTTTCACCAAGTCAGACTACTCTCGAACAAATTTATTCAACCAAATCAAATACTTTTCTTGTAAATACCACAACAATTCAAAATTCAACTCAAATTCCATTAGAGACTTCAACATTAATTACGAGAACAACTACAGAATTAATTCAAGAATCAACAACAAAACAAAATTCAATAGTACAAACAACAACAACAACAACAGCAACTCCATCAATAGACAAAATAACAGTTAAATTTTTATGGACACAATTGTTCGATTTTCTCAAGAAGTTTATTAAAAATTTATTGGGACTTTAATTTAAAGAAGATAGAAAAAAAAAACTCTATTTTTTTATTTTGATTTCATGCTTTAAAAAATTAGTTAATTATCTTTACAAATTTTTTTTAAAATAAATATTTAGTTATTTTTGAATTTTTGAATGAAATCCTTTTATAAATATTTGCAATAAATTTCTAGGGAATTTCTTGAAGTCGCTTTATAATTAAAGTATTTATTTTATTTTTTCTTCAATTTTTTTTAAGTTAATACAGTAAGTAATTACCTTAGTATTAATTTTAAAGCATATTTAACATTCAACTAAATACTCTTAGTTGAATGCAAATATAATTTTTATTAGGTAGAAAATGAGAAAAAAAAATGATCGCCTGAGACATTAAGCCCGACATTCAATTGCAGAAAACTAACAGAGACTGAATAAAAGATGAACAAACGTTGTATATTGTTTTACAATTTACAAAATAAATTGGGAACTTAAAATCAAAAGAGACTGATAAGCGCATGGATTTAAAAGTGGGCTATTTTGGTGATTGGTGAGATGGTCCTTGATGCATGAGGTAAAAAGTTATTTTTGATTTGAAGTGCATGCAACTGGCAGCATAGGTATACGGCATTTAATTTTAAAAATTAATTATAATTTTTAAATTTCTATAATTAAATTATTTTTGAAGTTTAAAAAGCAAAAATTTGAATAATAATTTTCTATTCAATAAATGAGAAAATGTTAAAAATAAAAATATAATTTTCGAGATAAAAGCAAAAATTAAAATCTTTTTGTTACGCTTTAAAAAAAACAATTATTTTAATTATTTGAAAAAAAAAATAAATGCGTCAAAAGACTCAACTTCAATATTAAAAAATATCTTTTAAAATGCTGAAATATTTCACTCTCTCAAAATAGATTCGTTTATAAAAATGGATTATTATTTGAAATACTTTAGCTTAGAAGAATTTAAACAATTCATAAACGAATTAGATAGCCCTTACATACTTAAACTCACAGCTGTTGGTTTAACTACTTTGTGTTTAGTCTATTTAGGGTAAATTTTTATTTTCAAACTATTTTTTTTCCTAATTCAAAAATTAAATTAAAAAAAGAAAAATATGGTACTCTTATGGTTATTTTAAAAGACGCGGTTTTAATAATCCAAAACCAGAATTTCTATTTGGTAATGTTCGATCAGTTTATAAGAAAAAAAATCTATCTGAACAATATCAGGAATGGACGAAAACTTATGGTAAAACATATGGATATTTTGAAGGCCATATGCCAGTCTATGTAATTAGTGATTTGGACATTGTTCACGAAATTTTCATTAAACAATCGTCGAACTTTGCTGCTAGAAAGGTAAAACTCTATAAAATTAGATCCAATTATATACATATATCTCTTTAATTCGTTCTAATATGAATGGATTTATTTATAGGGATTATGGAGGTAGGGGTGTATTTTTAATTTTCAAGTTAATTTTTAATTTATAAGAAAATGCATTTGAATCCAAGAGACAGTGGTCCAACAATTGACCTGTTAATAGCTACTCAATCGAGATGGAAGCGAATGAGAATGGTTATGAATCCGACTTTTTCTTCATCTAAGCTTAAAGAAGTGATCAAAATGATAAAATTGTTTATTTTTTTAAGCTATAAATTCTAATTTAAAGCTAGATCCTATTTTGGTTTTATGCGCTGATCGTTTAATAGATGTATTAAACAAAGAGAGTGATAATAATGAGGTAAATGTTTCACAATATATGAAACGTTTTACAATGGATAGCATTTGGAATTGTGCATTTGGTATTGATATCAACATTCAATATGAAAAAGAAAATGAATATTTTTACAAATGTGAAGATATATTTCGTTCACTGGCCGATTTAAATTTAGTCACTTATGTAGCTGATTATTTTCATGAATTTCGTTCAATGATTGTTGATCTTTTAATTGTTTCACAAAGATTTTTATCCATTTTCATCGATAGTAATAAATTACTGGCGTTATTTTGGCTAAGGTATAAAGTAAAGGAGTTGGTTGAATTTAGGAAACAGAATGGGCTTTTAGCTAATAGAAAAAAAGATTATATTCAACTTTTATTGGATGCTAATGAACAATTTAAAAATGAAAAAATAACCAATACGAATTTAAATAAAAAATATTTAACTGAAAACGTAATTTTTTTAAACCTAAAAATAATTTATTTGAAATTTATTTTTGGTTATTTAAGGAAGTCTATTCAAATTTAATGTTATTTATGTTAGCTGGTTATGAGACTACAAGTAATACACTGACTAATGCTAGTTTTGTTTTAGTTACACATCCAAATGAGCAAATGAAACTTTACGAAGAAATAACATCTCATTTTGGATCCGATTTAAGCCTAGTAAATTCAGAGAGTGTTCAAGATTTAGAATATTTAGATTTATTTATCAAAGAGGTTTTGAGAGTTTATCCAATTAGTACAATTTTCAGGCGATGCACAAATCCAACGCAAGTTAAAGGTATTAATTTTGGATTAAATGATTCGATAGCAATTGATATATTGAGTATACATTATGATGAAGAATTGTGGGGGCCAGTTGACCCAAATTTATTTTATCCATTGAGACATAAAGAAAAAAGACATCCAGTCGCCTTTATGGGCTTTGGTGCAGGTCCAAGAAATTGTATTGGAATGAAGTTTGCAATAAATGAATTAAAGATCGCTATAGCTAAATTAATTATTAATTTTGAATTTTTGAAAAGTGATAGAATTAATTATGAAAAATTGGAATTTGAAGAGGGTATTGTTCGAATAGCTGCTAATGGCGTTACTGTTATTCTCAAAAAAAGAAATAAAGATTAGACATTATTAGAAAATTTTTCCGTTTTCTTTAATTAAAATAAAGCTGTAATATGTCTTTATTCAACATTTTCTCATAAACCTTTAAAAATTAGTAAAATGCTAACATCGCTAAGGTATGTGTGTTTACATAATTTATACTTGTCTTCTAAATTAGAAAAAAAACAAAAATTTAAATTTTTTTGAACCAAAGTTACAATGAAATAAGGCAAAAATTTCCGTAAAATAAAAAAGATAAGCAGTTTTATTCTTTAAATTCAAATAAAGGACTAATTCAGGCTTGAATTGTGACCTATTTCTTAAAGGACATAACTTTCATTCATCTGCCTTTTTTATGTAAAATTCTACATCAAAAAAATCTAATTAAAAAAAAAACTTGCCAAATGTAACGTCAACCTTAAACCGTAACCATGGCTAAAACATCTTAAAATCGGTATTAAGGCTAATTAACTCGAGTTACGGTTGTGGTTGAAATTCCAAATAGAGAACCTTAAAAAAAGGGACAATTCTAGTGTCGACTTTCCAGGTGGTCATAGCCATTGCGCTAAAAAAAAGGCTTGTCAATCGACTGCAAAGAACACTAGAATTGTTCCTTTTTTACTTTAAACATGTATGTTTTATTGTTTTCTTAATGGAATCGACACTCTTTGATCTTTATAAAAAATGATTGAAATTATCTTGGAACCATAAAAGAAAAAATAAAATTATTAATTACAAGATAATTATTTCATTATCAAAAATTTTTTTGAAAATAATTGAATTAAGAAATTTTTTTTAAAGCACGGAAACGGATTCCTCTACGTCTTAGTTCGGCATGGATATGGTCCGGCGTTGATTTAATCGAAATCCTGTATTTTAATATTGTTTTTTTATAAAAACAATAATTTCTATAAATACCGAAAATCAAGCCGATATTAGTGCCTTAATAATTCAGAGACAAAAGTTTTTTATCTCCTTATTTTTTTTAATAATTTTTTATACTTCAATCGATGAGCCATTTGATTTTTTTATTTGAAAATTTTAAAAGCGCCATTATAAAAATTGTTTCCATAAGTTTTTCTATATTTTATAATTAATATTTGAATTTAATAAAAATTAATCAAATAGGATTTAAAAATATTTAATAAAACTTAAAAAATTGGAAAAAAAAATAACTTGACTGTAAATATTTCAGGTGAAAAATTGGAGAATATGTTGAGAAATTGAAAGACGTTTTATAAAAATAAATCTTTTAGGGTTAAACCCATTAGAGAATAGATGTCGAATATCCTCAAAAAACGCCTTTCACTAATTCTCTACATATTTCATCTTTTATCACCTTAAATATTAACTATATTTAATTTTTTTTTTATTAAAATTGTCACCGGTTTTAATTTAAAATAAAATAACTAAATTTCATGCATAAGTAATTGTATTTTGTCTTTTATGACTAAATTTCTGAGCATAGATTTTATTGACAGCAGTAGGCCATTTTTTAACACGTCTCAAAACATTATAATTTTTAGTTAAATTAACCAAAAATTCCAAATCATGTGTTTGAGACAAATACAACAACTCTTTGGGTAAACTTAACACTGTTTTAAAACAAATTCTAGTAAATTCTTCAATAGGAGATACATTTGAAGACATTTGATATATTTTACCAGCATGTAAATTACACGTATTAACCAAATTAGGTACAACAAAATAATTTATAATATTTTGCTCGTTTTTAATTGTTCGGTTTTCATCGAATTTAATACCAGGCGCATCTAATGTAATTGCGTATTTCGTCACAAAGGTCCTATATAAATTTCTAGTGGCACAATTAGCAGCTAAATAGCCTCCCAACGAGAAACCAATGTGTATCAATACAATATTTTTCAGTTCGAAATTATCCAATACTTTATTTTCATAATTAATTGCTTTTTTCAACACATCAGGCTCAATTTGAAGAGCTATTTCAAAATCATATATTAAATTACTCAATTTGTTTAGTTTAGTTCCTCTATGTGATATTACAATTACTGTTTTATCTTGGACTTTTTTATAAAAAGTTATAGCGAAATATCCTCTTTCTTCTTTCTCGGATAAATAAATCCAATTACGACTCTCAATAAGCTTAATACTATTTTTATTCTTTTTCGTACAATCACAAAATAAAGCACATTCGTATAGTTCTAGCTCAAGATCAATACCAAAATCCATATCGATTACATTGAGCCAATCATTTTCCTTATACATGTCATCAATTGTTGAATTTAAATAAATTCCATGACGTCTTTTTTCAGTTATTTTCTCCAATATTCGAGACATTCTAATTTTATCACAACTCAAATTGTCATCTTCTCTTAATTCAACACAATCATAAAAAACATTATGCTCTTGATAAATTGACAATTGGTCCTTTTTAGCATTGATTAATTGCTCTAGAATTTGATCATCGTGTATAATATGCTCATTTGTGCTCAAAATAACCGAATCAAATTTTAACAAATAGTATTTTGTTAACAATTTGAATAAATTAATTTCAATACGAGACAAAAAAGTTTCTAAATTATCATATAATATGAAGTTATCAATTCGATTATTCAATTCAACTTCTAAAAATTTACTAAATATATCGAAAAATTTACGCTCATTTAATTTGTTAAAGCTAATATTGTAAACATTTATAAGCTGTGAGTCGTATTTGACATTGTATTTGTAAATGTTTGGATAGATTTGGAATTTTTCGATCAATTCGTCATCTGTGTTTAAGAATACAAGATCAATTAATTTATCATTGCTTTCAAAATCTGAGCCAATTATAACTATCCGACATGTGTCATCATTCTTTTTATTAAAATAATACATTATTATTCTTTTTTTTTTATTTTAATTTTAAATTAACTGGTTTGATTTATTTTAAAGGTAGAGTGGTAAAACGTTAGACTTACGCAACAGTTTTATTTTATTGTTATGTGTTGTTGTCAAGTTAAAAAAAAAAATATATATATATAAATTTATAATGAATAATTCTTGGTTTATTGATCCTTTAGTTTTTAAAACAACCATTTACATGTATACATTTAATTAAAAGCAATCTAGTAGAGCTTGGCAAATTGGTAGATTGGAATTAAAATTAAAAAAAACCGCCGACTTACGTAATACTATTTTTTATGTTGTCAGGTAGAATTTTTAGAAATTTCTCCGCATTAGATTTTTTGAGAATAAAAAAAATTTTTTTATTTTTGAAAAAGTTAAAACATTTTTAATTGTTTTTTTTAATATCACCTGTTTTATAATTTTCAATTATGCCTTTAGAAATTTTCCAAACATGATTTGAATTGATTTAACAGTGAGTTTTACAAGTACAAAAATAAAAAAAAAAACTTAATTTATATAAATTGATTATTTAGATTGTAAAAGAATTTAAAATATTTGTTATTGAGCCTCTGTAAATATTCTGCAATAATTTTGTTAGTGTTAGCACAAGCCCTTTTAACTCTTAAGCTTTAGACGTAATCTTAGAAAAGCAGATAAATAACTAAATGATATTAAAATACGGAAATTAAATCTGAATAAGAATTTGGACATTTGGATTTTTTCTCTTAAACTATAGAAATATAAATTGGCTTGAAGTATTTAATAAGATAAATAGCAAAACATTCAAATTTAAGAGTGTTGAATTATAAAATATCTAATGAATCATTAAATCTAAATTTTCAAAAAAAATTGTTGAGAAATGTGTTTAATGTGAAAAAGAAACTCAGACAATAGACCATGTCTTTTTTCATTCTCATTTACTAAAAGGATGTTTGAGGAAAATATTAGAATTAAGTTAGATAATAAAAATAGCTATAATAAGGTAGAACTAATTTTTAATTGTTGTCTAGATGAAAACCATGTTGGAATCATTTCAATTTTTAAAATTTCCATTTGGTCTTTTTGAAAACTATTGAAAAAAGAAAAAAATATCTATGATAAGGATGTATCATTCAGAAAAATATTTTTCAAGACATTATTAGGTTTATAAAATATATTCTTTGTATAAATTGAAAGAGTTTCGACAGGACATAACAAATGAAATTATTTTTTTTTAAACTTTCTCCAGATTTAGTAAATTTAATTACAACCCGAGAAAATGTAAAAACTAAGGAAACATATTTCACTAAGATCATAATCAAAGCTGACTTCAATCGAAACTGACTGAATTTAACTGTAATAGACGCAGAGAATTTACCTGATTTTTTCAATTTGAGTCAACAATAAGGAAATATTTTTAAAAACAGTTTTAAAAAATATGTAGATTACTTACTTGTTGAGCCAACGAACTATCACCAAGCTCATTTTCAGGAGTTGTCATTTTAAAAATTTATATAAAAATTAACTAAAACTATTTTAATTACTTTTTTTTTTTGCTTTTTGAAATAATAAAAAAATGAAAAATTTTAAATCATGTTTCCAAGAAGCACATATAGATGAGAATTCGAAAAATAAAAAAAGATCAAATTTAATCATAATCAATTTTGCACAGACGAAATTTCCTTTGTTTTTCAATCACTTACTCCCTCCTCCCATTATCACTTTTCTTTCTTCTATTTTTTTCTCTTTCTTTTTTTTTTTTTCCAAAATACCAATGTTGAATAAATCAAGCATGCAAATTTAATTATTTCCAAATAGAAAACAAAAAACTAAATTAAATTCAGCAAAATTTAAAAAATGAACAACATCATTCGTCGACATAACGACAAACATAATTTTATTTTCGTCGTTGACCTTTTTGTTCTTATCTTGAATTTTATTTATGACCAGTAATTTATTTAACGGTCAATTCAAATCAATAAAATTTTTAAAAAAATTTACTCTATCTTTTTATTTTTTTATTTTTTTTCTCTATTTTTTAAAATGTCCCATTTTGATTATTTAGACGGTTATAGAGGTTTTTTGGCTTTGATAGTCACTTGTGCTCATACAAATCATTACTCAGCTAAAAATGAAATAATAAATTTTTTCCACACAATTAGCCAATCGGTTGGTGTGTATGGTTTCTTTGTCCTAAGTTCATTTCTCTTAACATATCGTCTTTTAAACGAATTACAAGTCAAACAGAATGATAAAATTCGAATTATTTTAAAATATTTTGTGCGTAGATTCTTTAGAGTCTACTTTATATTCTTTTTGTATTGTACTAGTGTCAAATTTGGTCCAAGAGTTCTTGGTGGTCATATCAATTATCATGAATATTTACATTATTCGTCATGGTGGAGTTTAATCACTCTAAACTCAGATGGTTCTAGTCATTTATGGACAATAGCACCTGAAATAAAATACTATTTTATAATACCATTGTTTTGTCTAGTCGTTAATTTATTCGGTAGATTTAGAATAATAGTAGTTTTTATAAGTTTTCTATGGGTTAATTTAGATGAAAGAATGAATTTTTTTAATATTGAAAGTGGTGATTTAGATTTGAAAAAGCGACATGTTTTATTGACTAGATACGCTGTGTTTTTTTATGGATCAATATCAGCAGTTTGCTTAAATATAATTGAAAAAAGTCAATTTTTAAAATCAAAAACAAGTCAGATTTTTTTAAATTATGCATCTTTAATTCTAGCAATAATTGGATTTAGATATAAAAATCAAAATTTAATTAGTGAGTTTTATACATGTGGTAAAATATGGTCGACTATGATACTCTTAATGGCGTCGTCCGATGATCAAAGTTATTTAAAGAAATTTTTTCGAAATAGTTTTTTGATTAATTGTGGAAAGTTTAGTTTTGGTATGTATCTTTTACACCCAATATTTATTCAATTAAGTCAAGATTTATTCGAATATGAAATGCAAATTGATTTTACTATTTTGGTTGTTGTTCAAAGTTGTTTGGCAAGTATTTTATTTTATAATTTTGTTGAAAAAAAATGTTTAAAAATGGCTATTTTTTTAAATAATAAATTTTAAAAGAGAAATATTTCTATAAAAAAGCTTTTTATTAATAAAAGTATGTCTAAATTTAATTTCAAATTATTATGATATCTCTACAATTAAAAATAGTTAAGACCCCTAATTGAATCCAGTGAAAATTTGACAGGGTTATTCACATGTATACTTTAATTTCTTTTTTTTTAAATTAAGAGTTACGCCATTTACAGCTGTTCGAATAATACCCTCTTCAAATTCCAATTTTTCCAATTTCATTAGAATCTGTTATTATTTCTTTATGAAATTGTTCATTAGCATCTAATAAAAGTTGAATATAATCCTTTTTTCTATTAGCCAAAGGTCCATTTCGCTATCTTAATTCAACCAACTCTTTCACTTTATCTCTGAGCCAAGCTAACGCATGTAATTTGCTACTATCGATGAAAATGGATAAAATTCTTTGTATCAAAATTAAAAAATCAACTATTATTTCACGAAATTCATGAAAATAAATTTAAATCGAAATATATCGAAATATATCTTCACATTTGTAAAAATATTCATTTTCTTTTTCATATTGAATGTTGATATCAATACCAAATGCACAATTCCAAATGCTATCCATTGTAAAACGTTTCATATATTGTTTTAAGTTTAACTCTTTTTTGTTTAGGCTCTCTTGGTTAAGCACGTCGATTAAACGATCAGCGCAAGAAACTAAAATTGGATCGAGCTTTGGAAAAGCTCGCCATGAAGAAAATAATTAACTAAAATAATTGGATCTAGTTGGTATAATAAAAATTAAATTTTTGCATCTTTTTCAAAAACTCTTTTTTTATTTTAATTTCAATATTTAGAAAATTTGATATTTTAAGTACCAGACAATTAAATTTTGACTAGATCCAAAAAATTTATTATTAGATTACTTCTCTAAGCTTGTATGAAGAAAAAGTTGGATTCATGATCATCCTCATTCTTTTCCATTTTGCTTTACTAGCTATAAAGAGATCAATTAGTAGATTATTCTCCCTTGGATTCAAATCAAATGTTTTTAAAATTCTAATCAAAAGATTAATTAAAGACTACGACTATTATACTCTTATTTTTCTAGCAGCAAAGTTCGACGATTGTTTAATGAAAATTTCGTGACCAATGTCCAAATCACTAAATACATAGACTGGCATATGGCCTTCAAAATAACCATATATTTTACCATAAGTTTTCGTCCATTCCTGATATTGTTCAGATAGATTTTTTTTCTTAAAAACTGATCGAACATTACCGAATAGAAATTCTGGTTTTGGATTATTAAAACCGCGTCTTTTAAAATAACCATAAGAGTACCATATTTTTCTTTTAATACAGCTATGAAAACAGCGTAACGTCCTGGGAACAAATTTATTTAAAATATTAACTGTTTGTTTATAATACTTTTCTTTAAAGAAATTAACCTTAAGCCTTGTTTCGTTTGTGATTTGGCTTGAATCAAAGACAATAAATATATTGCAAATATTCATTAGAGTATTATGAGGCAATGAACTGAAGTTATCAAGAAAAGGATCTTTTTTTATACTATTAAGTACGTGCTCATAGATGTCTATGTAGGCATTTTTTATAAAGATAGAAAGCTCTCTAACATATGTAAGAATTGCTTATCTAAACGAATCAGCTAGAAAGCTGATAGGTCGGTAACAAGTTTAAAAAGAAGTGGTGCTTTCAAATATTTGGCATCAATGCCGTATGAATACGTTACGCCATTTTGAAAAAAAAAATCTTCCTTATAAAAAAAACCTACGCTAAATAGATAAACCAAAAAAAAATTACAACAACAGCTGAAATTTTAATAAAAAAATGCTCATCTATTTTGATAAATAACTGTGATAATTCTTCCAAGTTTAGAAAATTAAAATGTGAGTTCATTCTAAATTGAAATTAAAGAAATATTTTAGAAAACCTCCATATTTAAAGGCTCTTAAAGATTTTTATTTAGTTATTTATGTGAGAGATTTTAATTTAAATAATTTAAAAAATAAAAAAATTCAAATGCAAATTCATTTTAACGACATGTCATTATTATAAGAAACCTTGTATTTATGACATGTCGTTATGTTGTTGACTTTCTTCTAATCATTTGGAATGCGATTTGAATTGTTTAGACTTAATTCACAAATGTCAATACATCGTTTCAATGTTTAAAAAAAGAGAAAACCTTTATTTTATTCAAAAGATTCTAAGTTGGTTTGCTTTTTTTGTATAATTTTTTTAATAAATCGATTGTTTTTATACCTATCTCTGAAATTGAGTAGTTAATTAAAAAAAAAATTAAACAACGCAATAAAAATTAAATGAGACATTAAATAAACTCAATTCAAAAAGTAAATTTGAGATAAAATTAAATAATTAGATATGCTTTCGATAACTAAATTTTTTAAAAAAATTCATAAATTTTTCATGGTTTTAGATAAATGTAGAACCTTTCTGGGTAATGAATTTAATTATTTTTTTTGGTCCGTCGAAAAGTTTATTTGATTTTTAATAATAATATTAAAAAATTTAAAGTTATGTTTAAATTGATTTTTTTGAGAAAATAATATTTAAAGGTAATTCAGTGTCCATAAAAAAATTGTTCCTTACTCTTAAGAATGATTTTTGATTGGGAAAGTTTTTTTCATTATGAAAGGGAATTATAAAAGTAAATTATAAAAATGATGCCAAAAAACATCTTAAATTATGGAACATTTATTTTTAAAAATTGATTTAAAAAGAAAAAGATTTTTTTCGTTTTAAAGCTGAGTTGATCCAATTGATTTGCGTGAATTGATAATATTCGAAAAAAAAAATCGAGGTTGCAATTTTTTCTGAAAAAAAATTTTTTTGTTCAGAAAAAATTTCAACTTGATACATTAGATTATAAAAAGTTAAGTCACCTGTAAAACTCTCCTTTTAATAGGTTATTCAAAATATTAAACAAATAAAAATAGTCTGTATTTTGAAACATATTTATTTTTATTTGTAAGATTATGTATCTCAGTGAGTCCACTAGACCACGGTTGTTACATGCTCAATTAGTGCTATCGATGTCTTAGGAAAGTAGTCCATTGTGTTGATATGAATATTTTTTCTAAACTGTGAAGTTGTTTACAAAAGGAAGTGTTTTTCTGATCAAATAGTCGATAGTGATCTCTTAAAAATTCAAATATATCATTACAAATTTTACTTTGTCTAATCTGCTTCAGAAAAAAAATTTTGTGTTTGTTCGTTTATAACGAAATCGCTTATAACGAAAATTCGGTTATAGCGAATAAAAAAAATGATGTTTAAAAAACAACAATCCATTAAATGTATTTTTTTACGGATATAACGAACTCGATTATAACGAAAACCCGTTTATAACGAAGACTTTTTTAGCATTTATTAGTATGTTTTTATACTGCACTGCTTTCAATTTTATGTCGTAGCCGTAGCGTACCGTTGCGTAGCGTACCTGACCGTACCGTACCGTAGCGTACCAGCGTACCGTACCGTAGCG
>NTPY01000281.1:66374-117897 GCA_002922825.1 Brachionus calyciflorus
GCAGGTTATTTGATAAACAATTTTTTTAAAATAGGGTGTATTCAAAAAGCCGTATTTTCTAATTTAGTATAAACGCTACTACGCTACGCTACGGTACGTTGGTACGGTACGCTGGTACGCTACGCTACGGCTACGGTACGACATAAAGTCGATAGCAGTGCAGTATCTTTATAACGAAATTAACAAAAAATTATGACTATTTATATTTATTGTCTGTCAATAAACGATTAAACAGTTAATCGTTTATTAAAGTTTTTAATTAAAAAAATATTATATCAATAGATATAGGTACCAATCTATTTATTTACCTTGAAACTGCTTTAAAAATTAAAATGAAATTAACTTTTCTTCGGTTATATTTTTTAACTCGAATCTTCGAAGTAAATAGGTATTAAGGTCTGCCAAAATTTTTTTTTAAAATTATTCTCTTTTCGGATATAACGAAGTTGGGTTATAACGAAAGGTTTTATGTCCTTAATGATTCATTTTTGAACTCAGAGGCTTCAAAATCTTCATAAAGGATGTTTTATTCACTTATAATTTTGACAATATCATTACTTTTCTTTTTCAAGTTTAGAAAAAATAAAATTAAGTTTAATCGAATTTTAATAGAAGTGTTGAATTTTTATGAACATGAAAGATCCAAAAATTAGATATAAAATTTATTAAAAGCTTTTCATTTGAGATTTTTATGATATCTCTAAAACTTTAAATATATTAGATTCCATGTGAATTTCATCACAAATTTACTTAAGTTCTCAAGAAAAATATGACATGTTACTTCACATTAGTATTTTTCAATTTCTTTTTTTTAAATTAAGAGTTACACCATTAACAGCTGTTCGAACAATACCCTCTTCAAATTCCAATTTTTCATAACTAATTTTATCGCTTTTTAAAAATTCAAAATTAATTAATAATTTGGCTAGAGCGATCTTTAATTCATTTATTGCAAACTTCATTCCAATACAATTTCTAGGTCCAGCTCCAAAAGCTAAAAAAGCAATTGGATGTCTTTTTTCTTTGTGTCTCAACGGATAAAATAAATTTGGATCAACTGGTCCCCACAATTCTTCATCATAATGTATACTCAATACATCAACTGCTATAGAATCATCTATTCCAAAACTAATGCCTTTAACTTGAGTTGGATTTGTACATCGACGAACAATCGTGCCAATAGGATAAACTCTCAAAACCTCTTTGATAAATAAATCTAAATATTCTAAATCTTGAACACTCTCTGAATTTACTAGACTTAAATCTGAACCAAAATGAGATGTTATTTCTTCGTAAAGTTTCATTTGCTCTTTTGGATGAGTAACTAGAACAAAACTAGCATTAGTCAGTGTATTACTTGTAGTCTCATAACCAGCTAACATAAATAACATTAAGCCTGAATGAACCTCCTTTGTTAATAAAAATTCAAAGATTAATTAAAATAAATAAATAATAGTTGAAAGAGAAATTACATCTTGAGTTAAATATTTTTTAATTTCATTCTGATCGGTTGTTTTTTCATTTTGAAATTGTTCATTAGCATCTAATAATAGTTGAATATAATCCTTTTTTCTATTAGCCAAAGGTCCATTTCGCTTTCTCAATTCAACCAACTCTCTTACTTTATACCTTAGCCAAAATACTGCTTGTAATTTATTACTATCGATAAATATCGACAAAACTCTTTGAGTCAAAATTAAGAAATCAACAATTATCGCACGAAATTCGTGAAAATAATCAGCTAAATATGTAAATAAATTCAAATGAGCAAAACTTCGAAATATTTCTTCAGACTTGTAAAAATATTCATTTTCTTTTTCATATTGAATGTTGATATCAATACCAAATGCACAATTCCAAATGCTATCCATTGTAAAACGTTTCATATATTGTGCTATATCTACATCGCATTCAATACCTTCTTTATTTAACACGTCTATCAAACGATCAGCACATGACACCAAAATCGGATCGAGCTTTGAAAAAAAATTTTAAAAAAAATAAAATTTTTTATTCTAACTATATGATTACTTCTCTAAGTTTTAATGAAGAGAATGTAGGATTCATGACCATTCTCATTCTTTTCCATCTTGATTTAGTAGCTATTAAAAGATCGACTCTTGGATCATTATCTCTTGGATTCAAATGAATTTTCTAATCAAATGTTTTTAAAAATTCTAATCAAAAGATTAATTAAAGACTACGACTATTATACTCTTACTTTTCTAGCTGCGAAATTCGATGATTGTTTAATGAATATTTCTTGAATAAAATCCAAATCACTGGTAACATAGACTGGTAGATGTCCCTCGAAATAACCATATGTTTTACCATAAGTTTTCGTCCATTCATAAAATTGTTCAGATAGATTTTTTTTCTTAAAAACCGATCGAACATTACCGAAAAGGAATTCTGATTTTGGATTATTAAAACCGCGTCTTTTAAAATAACCATAAGAATGCCATATTTTTCTTTAAAATAAATTTAATTTTTTCACATCAGAGTAATATTTTTTAAAATAATTTTACCCTAAATAGAATAAACTTAAGCCTAAAGTTGTAATACCCAATATGAAGCGTTTATCCAAATCGTTTAAGATTTGTTTTAAATCTTCTAGATGAAACAGGGTGTTGGTAGAGAAATTCATTATTGTTTTTTTAAATTATTATTTTTCTCTTTTTCAAAATAGAATGTCAGATAGAGAGAGAGAAAAGATTTTTCCAATTTTAAAGGTAGTTAAAAGGTAAAAATTGATTCTTGCAATTATAAAATGAAATATGCATATTATTTTAATTTTTTAAAAATGATAAAAAATTTGAAATTATAGAAAAAAATGTTTCGATAAAATCTAGAAAATTTCATTTCATGAGAATAAAACTTTTAGAAAAAATTACCTTTACCTTTTTATCGAGGTTTGCTCTTTTCATTATTGCGTCAATTAGACGAAATTGGCGAAATCCAATTTGGCAAATTAATAATAATTAGACCCAGTCAATTTTATTTTTCTGTGGTAGACATGATTCATTCTGTCAAATTTATGTCACAGATGAAAAAACTGACCACAAAATAAAAGACAAAATTTAATTTTGAATTTTCATCATAAAACTTAAATTTCGGTTTTAAAGAATTTTGAAGGAAAATTTCTGAGACTCTGTTGAATGACTTTGTTAATGAAAAAATAGAAGTTGCTTATAAGTTTTTTGGGCAGGGATAATAAGATAGTTTGTTTGGAAGTTTTAATGAGTGATGATTAAGCTTTTGAGTGTGTTAAAACAATTTTTTCTAATTTTTACTCAACCCAAATAGTGATAGAAAACTTTTTTAAATTTTTTATTAAAAAATTAAATCAAATTTTAAATTATCATAATTTTAAAAAAAAATAAAAACTTGCTCATTTTTTTTTCATTCAATTAAAATCTAAAAAAATTGAACAAAGAGGTGAAAAAATTCCAAACGACAGTGAAAACATTTTTATCTTGTTGATACTTTTTGCTCAATAAAGGAACTGAACTTGGCAATTTGGCAAAACTTTGCTTCATTTCATACAATTTGGCTACTTTAAATGCATTTACTTGTCTATTACTCCTGAATACTAAAGCCATTGCAAATGGTAGACCATCTGGTTCATTTTGATTAGCTGGTGTAAAACCTGATGGCATTATAAGAAAACCATTACCACTAGCAATAGCCAAATTACCAAAGTTATCATCTTTGCCGGCCAATTGTGCTTCACTATGCAATTTAACTTTGGATGTTATTGATGGTAAAAATAAACCATCAATATCAGCTGGAACTAATTCATTAAAAAAGCTTAAAAATTGTCTATTTAATTCATCAAAGGTCAAACAACCACCGTTGCACAATACACTTAAATCCATGTCTAAATTTAAATTGGCTGCATCGAATGCTGTTTTCCAATAGATATCGAGTAATGGACTTGACATTAGATTTCTAAAACTCGAAAATGGTTTATCTTGTCCGAAACGTTGAGCATCCGCCCAATAGTCTTGATAGGACTTTGGCAAACATGCAATTGTACATTGTAATGTTGATTCATCGACAGCTTTAGACAATCTAGTCAATGAGTCCTTTTCTGTTTGTGTTAGATATCTCTCGACAATTTGAATGCCCGAGTTTTTAATTCTAGTTAAAGAATCGTTAATTAAAGGCTTCAAAATTGGATCTACAAAATAATCATATTTGTAATTGGCGGATTCGTGTTGAAACGAATCGAAAAAATCTTTAAAAATTAAAACTTTTAATGTTTTTGCATCGATTGTTTTTGCTAATTCAATTCTTAAATTTGAATTATCAGTTAGAACTGAGTATGTATGAATTAAATCGTCTATGTGCTTGGCAAAAGGTCCAACTGAGTCTTTTCTTAAATTAACTGGTAAAACTCCATCGATTAAATTCGAATCAACTGGTGGCCTAAGACCAAAAACTCCATTAAAACTAGCTGGTCCAATTATGGAACCACCAGTATCACTACCTAAACTAACAACACCGAAACCAGCTGATATACCAGCTGCCGAACCAGAACTCGAACCAGAACATGTTCGTCTAGGATCAAATGGATTCAAACACAAACCAACTTGATCACTTTGATACAAAGCACCAATAGCCAATTGAGCCATGTTTGCTTTTGAAATTAAAACAGCACCTTCTTTCAATAGTCTGTCAATAACCATGGCATTTTTTTCAGGTACTTGATTACGAAATGGTCTTATACCAGCTGTTGTTGGAATACCAGCAATGTCTATGTTATCTTTTACAATAACAGGTATACAATGGAGACTACTTATGTTGTTAGGGTTGTTTCTATATTGTTGGTCTAATTGAGTAGCACGTTTAATAGCATTTGGATTATAGGATATTATGGCGTGTACATTTGGATCATAAGTGGCTGATCTCTCAAGAAAATAGCTTATTACGTCAACACATGACCATTTATTTGACTTTATAAGCTTGTGAATAGACTCTATTTTAAAGTCAAATAATGGATCTGAGTCGAGGTAAGAAGACTCAGCAGTACATATTGCAAAGTTAACAAAAATTAAACTTAAAATTAAGATTTTAAGCATTTTTTAAAAAATTTTGATAAAAATATTTTTTTTTCAATTTCGGATATTTAAAATGATAGAAGCTATTTATTTAATAAAGGTAATAAATGGAAAAATTCAAGAATTTTCTATTTTGTCATATGTTTAAGGCTACGAGTATTTTTATTGTTATTTAAGGAAATTAAAGTTTTCGTCAAAAGGCAAATATTAATTTCGATAGTAAATAGAAGAAAATTTTTTCTTTTATAAGAAAAAAAAGGTGAATCAGACATTATTTTATTTTGTTTTGGGTTGTGTCACACAGATACTTTGCCAAATAGATTTAGAAAAAAAAAATTTTTTTAGATTTCATAAATATTTATTTATTTATTTGGAAGCCACTTGACTTGAATTTAATACTGTTTTTTTCTTAATTTAAAAATTTTTTTTTATTTGTTGAATATCATGTTTAAGGATTTTGGCAGTATTTTAAAAAACGTGAGGTTAATAAAACAACTAGTTGTATTAGCTTGTTTGAGTCAGTTTATTATATAAGCTTAACATTTTTTCTCTAGGAATTTAAGTAAATTAGAGCAAAATTTTCATTTTTATTTTTGGCCATAGTCGATCTTTTTGTGAACAAATAAATAAATAAATAAATAACATTAAAAAAAGATATTTACATGAAACTGTGGCAAATATTTTATTAAAAAGTATTTTTTTAGAATTTGAGGTTATAGACACGAGGCCATCACTTATAATAGACGCTTTAAATTTTTCATTTATTATTTGCTGATGATGTTCAGAGACAATTTTGCATTTTTTTTTCACGTTTTTTTCTTCAAAAAAACAATTTTAGTTGGTAAAAAATACTACAAGTTATTTCTTTAATGACCCAAATTACAGAACGTAGTCCCAATTTTTAAATTTCGAGTCTAAAAACTTCCTTCATACTACGTCTATCGCTAAATATTTTTTTTTTATGAAAATGGAATCGTCATAAGGAAATTAGTTCCTAAATTATCTCTTGGTGTTATATTGAGTAAAACACCTAATTAACCCAGCCTGTGGCCGTCGAAACGTTACTTTTATTTAATATTTACTTCTCCTAATTTAGAGGATAATTCTATTCAAAAAATAAATAAGAAATGATTTTACAAACTAATATTTGCTTTAGCAAATGTACCTGATTCAGATTAATACTTTTTTTTTAACTAATAAGATAATTAATTGAAAGACTAAAAGAGTTTAAAACTTTAAAATAAGAAAACAATTAGTTAATTGGTACTTCATATAGTTTTTTTTTAATTTTCAACTTGCATTCATGGCAATTATTTGCAACTTTTTCGCATTTTTTGATGCAACTAGTTTTTGCATTTTTTCTTGCATTTTTTGTCGTCTCTGATGATGTTGAA
Source organism: Brachionus calyciflorus (assembly GCA_002922825.1). Lineage (NCBI taxonomy): Eukaryota > Metazoa > Rotifera > Eurotatoria > Ploima > Brachionidae > Brachionus > Brachionus calyciflorus. The sequence goes on from NTPY01000281.1 coordinate 72,832, forward strand.
CTAATCGGTACTGTCAAATCAAACGAAAATTTCAAAATTTTTTTTAAGGTTTTATGATTCTAAATTTCAAAGAATGTTTATAAACAATAAAAAAGTGAATACAGAATTTATTATTTTATTTGATAGAGATATTAAATAATTTTAGTTATTGTCCGATTTAACCAGTTTTGAATATATACAAGTTAGTGAGACTGGGATTAAAAGTGACTAATCGCAATTTTTCAAAAGTTTTCCGTGAATTTTATCTGGACCAATCGCCTTTGTTGGGTCTAGTTTTTTCTCAAAATTAAATAATTTAAATTCACATTTTAAGATTCACAAGAATATATTTTTGTTTAAAAAAAAAAATAAGAAATTTTTATTTATTTGTTTTTTTTGTTGTCAAAAATTTTAATTTTAAAAAATTGAATTTTAATTTAAAAAATTCTATTTAAAAAGTCTCTAAATATGGCAAGTTTTTTTTTTAATTAGATTTTTTTATGTACAATTTTATTCAAAAAAGGCCAAAGAATGGAACTTTTGTTCCCAATAAAGTTTGCTGCAAATAAAGCCTAAACTAGCCTTTTACTTAAATTCGGAGTTAAAAGCTGTTGATCTTTTTTTATTCCACCTTAATTTAGGCAAATTTTCCTTTTACTTATGGTTTAAAAAAAATCGAATTTTTTTTTTTTTACTAATTTAGAAGACAAGTATGAATTATGTAAACACACATGATTCAGCAATGTTAGCCTTTTGTCTTCTAAATTGGAAAAAAAGCAAAAATTTCAATTTTCTAAACCAAATGATTCGTTTATTTAAGTCAAAAATTTAGTTAAAATAAAAAGAAATAAACAGCTTTTAACTCCGTATTTAAGAAGAGGACTAGTTCAGGTTTCATTTTCAGCAAACTTTATTGGGAACAAAAGTTCCATTCTTTGGCCTTTTTTGAATAAAATTGTAAATAAAAAAAATCTAATTAAAAAAAAAACTTGCCATATCTCTAATTATAAAGAGCTAAGAATTAAAAAAATTTGATTTAAACACTTAAAAATGATAAAACAATTTTTTTAAAAAAATTAACCAATAAATCCAATAGATATTTAACAATAGAATTCTCTGATCTAAATGTCTCGTTTTCTAAATCTTTAGTTTTTGTAAGACTTTCTGTTTTTGTTATTGACTCAGTCGTAATTAATCCATTTAAAATTGTTTGAATTGTCGATGTTTGATTTGAAATTAATATTGCTGTTTGTTCATAAGTTGACGATGTTTCACTTTGACCATTAGTTACTTTTGTGGAATCTTGTAAAAAATTCATAGATGTTTGTATTGATGAATTAATTAGTGATTCATTTGTTGCAAATGTAAATTTTGAGAATATTTTATTTAATGGAAAAGATACTTTATTTTTTGATACAGCTCTGGCTAAATGATAATCAAATTTACCAAAACCATAAGCAACAAGAACATGATAAAGAGAATTTTCTGTAATATTAAGATAATTATCAACACCAATAACATTATTTTCTCTTGTAAACGAACAAGTCAAATTTGAGCCATCAATAGACAATTTAGAATTAGATAAGCCAACAGATGGTCGATTTGGGTCTAATTTACTAACTGTATAAAAACGGCCTAAATATTCATGACTTATACTTGTTGATTGACAAACAATTGCATTAGCACCAGTCATTTGACTTAATGGATTTAGACCAATAGCCAACCAGGCGTTATTTAAATCACCATCACCACCACCTAGATTAGACGTAATGGAAAATTCACTTTGTAAACCAGTATTTTTCCATTGGATATGAGAATTTAAAAGATTAATAGTTTGTTGTTGTTGTTGTTGACTAAAAATTAAATTGTTAAATGATAAAAATAAAATAAAATGTGAAAATTTCATTTTGTTTGTTTAGTGTAGTAAAAATAAATTTTATTTTGCAATTTTGTGGAACAAAATTTAGTATTTATTCTAAGGAAAGTTCATGATTTTTTTAGGTTTTTTTAGTTGTTCATAAATAAGATTTTTTACTTTTGAGAATAATCTGAAATAACGTAATTCTTCTATGATTTAATTTTGTTTTTCAATGGCCTCTATAGATTATAAAAAATATATTTTTTTTTTGAGAGAGAGAGCACGCAACATGGATATTGTCAAAGGGTGAAGAAAAAATAGTAGTTTGGCAAAGATTATAGAATTAAATTAAAGTTGAATGAAGTTATAAGGCACAAAATCTAATTTCTAGAAGATCGATCGAAAAAATATTTCTCTTCAAATTTAAATTTTTTTAAAATAAAATTTACCACTCGGTCTAGTATTTCACCCAGTGGTTAGAATTAAATCCTATTTGAATGGCAAATTTTATTTTTAATTTTCATATATTTAAAAGAAGACAAGATTAGGCTTTGTTTCTGTAAAATAAAATTTTTTAAAATTAAATACTGTTCTTTAACTGAAATAACGCCATCGTTACACCAGGGCTAAAGCAAAAGTAATTGGAAAAGCTCAATTAAAAAATATCTCCAAGAGATCTTTATGATAATCTATCCGTATCTATATAATTTGATGCCAAAAAATTTTGATAATCATTTTAAAAATTGAACATGACCACCTTCATTCACTAAAATTTTAATTAAATTTAAAATCCATAATTAATTAAATTGATACCATATTCTAGATATTAAGATTTTTTTTTTCATATAATTTTTAATGCAATTGAATACATTCAAAATCGAATAGAAAATCAAAATTAAAATTAAACAAATCAATAAAATTAAAAATTTAATTTGATTTGATTAGTAAAATTAAACAAAATAAAAAAAAACAACAACAAAATCAAATTAAAAAAAGTATGAAAAGGTTCCACATCAATATTCAATCGAAGTTGTTAAATAAGATTTTCCAAATAAATATTGCTGCAAAAATCGCTTTTAAAACATTAATTATTTATTTAGAAAAAGTTTACATTTAAAACATATCATAAATTTGAAAAACTAACAAAATGGGCGCAGGAAGATCAAGATGTTGTGGTGTACCAGCTATTCCAGTTATGCCAGCTTTACCAATTGCTCCAGCCTTGCCAATGGCTCCAGCTTATCCAACTTGTGGTGGTGGATACGGTGGTTATGGTAGTCTTGGTTATGGCGGTTATGGTGGTTATGGTGGTTATGGTGGTTATGGAGGCTTTTAAATAATACAAGAGAATATTTTTATAAGTCTTAAACCATCTTTATTTTAAAATAAATACTCAACAAATAATTTGACTTTTGTGTCTTTATTTAACAGCTTTAGAAATTTCAATAAAAATATCAAATAAAAAACCATAGATTTATGATTTATGTAAATGCGGATGCACCATAAAGTCGAATCGGTGTTTAAATTGATTTTTTCGTGGAATAAATATTAAATAGTTATGATTGAGATCAGGCATGATTTTTGTCTGAGCCCTCAAGGCAAAGTGTAAAGTTTTATTTTTTTTTTCATATTCTAGCCTAAAAAAGCACGCTGAATAACTTAAAAATATTTATTCCACGAAAAAATCAATTTAAACACCGATTCGGCTTTATGGTGCATCCGCCTTTACTACTACTACACCAAAAGTTGTCAAGGTAAAAGCAAGTTTGATTTTTCCCAAGACATTCCTAATTGGAGGAGACAAATTAAAGAAGAGATACAAAACTGACAATTAAAGAATATAAATCTGGAGCTAATAGAGGCTTCGAGACTTTTACTGATGAATTAAAAAAATCGATAGAACCTAATAATTTCCATATTCTACATTTAAATGTTAATTAGATTGCTTAAAAAAATTGCTGAGATTGATTACATCCTAAATTTAAAAATGTTTGATTTTATTTTTTTAAACAAATACTTTTTATAAAAATAATCTTTATTCCTGTATACGTCATGACAGGTCTGAAGACGCAGATGGTTTAATGGTCTTTTATAAAAACAACTATAAAATTGATAAAATTAAATTGGGTAACTTTACAAATGATTCCATTAAGTCCATATCATTTCGTTCACAAATAAAAATAAACTAAAATCAACTTTATTTCATGTTTTAAGCCACCATTTATAAATGAACAATCATTTATTGAATCTTTTGAAAGTCTTATTTATTCTAAAGATCTTAATGAACCTCTTTTTGTTATTGGAGATCTAGATATTGATCAGAAAGACCCAAGCTTAAAAAACTACTGGATAATACTAGACTGATAAATTTCACCAAAAAACCTACAAGAATAAATAAAAACTTTTATCAAGAGCTAAAAAATTCAAAAAAACAATGGCTATTCTTGATCTTGTTATTCATAATGGCGACTATTATCTAAAATAAAAGATCAAAAATTGATTGCTCATTTAGTGACCATTATTTTGTTGTGTCGTCTTTAAAACTACCATCGATTCAACCATCTTTACTTAAAGTAAAAGAAAGAAATTTATCAAGATACAATTTTGAAACATTTGAGTCCGAATTTTAAAATTTTGATCAAAAAAATTCAGATCTTTAACAAATGTTGAATAAATTTGGGCTTTTTTTAAAGAGCAGTTAATGCTAATTATTGACAAACTGGCTCCAATAGAATTCAACAACTATCTTGAAGGGCTTAACTTAAACAACTCTCATTAATTCGACAATTTATTTTAAAAGTATTAAAACAAAATAACTAGCATGTACATTTAAAAACTATACAGTCAGACTTTGATTTTATCAATGGTCTGCGTATAACGAAAATCGTTGACAAAAACAAATAATGACAAAATCAAAACTAAAACACAAGCTAAACCATTGCTCATCTAAACTAAATAATCGTAAAATTAATTTGACAAAATTAAATATTGACAAAATCAAAGTTGACAGAATCGAGGTCTGACTGTATTTAAAAAATACAATCAGATAAAGAAGATTTATTAAGAAACAAAAATGAAGTAAAAATAATTATTATATGGAAGATACATTTGAATACTTTTATTCAAAATTTTGTGATTCTTTCATCTTGAAAGACTTAGACTAAACAGCAACAAAATTTTGGCAACGTCGCTTTTTTTCACTATTTTATAACTCCTCCCTAACATAATTTTTTGTGGTACTTTTTTCGTTTAAGGCGAGAAATCATTATAAATTCATTGTGAAAAAAATAAATTTAAATAATAATTTGTCGCTTTTTTTCACTTTTGAAATTATTGCAATTTTTCAATATTAGTATATGCTAGGCTTAATTAAAAAATTTAGGATTTTTTCTTAAAAATGATGACAGAATAAACCAAAATTGCAATTTAAAAACCAATATCCTAAAAGTCAGTACCAAACACCCATAACTTGTTGCTTTTATGTTATTTATTTTTGTGAAAAATTAAAAAAAAATGAAGATAAATTATTTAATTGAACTCATTATAAATCACTTTTTTTATTAAGTGCAATAAAAATAGAAAAGTTTTTTTCTGCCGGCTCCATATTTCGCGAAATATAATAAAAAAATATGGGTCATTTTCTCCTTTATTAATGTATCAAAAAAGATGATAACCACTGCAATTATTTTTAAATTATTTTAATTTTTTATTTAAATTTTATTAAAAATTGAATAAATCAAAATTATTGCTCAATTATAATTAGCTTTTTTTGGCAACGTAGTACTTCCCCGCACTGTAATCTCCACTCAAAAAAATTATTTGGCGGAACTCAAATGAAATAAAGTGTGAACTGATTTAAAATTCAGTGTGAAAATAATAAATTATAATATTTTTTTTAATAATTTGCCACTTTTGCAAAAATTGAAATTTAAAATAAATATTTAAAATAAATGATGTAATATTGAGACTTTTTTCAAAAGAGTAATTTTAAGGTCTATATGATATTTAGCTTAAAACGAATAACATTACTTGGAATATAAAAAAGTCTTTTGGCCATGCCGTCTTATCTCTAAATTTACTAAAATTATTTAAGTATTCGAAAATTTTTTTTTTAAGAAACTTTTACCGAAAAAAAAACCTAATCTTATTTTAAATTTTTTTGTTTTTATTTTCATAATTTGCAATATTTTCTTGGTAAATGATTGTTTTTTTTTAAGACAAAATATTTTGATAAAGTTATTGGAAAGTTATAATGAGGAGTATATATCCACTTTCTTTTTTATCTATGCCGCTTTTTCACATTTATTTGTTAATTAGAGAAAAATGAGCAGGGACGACCAAAAGTTGCGATTTTTGAACTTTAAGCTAATTTTTCTCTGGACAGGTAGGCCGAATCTAAAAATTACAGATATTCATTAGCCCAAAAACCACTCAAAGAATTAACAATAGTCATCATTTTTTTTTACTTAAGCAACCAATTATTCAGCCAACTCGATCGCAACTTTTGGTCATCCCTGACAATGAGTGTGGAGAAATACTCTGATACGCTTTTTTTCACTATTTATTTGAACTTTAGCCGCTTTTCACATTTAATTTTTAATTAGAGAACAATAATAGTGAACAAAAGCGATGATACGAACATAGTGAAGCTGAAGCTACAAAAAAAAATAATTTAATTTCTAACCCTTTTTTAATTTTATTTAATTTTTTATTAAATAAATGGGTACGATCGTCTTGAAAGAGATAGACGAATGTCTCTTGATCGTATTGAACTGTAAATAACTACATTAACACTCAAAGGACGGACGGGTTTATAAAACCTTTTTGCTTTGTTTTTCATAATTTTCACGGTAATATTTAAATTTTCAGTTTTGATATTTTTAATAATTATTAAGTATAGTAAAATCAATAAAAAAAATTATTTGATCTTTAAAAAATATTATAATTTTACGGAGAAAAAAAAATAATATCCTTTAAAATTTCTTGTATTACCGCAAAAAAATTGAAAATCCCCCAAAATATGTTATTACAGAATTTCATTTAATCTAAATTTATTAATTTTAAACCAAAAAATTCTCAAATAAAAATTTCTTAAACGTGATTTTGTTTCAAAAGGATTTACTCCAAATAAAAAAAGTTTTTGGTATCAGTTCGATTTATTGAGTGTAGGTTGATATTTATTTAATTAATTTACATTTAATTTTCTTAAAATAGTTTAATTTAACATTATTAAAGTAAAAATTGAAGTTTCCAAATAAATTTAATGCTTTTATGATGAGTATAATCAAGAAAAGACGAAAAATATGAATTTTTTATTCTTTGGAACACCAACTCCTAAGGAATAGAGCCTATGTACAAAGAATAAACAATATTAGAATAAATTTTTAAAGTTAATTTAATAAAGTTATTTTGAGAAAAGAAGAACAATTAGGGCTGATCAAAAGGTTGGCCCTAACTAAAATTCAAGCTATTTTCTGTCTCTAAAAATGGGTCTAATTTTGAGTTTTATTTCTATTTTTTATTTTAAACAGTATTCCTTTACCTTTTTAAATTAGTAAAAATTGATATTTTATTCACAATCTTATAAAACAAAGTTAAAACTTATGTTAAATATTGAATAAATTAATAAAAAAAATTCGGCTTTGGCTTTGATTTTTTTTATGACTGGTTTTTCATAGGTCGGGTTTTATAAACCCGTCCGTCCTTAACGGTATCAACATTTTCCGTCCTTTGAGTGTTAAAAAGTCAAAATCGAATAGAAAATCACAATTAAACATTTTAAAAATTGAACATGACCACCTTCATTCACTAAAATTTTAATTTAATTTTAAATTCCATAATTAATTAAATTGATACCATATTCTAAATACAGTGCTGCTACGATACAGTGTTTTTACGAAAATTCACATGAAATTACGTGAATATACCTAAAATTACGTAAATTTACCAAAGTAAAAAATTGTAAAATTTACTTGAATTTACCGGATTTTACGTAATTTTACACGATTTCACGTAAATTTTAGTAAAAAATAAAAAATCCAAAAAAAGTCAAATTTTTGGAAAAAATAGTAAATTAAAGGAAAAAATAGTAAAATAAATAATAAAAAAAAATTAAAAAAAATCGCTTCTTTTTTTTAAAATTTCATAAAAATTTTACAACTTTTGATGTATTAATTTAAATAGATCTAATTGTAATGAATTAAATAATATGTTGGAAAAATATGGTCTATTTGCTTTTCAGCATAGAGCCTTAGAGAGAATGCTGACATTTTCATACAAAGTTATTAATTTTGCTAATTCACCGCCACTCTTGAAAGAGCAATTGGTTAAAAATGAGACCAGAAATTTGATATATGATCTAAGGAATAAAGATCAAATAATTGAATGTGGCTCTAAAACAAAGAGTGGTGAGAATACGTTTAATGTGTATTTTCAAGATTATCAAATAAGTTTATTGTTGACAAATTGGACCTTAAGTTTAGTACTTTTAAATTGTCTATGTTTAATAATATTAACTTGATTTATGAAAAAGCCATTAAAGTTTTTGATAAATTGAATTTGAATTTAAAAAGTTTTGTTTTTTAGGAAAAGCTTTTTTTTTTTCATTTTTCTTTTTTTTTATTTTTGATAAATTTGTATTCTTTTTTTTATGAAAAATTGAATTTAACTTTTAAAACAATTAATTTTAATATTTTTGAATAAATGGAGAGTTAATCAGTCTAGCAATAGATAAGGGCACTAGCCTGCTGATTTACCTTGAATAATGAAAATCGAATAGAAAATCAAAATTAAAATTAAACAAATCAATAAAATTAAAAATTTAATTTGATTTGATTAGTAAAATTAAACAAAATAAAAAAAAACAACAACAAAATCAAATTAAAAAAAGTATGAAAAGGTTCCACATCAATATTCAATCGAAGTTGTTAAATAAGATTTTCCAAATAAATATTGCTGCAAAAATCGCTTTTAAAACATTAATTATTTATTTAGAAAAAGTTTACATTTAAAACATATCATAAATTTGAAAAACTAACAAAATGGGCGCAGGAAGATCAAGATGTTGTGGTGTACCAGCTATTCCAGTTATGCCAGCTTTACCAATTGCTCCAGCCTTGCCAATGGCTCCAGCTTATCCAACTTGTGGTGGTGGATACGGTGGTTATGGTAGTCTTGGTTATGGCGGTTATGGTGGTTATGGTGGTTATGGTGGTTATGGAGGCTTTTAAATAATACAAGAGAATATTTTTATAAGTCTTAAACCATCTTTATTTTAAAATAAATACTCAACAAATAATTTGACTTTTGCGTCTTTATTTAACAGCTTTAGAAAAATTTAGCCATTTTATTCACTTGCTAGAAAGCATAACGTAAATATTGTTAGAGCTTTTAGGATAGATTTTCACTGACCATTTTTGAGTTCTCTTTGTCTTCATTTGAATCGAATTTTTTCGACTCTTTTTTGCCATTCTTTTCCATTTTATCTTTAAATATTTTTGCATAAGATCGATTTGTTTTCTTCAATTGAACATTTTCACATAAATATACCGAACGTAATGCTTTATCTAAATACCCATTAGGATTCATTTTATTTTCTTTTTCAATTTTAGGCAATATAAACTTTTCATCTAAATCTTTTAATCTCTTCATCTCTTCATATACTGGCAGAACTCTACAATCATATTTAATCAAATAAATTGATGGTTCATAATAAAAACAATATCCAATTAATTTTTTTGATAAAATAAAATTGGTATTATTTTTATTTAGAAATGAAATATCAATTGGTTTATAATAAGTATAATTATTATTCTTTTGTAATTTCTTTTGACTGGGCTCACGATTTATTTGAAAGTGTACTTTCTTTTCCAAAGGAATCAACGGATCGTTTTTTATTAAAGGCTTTTTTGTTTTCAATATGCTCTTTAATTCTTTATTCATTTTCTTATTTGTTTTAAAATTTTGAATTTTAAATTTTCAAATAACAAAAAAGAATTTTTATTATTTTTCGTTATTCGTAAAAAAGAAATTAAAATTTTAAATTTTTGTAAATTAGAACAAGAAAAAAAAAAGAGAAATTAGATTTTCAAATTTTTTTTATTAAAAAAAAATTGAATTTTTTTTTCGAGTTTTTTTTTTAGTTTAGGCAACTGGTTGAGGAGCAGCTGGTTGTTGAGCTGGTGCAGCTTGTAAACCTTTAACTTCACTATATGGTTTAGTGATTTCTTCCTCGACTTTTGGCTCCGAGATGATAACGTGATCTGGTAATGGACGTTTTGGACCAATTTTACCTTTAAGAAAAAAATTATTTAAAATTAAATTTTTTTTTCAAATAAAAATTTTTAAATGTAAAAACATTTTAAAATCTTTAAACTATTTTTTTAAAGTTCAAAAACAGTTATGAAGTTTTAAAATTTTTTTTCGAAAATTTAATTTCAATCACTTGGGTTTTTATTAAGTTAAAAAAATCCCAGTGTGTCTATTTTCGATAATCAAAAAATTAAATGTATGATACGTCAAAATCCCTGGTCTCACAATTTTAAGAGACAAATCAGAGAGGGTAAAGTATCAACGTTTTTGCTCTACGAAATTTAACTTTTAGCGTTCTTGAACTATATTTTATTTAGAGTTTCAAGAATGCACTCAGTTTCGATTATTTGAATAAACAAAAAAAACTTAAATATTATTTGACTTACCAGTTGGGTCGTATTTCAACATAATTCTGATTTTAATACCCAAAACACCTTGTCTCAATTCGACGTGTTTAACGGCTCTTTGTACATAGTGATTGATTGGATCACCTGAGTGAATCATCAAACCATCGACAAACTTCATGGCTTTGGCTCTTTGACCTCTCAATTTACCACTAACAATTATTTCGCAACCTTTAGCACCAGACTCCATTACGAAACGTAATACACTGTAACATGCTCTTTAAAAAAAATTAAAATTATTTACGTTAAAAATTCTTTTTTTTTTTTCTTAAATTTTTATTTATTATTAATTGTTGAAACTTAAAATGGCACTTGGAAATTTATTGACAAAAAAATTTCAAGCTTCCTATGCATCACTGTTATTCCTCCCGTTAAGTTATTTGGCAGATTTAGGTCCTATTTTTAAAAAAAGGAACCAATCCGTGGCGATAGAGGGTTTGTAACAAGAAATAAATTGTAGAGACTTAAAATGGCACTCTTAAATCTATTGAATAAAAGACTAAGAGCTTCCTATGTATCAGTTATATTCCTCCCGTTAAATTATTTGGCAGATTAAAGTCCTATTTACTATAAAAGGAACTAATCCGTGGCGATAGAGGGTTTGCAAGAAGAAAAACATTAAAATTGTAGAGACTTAAAATGGCACTCTTAAATCTATTGAATAAAAGACTAAGAGCTTCCTATGTATCAGTTATATTCCTCCCGTTAAATTATTTGGCAGATTAAAGTCCTATTTTGTTTAAAGGAACTAATCCGTGGCGATAGAGGGTTTGTCTATTTAATAAACTAAAAATGTCGAAACGAAAAATGGCACTTGTAAATCTATTGATAAAGATAACAAGCTTCCTAAATTTCGTTTTAATTTATCTCCAACATTTATTATTTGTTTTGGCAGATTTAAATCTCATTTAGTAAAGAGATTAATCCGTGGCGAAGGAGAATTATTATAAAAATAAAAAAAAAACAAATTGTAGAGACTTGAAATGGCACTCTAAAATCTATTAAAAGAGATATAGAGCTTCCTATGTATCACTGTTATTCCTCCCGTTAATTTATTTGGCAGATTTAGGTCCTATTTTATTTAGAGGAACCAATCCGTGGCGATAGAGGTTTAAATAAAAAAATTATTTTTGAAATTGTAGAGACTTAAAATGGCACTCTAAAATCTATTGAATAAAAGACTAAGAGCTTCCTATGCATCACTGCTATTCCTCCCATTAGATTATTTGGCAGATTAAAGTCCTATTTTGTTTAAAGGAACTAATCCGTGGCGATAGAGGTTATTTATAAATAATTAGATATTTTTTTTAAAATAAAAAATAGATTTGTACCTACGGACTGGTAGACCACCGAGTAATTTGTATTTGAGTGATTCGGCTTGAGCAACAGCGCACAAACCTCTAGTGGCAACTTTTTCAGCATACAATTCAACAGTATCGTCATCAAAGTTGAATCTTTTTTGTACAACACTAGTCAATTCACGAATACGACGGCCTTTCTCACCCAAGACTTGTTGAGTCTTTGTGGCTAAAATGATAATTTCAGTACGTGTTGGTGTGACACGTACTTCAACACCAGAGTAACCATCTTCAGCTAATTCCTTAGTGAAGAAGTTGTTCAATTCAGCCTTGAATATACCACGACCGACAAACTAATTCAATAATAATGAGAAATAATTAATTTAAAAAAAATCCGTTTTAATCAATGGTTTATAATTGACATGGGTCAATTACAAGACCATAAATTCATAGAAAAAACAAGATTACCTACTTTTCTTTTTTTCGATACAGCAACAGTACTGGCCATTTTTTTTCAAATACCTTAGACTTTAAGGAGCCTGTCTTCTAATAAGAATAAAAATATATATTTATATATAAATAAGAAAAAGAGAGAGAGAGAGAGAGAGAGAAGGTTTTTTTTCAATTTTAAAAACGAGTATATGTTGTTGAAAGCATTATAGTTTTTTTTTTGTTCGTGTAAAGTTTTTATGTTCAGCATTCAAGTGTATGCATAGTGATTGCAAATTATTATAATTTCAAGCACCTCGTTGAAAATTTATTTTTTTTTTGCATTTTTTTTTATTTGAAATCTATTTTAATGACATTCAACTTTTGTTTGAAGATAGATTTCAAATTTTATTTTAACAAAAAAAAAACGAAATAGCTTTAGTTTTAGTCTTAGTATTTTTTAAAGTGCAAAAAAAAATTCAACTAAGATGTTTTATAACTGATATTGTTCTTGAGCGGTTTAACCATCTTATAAAAACATTGACAACATTGGATGTTTAAGATATCTTTTGACTTAAGTTAATTCAAACGATTTTGCTACAACAAAAAAATTTAAAAAAACATCCATTAAACTGTTTTGAAAAAAAAAAAAACTGTAAATTTTTTAATGCCTAATGAAGATTTCCTCCATATATGCGTAAAAAAAGTGTAAGCTCTTATTTTAGCTTTTATAAAGATTGCATCAAATTAAGACTGGAATTTAGGTCATGGAAAAAGTTCTCATAAATCACTAAATGAAGCATTAAGATTAGAATCAATTACTCAAATTTATTTCAAGCACAAATTTTTTTTTCTAAAACAATCAAGTTAATCGAAATTTATTTGAAGCTTTGAGACAAGAAAAATCGGATGAGGTAGAATGGCGAACTTTAAATGAGAAAAATTCACCTTAAATGAAAAAAAATACACTAAAGAATGAGAAAAAAACACTTTCAATTTTTTTTCTAGAACAAAAGTACTAAATTTTTTTTGATTGTTAACAAAAACAATTGAGAAAATTGCACTTTGAATGATAAAAACACACTCATATAAGAGAAAAACACACCTTAAAATGAGAATACAATCCTAAAATTCTAAATAAAGCTATTTATTTATAAAAAATTTTAAAAAAAATTAAATTTTTCTTTCTTAATGTGTTTCAAGATTAAAAGTCTAATAATAATCAAATTTAAGGATAAAATAAAAAAATTCAGTATTTCTGTTTCTCTAATACGAAATTTTTGGGTTTAAATGTTGGTTTTCGAGGTCTTTCTCTTTTCTTTGATTCAGAAATAATTGGTTCTAAACTTAATGCGTTTTCATTTGGATTTGATTCGAAGCTTTAATATTCATTTATTCATCATTTTTACCAGAGTTAGACAAAAGTCAAAAAATATTCAGAAAAGTTAAGTCCGACTTTGTTTAGATGATTGAGATGGAAAAGAATTTCAAAATTAATATCAAAAGGATTTTATAAATTTAAACTCGAGAAAAAGTTTCAAATGGTACATTAGATGTAAAAGTATTAACCAATCTCTCCATATATTCCGACAAAATTCTCGAATTTAAAAATATAAAAAAATTTGAACTAATACTTTTAGAAAATCCATTTTTCATTCAATTTAACAAATTAATATTATCAAATATAAATTTTGATTTATTCTATTTAAATAGTAAAATAATTTTATGCAATTCAAGTTCTAAAACAAGAGATTATTGGAATAATTTTAAATATTATTTCAACGGCTTTAAATTGGAAAGCATTTTAATAAGAGTTTAGTTTTCTTTTAATATCGAAATTGTCCAAAAAAAAAAAACTTCTGAATACTCCAGAACTGTTTTAAAAAATACTCACATAAAATTTAATAAAAAAATTAGTCTACCAAGTTTAGAACATTAATATTTTTCCAAAAATTTTACCACAACTTGACAACCCTTTCCATTTTTATTTGTCATTCAAAATTTTTAGCGTCTTTTTCCTTTTTGATTGTTTACTTGCACTTTGTATACATGATTTATTATTTTTGGTTATTGAAATCGTTGATTTTCCAAAAAAATTGGAAAAAAAAAGTAACTGAAACTTAAAGGTAGAAAAAATTGGACAATTGTAAGATAAGACAAAATCTCATAATCTAGTAGGAATATTGAGAAAATGTGTGTTTCCAACTAAGTATAATTATGAAATGACCTACAAGACCAAAGAATTACCAAGATCTGGGAGACTCGAAAGCTTACCAGTCGAGATGAGTATTATATTTTTAGAAAGGTCAGAATCAATCCTACAATACGCTAAGGTTCAAATGGTGCAAAGATGGACTGTTAAAGACTGGTCAAAAGTTTTTTACAGTGATAAATCTAATTTCAAGTATTAAACAAAAAGTCAAGAGTGTTCCTAAAAAGTTTCGAAAACAAAAAGTATCAAAGTAAGTTTTGTTTATCAAAGTTGGAGAAAGGTGGAGGTTCGATTGGAATTTAGGGATGTATTAATCATAAATGTACTGTATGTTGCACTATTTATAGAGGCAGTGTACATGGAGACCCTGGATAATCACTTTTTACCATCAGCCGAAATTATTTTGATCAGCGTCAAGATTGGATTTTTCAGTAAGATGGGGCTAGTTCACATAATTCTCATTCGGTTCGAAACTGACTTCAAGAAAAACAAAAATCGGTCCTTCCTTGGTGCTCAAGAAAACCTGATATTAATCAAAAAGAGAATTTATGGTCATATATTTACCATAAAATGGTAAGTACAAAGATTAAGTCAGTAGTGCATTTAAATAGCGTTCTTTAAATGAATTTTTGAAAAGTTCTAGTGAATTAGTAAAGAACTTGATTGAATCTATGCCAAAACGTGTGGCTGAAAGTATTAAAGCTAAAGGCGGTCATTTTTTATGTTGAAATAAAATATGTTCTAAATTTTGTAGACTTTCTATTTTTTTGAAAATATATCTCTTTTTTTTGCAAATTTTTCATTTCGTTTTTTTTAATCTATCCCAGTTTTTTTACTTTTCCGATAATAAATTAATTTATCAAAAAGATTCAAATAAAAAAAATTATTTTTGTTTTTTAATTTAGAAACAAATCTAAAAACAAACCCTTTATAAAAAAAATTTAAATGTTCTAAATTTTCTAGACATACTGTATGACTAAATTTTTTTGAGAATGAAATAAAAAAATTTCGTGTACTTTTTTGAATTTAAAAAGCGTCTTTTGGATATTTTGGGTTGTTAAATTATTTTTCTTTCTGGGTAATTGAATTTTTCATTTTTTTTTCGCAGAATGCAGAGGTTTTGCAGACTTTCTTATAAGCTGCAACTTATGAAGTTGCACTTAGTTGCATATTTTTTTCATTGCAGAGATGTTTTTTTAATATTTTTATTTAAGTTTGATTATTTTTGTGCTGTTTTTTTGTCCCAAAACTCATAATGTCTACATTTCAAATTTAAGCCTTAACAATTCTATTAGATTCGATCGAATCGAAGAATGTTCTACTCATCGATATTTTTGCAATTTTCAGAATTTTATTTAGTTTTTCCAATTGTTTATACAAAGCCAAATTTAAATTATACTTGTACATTATTATGGCTTAAACAAAATTGGAAATTACTTTTTCTTGACTAACACTGACATCTTAAGAACTACACTGTAAAAAATAAAAGCGACTAAGACACCATTTTTAGGCGCTTGAACTAGATGTCATCTTCGAGAGTTTTCAATACGCTTTTAGTAGTCACCATTTTTAAGGCGCTTTTTTTAAGTCATGTCTAAATTAAAAGCGACTAAAAATTGGTGTCTAAAATAAAAGCTACTAAAGCCTAAAGTAAGTTAAGTGAATTTAATAAAAATCTATTCTTTATGATCTCAATTATATTTGAAACTAGTATTTGAATAATTTTTTTGTTAATTTCGCGCGAATAAAACATGTTTTTGCCTAAAATACAAGATCCGCTCTTCTATTTGAGATAATACGGTACAAAGAAAATCCTAACGACTTTATTTTCTAAATCTTTTTTTTAAAAAAACAATTATTTTATCTTTTAAATTTTACTAAATTGTGATGAACTTTCTTAAAAAAATGATACCATTTTATAGTTTGTTTTTTAAACAAGCCCCTTTTTTTAGCCACTTTCTTTTATTTATTTTTGAAAGTGACTAATTTTAAAAGCGACTAAAAAAAAGCGTCTTAAATTCTTATAAAATCTAAAAAAATTATTTTTTAGACGCTTTTTTTAGTCGCTTTTAAAACAAGCCACTTTTCTCTTAATTTTGACTCATAAGTGACTAATTTTGATAGCGGCTAAAAAAATACGTTTTAATTTAAGTAAATTCTTAAAAAAATTAAATTTTTAGGCGCTGTTATTTTTTAGACGCTTTTGAAATGTGTCTAAGTCGCTTTTATTTTTTACAGTGTAATTCAACATGGAATTGTTTTCACATAGGAAAACATTTCTATTAAGATTAACGCGTAAAGAATTTTTTAATTTATGCACATTATTCTAAAAAATAATAAATTATAAAAAAATTGAAAAATAAAAATTTTAACATGTTTCGCCTAAGAGGACGTTTTTATTTCGTTAAAGAATAAATAGTGAATATAAGATTTACAGATTCTCGGCGAAATTATCAGCTTAAGTAAACAACTCAAGAAGATGGTCACTGAGTAAAACTCAACCAAAATTCATAATACCTTAAAAGCTAATCTTAGAAATAACTTTGCTCTGTACAGTAAATTTCAATTCGTCATTTCAATTGATTCAAAATGTTATAACTTTTGAAAGTTATAAAACGGAAAGTTATAAAATTATTCTGTAAATTAAACAAAATTAACAATTTTGCTATACACAAAAATATTGGTTTAAATAAATGCTCAAAAAACTTAGCTGCATACAAATAGTAAACTGGAAGAAGAATATTCAAATGTGAATAGAGCAAACAGCAAAACAGCTAAAAGAATTAAATGAACCTAAAAAAACCGGGAAAAATATTTACAAATCTGTTACCCACCCATTATCACTTATGTATCTACCATGCAGTTGATGCTATAAGATAAGAAATTAATAGCATATGTTTGATACATATCTCAGAAGCTAAAATCTTCGAGATGCTGACAATGCATTCTAGAGCTTTCTATCTTAACATCTACTACCTAAGTGCACATGTATATTTGGTCTTTCTTTAGGAAATTCTTCTGGTAATGATTTCGTATCAAGAGTTGTTTAGTCGTTAACCAAAACGGTTAACCGTTAATTAACCGTAATTTATCTAATCATTATTAGGTTAACGGTTAACCAGATTTTTTTACATGGTTAATTGGTTTAAACCACGGTTATCCATTATTGTATCAGATGAAGAAGAGAAAGGAATTGAAGAAGATATTCCATCCTCTAAAAGAATTTGTACTGACATTCCAACTACAAGCTCAGCTCAAACAGATAATGTTGATGCCGACAACATCAATAAATGTAAAATTTGTAACACGCAATTAAAGAAAAGAAAATACTTATATTGCGTGAATAAATGTAAACAATAATTTTTTATTATTTTAATTAATTAATTTTGTTTTTTTTTATATTTTTTTGGTTACTTTTATAAAAAAGTATGGTATTTTTATTCGAAATATGGTTTAAAAATGAAATTTGTGATATTCTTATTTTGTTTGTTCAAAAATAAAACAATTAATAATAATAATATAGAAATATTATTTTTTTATTAAATTTGTGGTATGATTTACTATTTTTATTGTTTTTCTAACTATTTTTATGGTTAAATAATATTAAGGCTCTCCATTATTTGGTTAACCAAATTATGGTTTGATATTCAGATTTTATTTTGATATTTTTTCGATTAAAAAAGCGGCAATGTGTACATTTTTCTTAAATTTTAATTCGTCCTTTTTGCTAATCAAAAAAAATTTAAATATGCATTAAAATTCACACTAAATTTTAGAAAACCATTTTATGCTAAATAATTTTGAACATTATTTAAAAACTAAAAAGATACTTTGGTCCTTAAAAAATTCACTATGAAATCAATTGAGTGTTTAATTTTTTATGAGCAAAGATCTTTTTCTATTTTTTCGATGTAGTTTTAAAAATGGATAGTTTTAAGTACTTTCTTTGTGGTTTGGTTAACCATATTTAAGTTAACCTGAATTCGGTTAACCATTGACCAAATTTACTTTTAACCATACAGTAAACCGGTTAACTTTTAACCACCGAGCAACTCTATTCGTATCTAATGAATTTTTTATTTACGGAATCAAAATAAAGGTTTCTCTACCAGAGAATTTTAATGTATCAATGGTAACACCAATTCCTTAAAAAGGTATAACGATTCTTCCATCGGACTCTAGGCCGATATCGAGCGTAAAACTAAATTTTATATAATTTTACAATTGGCAAGAATTAAATGTGGAAAAAACAAGAATAGAGGCAATTAAAAAAAGATCAAGTATTGAAAAAGCCAATGTTGATTGATAATTGTTATTATAAAGAAATTACCAACCAAAATTTACGACTCAAAGGAAATATTACTTAAATCAAAATTTATTAATTTTTATTTTATTGTAAAAATTATAATTAAACCTGTAAATAAATAATAAAACAAATTCAATTTTCTTTAAAATAAAACCTCTGATACGATCATGTAAATCTAAAGAAAATAACCAATAGAAATAACTAAATCAAAATTAATTATAATAAGGTTGAATTTTATTTTTATGCATCAAATATTTTAACATGAAAATTTTGATTTGAAAATAAGAGATTAATAAGAGACTAGTAGTAGCCGTTGCTTCGCTGCTGGTTAGATTATTTTTTATAAATAGGTGAAAAATTAATCGAATTTTTGTGAACAAAAAACAATCAGAAGAGACTTAATTTACGAAAATCAACCACTTGTTGACTAAGTCTCCAAAAACTATGCAATTTTAATAGGATATTTGATTGAGAAATCTTTTTAATTTGTTATCAAAGGACAAAGAACATTTTTTTTAAGTGTCATATTTTTTTTATAAAAGTTATCGTTTTTACCCGATTTAAAAAATCGAAATAAAATAAACAGTCAAAAACGTTTAAATTTTAACTTACCGTAGTGCCTCGCTATATCGACCATGATCTTGTCAATGAGTATTGTAAAATAAATCCTATAGATTTCTGTAGGATTATTTATTTTACAATACTCATAAGACTATGGTGGATACAACGAGGCACTACGGTAAAATATTTGAGGATATTTTTTAAATCTCATTTTAATCTGATATATTAAATTTATACCATCGCTTTTATTATTGAAAAAAAAACATAGTTTTTAAGACTCCCAAAAACTGGGTGGTACAATTTTGAAAATTTACCCGTACAACAATTGATTAATTACGGTAAATGTATTTTGTAAGCAATTTATGTGTGCAATAAGTTTTTTTTGGGATGTATAATTCTTATTCCCTCGATTTATAATCGAAAAGCCGTTGTCTATAGACTTTTGAAATTACTTGCTAGATGATTTTATATATAAAGTCACTGGGGACATGTTAAAAAATCGAACCCCCAAAATCAGTCAAAGAAGCTTTTCATCTCTAATGTGCCTATTTTAGTTTATTTTGTCGCTCTTTTTTTAAATTTTTTTAGAAATGTACTTTTAAAAAATTTTGTGTTTAAAACGTCAAACATCTTGACCAACAATATATTTTCATCTTCAAGGCTTATGGCGGTGCTTATGAATGTAATTAAGAAAACGGTCACGCCAAAATTTTTTCATTTAATTTATATAATTTTTTTGCTCTTTTTAAAGGTTTCCTAAATCATAAAAATTAGTTAAAATTTAGTGGTTTTTGAACCCCAATAATTCAAATTTATATAAAATAACTTTATGAAAATTTTTTAGGATAAAGAGCTAACAATTCTTTACAAAAGTCGGTTTTAATTTGAACAATTTGATTGATTCCCAAAATAAAGCTTACTAATGTTTAAGAAAAACTAAGTTTTTATTTTCAAGATTTATAGAAAATTTAAAGAAACTAATATTAATCACTTAAGGCATCTAAGCAAAATTTTGCCCAGTCAGTTTGAGTAAAAATCTTGAACATTAAACGAAATCCTGTTGCAAGCGAACGCTGATTTAGACATGAAATTAATTTATAATTTTATTCAATGTCACTACTGGTAATGAGCGCAGTTCTTTTTTACAAACAGCTCCCATAAATAAGCGTTCAAGGTAAAAGTAGTTTTTCCAAAAATTCCAATGGAAAAAATAGCTAAACCCACTGCAAAGTTTCAGGAAAAATTTCCAAATATTAAAGATTTATTTGTCATTATTCAAAAAATTTTTTTAAAGCTAATTGATTTTGTATAAGTTAATTTGTTTGGAAAAAGATAATTGTTTTTTTAAAGTTAATTGGTTTTATTCGACCATGAACAGGCCATATTTACAGTAACTATTTTTCTCTACAATTTGATAAAATTTATCACTCAGATTCGTGTTGGTTGAGACTAGTCGAAATAGTTCTATTAATTCTAATAAGTATTTTTGGAATAATCATAAAATTTTTTTGTGTTATGGTCTTGTATAAAAGTGAATTAAAACATTCAGTATTCACCTATCTATCTTAAAATACAAACATTTATTGATTTACTATCATTTTGGATTGTATTCTTGAATATATTTATAAACTCGTATGATTTAAACGCATCTGATTTGGCTATACTAGATTAAAAAGAAAAATGCTATCTTGATTTTCGTTTTTTGAATAAGGATTTAATTTCAATTAAATATTGTGCTATAACAGCTTGTTTTTTACCCTTTTTTTGCTTTCATTAAGTAGATATTTATTCATAGTACAAAATAAGCAATACGAATTTTTTACAAAGATAAAAATACAAAATTTATTTTTATTTTTGTTGTAATATTTGGTTCATTGATAAATATTGGACAAATATAAGCGTGTCCGTTTCCTGAATGTTTTAGTATTAATTTGAGCTCATTGTCATTGATAAGTATTATTTTTTAAATTCAAGATTGTTTGATAAAAGTCTTTGTAGTGCTTTCGTTATTTTTTAATTTTATGACAGTTTTTTTTTATTCAATTGATTTAGCCTCATAGGCAAAAAAAAAATTTAATAAAAAAGAGTATAAAAAAAAGTATTAAAATATATACACAAAATAGATAAATTAAATAAAAATTACTTATAAAAGTCGACTTTTAATAAATAATTTAAAACTTTAAAGAAATGAAAATAGCACTGATTGTTTACCATGCTATCTTTAATTAGGATAATTACATATTTTATGAAGTCAACCAATCCAGCATTATTTTTAAAAATGTGATCGATTATTACTAACGAAGTCCTAGGATTATATTCCAATATATCGATATGAATCTTTTTTCCAACGTTTAGGAGCTGCTTACAAAAAGAAGTGTTTTTTTGATCAAAAGTTGTATAGTGGTCCTTTAAAAAAACCAAAATCTCATTACATATATCATTTTATCGAATTTGTTTAATGAAAGAAATTTTATCCTTTAGATACATTTGTTCTATAGTCTCAATATTAACTGCTTCAAGGAGGGCTCTAAATCTTGCAAATTTTTTAATTCCAAATGCTCTTTTGAGTAAAAGGTTTTGTCGTATATCTATGTCACTGATTTTTTTTTCACCAATGAATAATAGATCTAAGTAATACCTAAAAGTCGACTGACAAAATTGTTTATAAAGAAAACCAATTACCTCAGGGCTAGACATTTTCAACTTACATCCCAAGCCATAAAGCGAGTAGAAGCTTTTCTCTACTTTTTTCCATTTTTGTTCTAAAAATTCAGCTACAAATTCGCTATTTCCGATAGGAAGACCAAGATATTCAACATTTTGAACATTTGGTATGTTGGCATTATTAAGTATAAAGTTAGGAAGACTATTATTTTTTGCTTTATGAAGAGTCAAAGCAGCCGATTTATTTGTATTAAAATCTATTTTCCAATTCTTTGAAAAATCTTCACATATTTTGAGTAGTATTTGACAATGTCCTTCTGATGGTGATAAAATCAAAATTTCATCACAGTAGGCTAAGACCGAGAGATTGATACCATTAGCACATAGATCAAGGGCAGTACATTCTTTTAAAAGATTGTTCATAAAAAAATTTTATTTTATTTATGACAAATAGAAAGTTTAAAGAAGCTCTTTTCAATCATATCCAAATAAAACTTTTTAAAAAAAATAATATATTAATTAAAAAATAGTTTTGACATGAGACTCTATTTGATTTCAAATTCAAAAAATATTTTTTGTATAGGCTAATTTAAAGTTGATTTAATTTCATGCGTTTACTTTCAAGAGAAGCTTAAAAATTCATTGAGTAGAAAAGATGATTCAAATTGGAACATTTTTAAGAGAAAAAATAATAATGTCAAAATAAAAAAAATCTAAAAAATTTTTCATTCAACAAAATTAATAATAAATTCGCAATTACTTAAAAATGAATTTTAAAAAATTAAAATGTAAAAACCAAGATTATTCTTAAATGAAATATTTGATAGATTTTTTGATTTGTTAAGATATTCGAGTAGCTGAGAATTTAAAAAATAAACCGTAAACATTTTTGTGATCATTTTTAGTTGACTTAAAAAGCTATTATTAAAAGTTAAAACTAGCTTGTGCGCATTTTGTTCCTTGGCTCTTCCTCAGCTATTTGCTGACTGATTACGTAACGCATCGAATATGATTCCGAATTTTATAGCTATAAGATATTTAACGTAATTTTAACGTAATGATCCTTGTAAGCAGCTATCGATTTTTCATTAATGTGTTCTATATAGAAAATATAATTATTAAATCAAGCTCCAAACTATAAAAATCGACTTTTATACGAGGCTAAACGAAAACCAATTCACAAAGGAGTTATTAACTTACCATAGAAATAGTGAATGTTAAAGACGAGCTGGTAAGCGACATATATGAAATAACTGACATACTAGAACTTGGTACATGTATGATAACCTTAGAAGCATGTGGTTTCAAGAAATATTCAATCCATGACACTTTGAGATGTGAGTAATTTTTACGTATTTATTTTATATGTACAATTATTAATTTTTATTTTCTTATTTTTTATAAATCTATTTTGCTCAAAAATAATTTTCATTTTACTTTATAAAATTCCTTTTTTTCTTTTTAAATTTTGACTTTATAAAACTTTTATCAATAAAATTGCTATCAAAAAACTAAACATATCAAATTTTAATAATTTTTACAGTATAACAATTAGTAACATTAAAAAAAAATTATTATTTAATTTTTCATGATTAAAAGGTTGAGAAAAATTTCAAAACTATTTTTGAAAATAAATTACTTCTAAAACTACTGATGACCATGCATCTTTCTTTTATTTCTATTGCTTTTTTTTTTTAATTTGACAAGCAAAATCTAACTGATTACGTGTCTGATTATTAAAATATTACCTGAATATTAATTCTCATTTCTTTTATGTTGAAAAAAAGTCTTCTCTTATACTGTGATTCTTGAGACATAATAAAAAATCTTGATCCTTAGAAATACTCTGAAAGGAAAATAAGCCACAAAACAAATATTTCTTTTAGAAAGAAAATATTAATCATTCAAAGAAAATCACTGAGAAATTAAATCACAAGAAAATTTAAAATTAATTTTTTTTTAAATCTTATCATATGTTACTTTTAAAAAGATTATTTGTTATTTTAGTATTATTTTTGTGTCTCTGACGTATTTCTCTCATATTTTGAATTAGAAAAAAAAAAATTTTTTTGGGTTGAATTTTTATCGAAAAAATATTATTAAATCTAAGAACTTAGTCATCAAAGTGTTCTAATTTAAATCATAATTCTTGTTATTGTGTAAATTCTAGATGGAAAATGATTAAAAAATTAAAAATTTTAGGCTTTGTAGTAGCGCTTAGTTTTATTTATATTTTAAATTATGCCACTTTGAAGACATCTATATCAAAGTGTTTACCATTAATAAAAAATAGTGAACAATTCTATGCTGAAATAAACGGTCAAAAATATCCAAAAATAATTCCGAGTTTTTTTAATGAATCAATTAATTTCGATTGTTTAAATTCAAATTTAAACAAACCAAAATTAATACTTTTATGGAATGACTATGGTCCATGGGTCGATTGGAAATATGGTTTGGGAAAATATGAACCATTTCAAAAGCGAAAATGTCCTGTTTATAATTGTGAAATAACCAAAGATAAAACAAGACTAGACGAAAGTGATTTAGTTCTAGTTCATATGAGAGGGGACATTTCAAAATTACCTTTAAAACGACCTTATAAAACAAGAATGGTATTTCTAATTACTGAATCTCCAATACATTCTAAAGAATTTCATCCACATTTAAATGGTCTTTTTAATCAAACAGCTACATTTAATTTAGACTCGGATTATTCACCATTTTATTATAGTAATATTGGTTTTAAATGGGAATTGAATGAACAATTTGATGAAACTAGAAATTATTTAGAAGGCAAGACAAAATTAGCAGCTATTCTAGCAACGAACTGTCATGCACATTCAAAACGTATTGAGTATATACAAGAAATGCAAAAGTACTCAAATCAAATTGATATTTTGGGTGGTTGTGGTAAGAGTTGTAATATTAGTGGTGAAAATAGATTTCTAAGTAAATTATGTCGTGAGAAAATAAGTAAAGAATATAAATTTTTATTGGCATTTGAAAATAGTATGTGTAAAGATTATATAACTGAAAAGTTATTTGACACATTATTATTTGACATAGTACCAGTTGTTTTAGGTTATGGTCCATATGATCAATTTATACCACGTTCAGCTTACATAAATGCACTTGATTTTAAATCACCTCAACATTTAGTTGAATATTTAATTTATTTAGAAAGAAATTCAACAGCTTATAATGAATATTTCAAATGGAAAAAGTATATTAAAAAGACAGACAATGAATACAAACAATTTTGTGATATGTGTATTAAATTAAATTTAGAAAATTTTTATGGCATTCAAAAATCTCAAGTTAATGATTTGGAGACATTTTGGGGTTATAAGAAAAATTGTCTGACACCACAATTTGAAAACGGAATCTTTAATTATATTCCAATTAATTATACGCACAAATGTTCTTTTTGTTAAATTCTTTAAAGAATAAATTTGTTGAGATAATAAATACCTCTTTGACAAGTCTTTTTATTGAATTTTTAAATTAATTAAAAGAAATTTATTTAAAAATTTTTTAAACAAACTATAAGTTATTTTATTTTATTAAAATAACTAATTGTAGATAAGTGTTTTTAACTCCTACTAGAAATCTTACGGAATATTTAACATCATTAATTCCGAATTTTTTTTTCTCCGAAGGATGGTCGTGTTTAATGTTACTTGACCAAATTGAGACATAAGTGAAATGAAAATGACTATATTTAAATAAAAAAAGCAAAAAATAAAGAAATATACAAAAACTAATATTTTTTTGCAAAAATAGTTTTTCAAACTCTTTAGTCATGTCAAATTTTTATTTATTTTTTTTTGACTAGAATTAATTATTATTGTTAAAATTTAATTATTCGAGCATTTTTTATTAGAAATATTAATAAAATTAAAAGATTAAGTTTCTTTTATGTAAAGCTTTTATACTATCATAATATTCAATACTTACCCTAAACCTATGCCTAACTAAAGGAATTCGATTTTAAAATTATTTTTTTGATTGGATATCGTCTTCAAGGTCAAAAACAGGCATTTTTACCAAAGTACAAAATGGGCGAAGTCATGTTAAAACAGACATGAGATTCGTTCTAAGCTCGTCGAGAGGATTCAGAATATATATAGAACATATGATATATCTTAAAAAAAGACCGTTTCCACGTTATTCTTCACTTATGCCAAATATGCATTAAGAGAGAGAGCGATTTAAACCTAAAAAATTTGAAAATGACCCTGAAATATGTTTGCAGCTTTTAACCAACCAAAATATTATTTTGATTGTCGCATAGGGAGTCTTGATCATGCCTAAAATTGATTTTTTTTAGCAAAGAGTTAAATTTAAAATATCGTTCAAACTATTAATTAGATTTTCACCCACTCAAAACAAAACGATTAACTGTAATTTTTTTTTGGCATATTTTTCACACTTGTCACTAAAGCTCATATGAGGTCCATTTATATTTCAATTCAATCGAAGATTTATTGTAAAACCCAAAAGGGTCGATTGAATTCATTTATTAAAAGGAAGTGTCTAATACTTACACTTTTAGCTACAAACTTATCGCAAGGTTTGTTTCCATGAGTGAAAATTCTCTTGATGTTAAAAAGACAATAATCATCACTTTTTTTTTTAATCATTGTACTGCCTTGATGAATTTTTATTTTTCTATCGATATTAAAAATCAAAATTTTTAATTTAGGTACATTTGCTTGAGTCTTTACTCCCGATATTAATGAATCTAATATGAATTCACCAGTTAGGAGTTTAAAGTCTTTGTAGTTGTTAACTCTAATTATCAGTTTTACAATTTTGGACGAATTTTTTTCCATAACTGGACGAATCATTTCAAATCTTGTGACACCAGTGCACCGTTTTATTTCATCCATGCGTTCGTAAATATTTGAAAATTTGTCTAAATCTTTTCCAAATGTACTCACATCATAATAATTGCTTTCATACATTTCTTCATAGGATTTATCATCTTTTTCATTTGATATTTTATCTTTACGTTTGTTTCGATGTTGGATTTCTGCTATTCTTTTAGTCATTCGATTTTTATACTTTATGAAAGTTGGGTTCATCTTTGAAATAAATTTTTGTTTAACCATTCTGTGTTTTTGAGTCATGAGTAATGAATCACTTTCAAGACAATTCATTTTCATACTATTTTCTTCAATTCGATCTCTTAATTTTTTTGCCCATTTTTCAATTTTACTTAGTGTAGTTATTTCATTTATGAGGATTTTTTGGAGCTGGTAATATTCTGAAAATTCACACATATTCTCTTGATCGAAGTTCATAATTGTAGAGGTAATTTGGTATAAATTTATTTATTTTATAGCTTTTCGAATATATTGATTTTTTACGAATAATTTTAATTTGTAATTAGGAAATTTTTATATCATTTGGAAGGTTTTTACGCGAAGAATAATTTTTTTAGGATTATTTTCGACGAATTTGTTCAAAAATCGTTCAAAAGATCGATTTTATAAACGATTTTTTTTCAAAAATTTGAAGAAGCTTCTCGTAAAGTTTTGAGGGTCTTCAGGGGCGGTCGGGAGACAAAAACGCATAAAATTTAAATATTATAAAAAAGACTTTAATTTTTTAATTAAATATTATTAATATATAAATTTGAAAAGTAACTCAAAAATTATTTTGTTTACAAAAATATTAAACGTTAATTCTTTTTTAGGGCTAATGTTTCAAGTATTTGATTATTTGATTTTGAAGACGATGTATATCTACGATTTCGATGTTTTAGTTCGCTATATCATTAAGTCTTTGTTCTTGCATTGTCCTTCTTAAATATTTTTTTTTTGTCTTCTCAAAGAAGAAAATGATCTTTCCACTCTTGTTAGCCTTAATGACGCTACGCTCCTGGCTGGGCTCATGTCCATCGAGCTGTTGAACAAAGAACAAAGTCTTTAGACAATTAAAAACAAATTCGAGCCGACATAGATTTATTACAAATTTCACCAAATACTAAATTTTTTGAGCTAGCCTATAATCTTTTTTAAAAAAATGGAGCAATATTCATTCAAGTACATTTTTGATGGAATGTTTAGTAAATTATAAATTAGTCACATTGAACACTGATCATTGGGCAAATAGTACATGCACATGTAGATATTTTTTGAAAAATTTTAATTGTTTTCATTTAACGGCCTTAGCAGTTCAAAGTTGGTTGAAATGCCAATTAGGTTTATTAAGATTCCAGTTGCGCCGAAAGCAAACGCAAATAAATGTTTAGAAAAACAGTAAATTTTTTTATTTTTTGTAAATTAAAATAGACTAAAAAAAATTTTTAACAGAAAAAAAAATTATTAGACTCATTATTTTATATAAAATAAATTTAGCTCTAAATAATTAATTTTAACAGTTTTTGAGACAAAAATTAATAGTTTTCGCAATAAAGGCAATATTTTCTCAATAATAAAGGAGAAGAAAATAGCGGCAGTTTTTCCTGAGGAATTAGAAACTTTGAACTCAAACGGTTTAAAGTTACAA
Source organism: Brachionus calyciflorus (assembly GCA_002922825.1). NCBI lineage: Eukaryota > Metazoa > Rotifera > Eurotatoria > Ploima > Brachionidae > Brachionus > Brachionus calyciflorus. Next base: position 101,372 of record NTPY01000281.1, read on the forward strand.
AAAAAAATGATTAACAGCAAGGATATAGATCAAATGATTTTAGGTCGTTTAAGGATGAAAGATCAAATGACTTTAGGTCGTATTATGAGTATAGTCCAACCTACAACGAAACTAGACAAGCTTACGGTAAAGGATCATACCATCGGGGTTCTGAATCAAGAAAACAATTTCTACCCGTTCGAGAGGAGGATTTAGATCCGTCTCGAGCAGAGGCAGATACTAAATGTGTTGAATTTTTATATGGCAAACAAACCGGGCACGAGATGACCTTAACCTCGGTTGAAAAACCGGTCGATGTGTAACAAGTAACAAGTCTAATCGAGAAAATAATCTCAACATCTCTTAATAACAAAATTCTTGAGTTACTAGTTATAATTCAGAATGGCAGTCCAGATCTAATGTTTATACCTGAGACTTGGTTTAGCAAAAATAGTGCTAAACAAATTGAGAACTATCGTTTATTTTTTAAAAATCGCTCAGAGTCTGTCCATGGTGTGAAGAGGAATTTGTGTTGATTACAATATACCGAATGTAAGTTGGGACTCTGATTGAGTGGGCTTTACAACTGTTCGAGTAGTTGACTCAGTAGAGTTTGGATTGATTGAATGTCTGAAAGATTCCTATCTTTTTCAGAATGTGAATGTACCAACTTTTGTAATACCTGAAGGATTTGTATTACCAGAATATTTTAGATCTTATTTTTACTGAGTGTTCTAACTGAGTATTAGAAAAACACTTGGTTCTAAAATGGAATTATGGTCTGATTGATGATGGAGACTTTTCGAGTGGTATAGTTCAAAAACTTAATTTAAATAGAGCAGATTATTTAGGAATGGAAAAGGAACTTTCCTTTGTTAATTGGTAAATTTATTTACAAATAAAAATTCAAATGAAATGTATGAGAGTTTTATTGATGTTTATAACTCACTTATTAATAAATACGTTCCCTTTTACTTGAGTCGACTTAAACCGGCGAGTAAGTCCTAAATGGTTTAATAATGGCATTCAAGAGGCAATAAATAAGAAAAAAAAAGCATGGTTCAAACTTGTAAGAACTAATTTTAAGAATCAAAAATATAGGGATGAGTATAACATTGCTATGAAACGAGTCTCTTATTTGATAAAAAAATCATTAAGAAATTTTGAGTTAAATTTAGCACCGCAAGCTAAACATAATCCGAAAATTATTTACCAATATATGAATAAAAAACAGAAGTGAAAAGAAGAAATAAATACTTTAAAAATTAATCAGAATATCGGAAAATTTTAATATTTGTTTTAAGTCGGTCTTCAAAAGTGAAACTAATGAGGAGGCAGATAATAATCTCCCTAATTACACAAGTCAAACCTTTAATATCGATCCAAAGTTAGCATTTGAAAAAACTAAAATAGAGAGGCTTTTAAATAATTTAAAAATGGAATTATCATGTGGCCTAGATAGAATCATGGCCTCTGTTTTAAAACGATTCGCTAAAGAATTTTCTTTCCCCTTATCGAAAATTTTTATTAGATCTTTAGGAGGAAGGCGAATTGCCGGATTCTTGGAAGCTAACAAAAGTTACTCCTCTTCACAAGGGTGGATCTAAATTAGACATAAAAAACAACCGACCTGTGTCTTTAACATCTTTAATAGAAAAAAAAGACTATTAAGGGATGATCTCTTATAAGATTTTTTAGAAAAAGGATTAATTATTCGTAAGCAACATGGATTCCTACCTTAAAACATGGATTCCTACCTTTCTTGGCTTAAAATCAAAGAGTGCAAAAAGTGCAAAAAGTACACCTATCTAGGCTAAAAAGATAAAAAGATACTAAAATGTTCCTTTTTCGTATAAAACCATAAAGAACAAAAAGAGCAAAGAGTAATTTTTAATGAAATTTTAATCGATTGTCTTTCCATGTAATTTTTTCTAAAAAAACATTTAAATATTTTTTTTAAATGTGTATACTCTATCAAAAGTTACGTCAAGAATCAAATTGTTTAGTAATGGTTAAAATTTTTGACAAAGAAATTTTAAATATTTAAAGTTTACTTGAAGGTATTTTTGAAAAATGTTTTTAAAACTTCAAAAAAGGATTTATTAAAGAAAAATTTTTATGAATATTGATAATTTAAAGATTTGTATATTTTTAAATTTAAAAAAAATCTTTATAGGCACCTCCAATTCATTTAAAATATGATTTTTATAAAAATTTTATTCACAATTACCAAAAATTTAGTTTTTAATACCTTAAGGTAATTCTTTTTTGTTGCTAAATATTTACTAGGCATTTTTTTTTAACTTTACAACAGAACAAAACATATTGAAAATTTTAACTCCACTAAAATTCTTAATTTTGAAAAATTTAAAGGTGAAAACTTTGCTAATTTTGGCATTAAAAACTCTTTATGTTAAACAAAAAAAAAATATTATTAATTCTTGTTATTATTATTATATTTATTATTTTGCTTGGTATTAATTTTCAATTATATTTTGAAATTTTTGCACTTAAAACTTGGAAACCGTTTAATCTAGAAGATCCTCTTGACAATTATGTTAAATTACACGAGTCTATTCGTCGTAATGGATCACAACGAATTGTATCATGTCAAAAAATACGTCCTGGATATGCTAACAAAATGTACAATGTTCTTTCAGCATTAACTATAGCCATACTAACTGATAGTTCTATTTCAATACAATGGCCTGAAATTGAACAATTTATAAATTCTCCATTATTGAATATATTCAATCAAACAAAATTAAATAATCCAAAATCAATCGCCGCTTACAATTCAAACACTTGGAATTATAAAAAAGGTTTAAATGTTTTACTAGACGAAACAAAGACAAATATTCCAAATCAAAGTCATCTCATTTTTAAATCAAATACAGCATTCTTCTTTGATTTGACATCGAATCCTAAATATTATACAAAACTTTTAGATTATAAACTTGTTAAACAAGAGACTATACAAAAAGCTTTAACTAAATATAATTTATATAAAGAACAAAATAGAACATTAGAACAAGAAGATGTAGAGGATTTTTTAAGTATTGGTTTTCAAGTTGGTCATAGATTGATAAATAAATTTTGGTTATTGAATTCAACATTTGAAAAATATGTTAATGATTATTATGTGAGACATTTTCAATCGAATTATGTTATTGGTATTCAAATAAGATATCAATTTTTGAAAAAAAATGAGACTAATTTGGACACATTTTTTCAATGTGCTGAACAAATAGAAAATGGAAGATTTGATAAGAATTCAAGTGTTAAGTGGTTTGTTACATCGGATGCTAATTATGTATTCAAAAAGTTTAAGCAAGTTTATGGTGAAAAGATAATTGAGGGTGTTGGTAAGCTAGGTCATGTTTTATATAATCAACAAGCTTATTTTCGTACTATTTTAGACAATGAATTGTTAGCTAGATCAAATGAGATTATAATTACTGGTGGTAGTACTTATGGTTTTATGGCATCGATTAGAAAAGGACAATTACCTTATTACATTGATGGCATACATGGGAATATACCATGTCGTAAAATGATTTTTAGTAGTTTGCCTAGGGCCAACTCTAGAACTGCTTTATTTTAATTTCAAAAATAAAAAATACTAAAGCATTCTAAAACTTCAAAAAATAATAAAAACTCTTGATTTGAAATTTTCAATCAAATCAAACATTTTAATTATTCAAAATAGTAATTTTATTTTTGTAACAGAAATTCACACAGCCGAGTGTAACTAAATCATGAACCTTAACTTTGTCCAATACCAACCACCAATTTTCTAATTAATAAAAAAAAAAACACTTCATTCGTGCTTCAAATATTAAAACCTCTTGATTATGAAAGCCCATAAAATTGCCATCGCATTTGATCAGCTGAATTATCTAAGTAATCGAGTGATTAAAAACTTTCAATCAGTAATAAAACAAAAATTCATTTGTTAAGATATTTATTTTTCATTTAAAACAAAAAAAAATATTTCTATTAATTTAAAAAAAACTAATTTTTAAATCGAATTTTTAAACAAAAAAAAAATAATATATATAAGACACAAACTCAAATTTTTATTTTTGAGATTGCTAAATTAATACTAAACAAAAACTTTTTAAAATCAAAAAAAAAAAAGTCAACGGATCTGTAAAAATTATATTTTCTTTCTTCTATATACACATTTTAGATGTTGTTGTTGTTGCTACTGTAGAAATTGTTGTATTAGTCGATTTAGTCATTTCGGCTAAATTGATTAAATACTCTTGTAATTTATTTTCTGTTTGATTCGAAACAAATTTATAATCTAACAAACTCGATTGTATATTTACAAGTGTAGTCGAATCACTTGTATTTAAAATACTATTTGTTTTACTTGGTGGATTTTGTGCACTCGGTATTGATTTATTATTAACACTATTTACATCGAATACTTTATCCAATTCTTTTATTTGATTATTTTTATCAAATAGCAATTTTCTCCGTCTTATTAGTGTCTTATTAACACTTTTAGTCTCATCAACAAGAAAATCATCTTCATCACTAGACATTATATTCTTATTATTAAAATTAAGAATTTTATCGACTAGTTGAGAATTTAATTTAGCTGGACTATTTAATAATTTAATGCTACGATTAGACAAGAAATTTTTTTTAATTTCTCTTAATTTTTCCTTACGTTCCGGATTTGTTTTAAGAGGTGAAAAAATCAAATGAGAATTTCTACTATTATTTGATTTACTAGGTCTAGTATAAAATTGTCTTGGTTCACTTTTGATCTCAGTTGTTTTGGGTCTAAAATAGCATGACTTTGGTGTATTATTACAACTCGATAGTGATAAACTTGAACTTGACGTCGATGAACATGTCGATAAAGATCTATTTGAAGTTCGAATTGACTCAACTTCAGACTCATTTGATATCAATGATAAATTAACATCTTGCATCAATAGCTCATTAGCACATTTATCATCTAACAATTTACGTCTTTTTTTATTAATAGTGTCACTTTGTGTATCACGTACACACATTGAATGTGTATCACATAAAAGACGCGGTGAAAATTGAAATGTTTTTAAAACTTCATCCTCATCGTCATCGTCATCATCAGTTAAATTATTAATTTTAGTAATTGTAATTGACGATTTTTTTATATTAGAATAATTTATGTCTAAATTGACATGTTGAATTTGAGAGCTACATTTTGGTTCACCAGTATTGATAAAACTATCTATAAGAATTTGATTATTTGAAATATCTGGATTACTTGATGACGTTGAAGTTGTTGTATTCGTCTCATTGGCAAATGCTTCATTTAGATCAAGATTTTTTTTATTTTGATTAGTTATTAAATTTTCTTTTATTTCAATTGTGTAATTGGAATAATTAGACGACGATTCTGGTTGAGATAAATTATCAATTAAAATACTTAAATTTGATTTATTATTATTTAGAGAAATTGTGTCTAATTGTGGTATATTTTGATTTACAGGCATAATATGATCCCATCGTGTCAATTTAGCCAATTCTAATTTATTAACATGGACAAAAGACTCTTCTTGACTTTTAGAAATATCAAAATCATCAATTATTAAAAATATAAATGGATCTTTAGAACTTCGAAAATTAATCAATGTTGAGTATATTATTTTTTTTAAATATATTTTAATAAGAGTTATGTTATTGTTCGACGAGTCATTGTTGACTTGATTTGTATAGAATGTTTTGATTAACTGTATTCGTTTTGGATTCAATTTGACTTTGAGTTTTAATTTCAAATCGGTTAAATAGAATAAATCCTGATTTGGATTATTTGTTTCATTGTATAGATAACAATTGAATATGTTTGGATTTGAGTTGGTCTTGGCTTTGTTTAGAAATAAAAGTTTGTTTTTTTGATTTATGCTTCTGTAGTCATGTTCTAACCAGTCCATTTTTCAATTAGCATTTTATTTTAATTTTTTGGTTTTTTAATTTTAGAAAAAAAAATTTTCTATTTTCAAAAAATTGAATATTTTAAGATTATGCGTGCAAATTATGTTTTATGGAATACACTGTTTCTTGTTTCTTTTTTAATTTGATGTGATTTTATGTAAGTTTTTATTTTGGTTTCAAGTTGTATATTTCAAATAATTTTATTAACTTTTAATTTTGATTTAAGTTTTGTTGTTGTTGTTGTAAAATAAAATGAAGAAAAAGAGTACTTCGAGCGAGGATCGAACTCGCGACCTTCTGCGTGTAAAGCAGATGTGATAACCACTACACCATCGAAGCTTATTTAAACTAAATTTTTATTAGTAATTTATTTTTAATTATTATTTTTTTCTAACTAGATTTAGAAACACACTTAATTAAACTAATTCTATTCTAATTTTTATTGAAATTTTTTTTTTAATTTTCAAAAAGTTTGTATTCTAAAATCAAGCTAAAGCTTTAGCAATTGTTTACAACACACGCTTTTTTTTTTTTTATCTTTGTCCATTTTGTTCAAGTTGATCATAAAAACAATTCGATTAAAAAAAAGCAAACGAAATTTTTTGAAGAGAGATTTAAATTTTATGTTTTTACTAACTTATTATAATCAATTTAAATCAATATTAAAAATAAGGATCAAAGTATTATTTTCATTGTCACTACTGACTACGGTTTCTCAGCAACAATTTAATCTATCTGAATAGAGTGTAAACGACCCAAGTAAACGACATTCAAGTCTTAAAGTCTTTTTGCTTTTTTTAAAATTCATGTTGAAAAAAAAAGAATTAACATAGCCTTTTGATTTACATTTAGATTCATTTGGAATGTAGTATAATCTATCAAAAAAAATAAACCCATAAAACCACCCTAACACTTTTTTTACACTCACTAATTTAATGATTTTGTGTAATTTAAAAATAAAAATTGAAAGTCTGTGTGCTGTTAATGTTGAATTAGTTCAATTTAACAAGTATTCACTTCTCATCAAAAATTTTCATATTTTGAATCGAAAACCGGATAAAAGAGACCTGACTTGCTTTTCAAAATTTTAATAATTCAAAGTCAAATTGACTTTACTTTAAAAAAAATAAACAAAATATTAAAATAAAAGTTATTTATTTGACTATAAAATTTAAAATTTTTGTTGTTGTAATTAATATTAAAATAAAAGAAAAGAAAAATGAAGGCCTGATGGTCTAGTGGTATGATTCTCGCTTTGGGTGCGAGAGGCTCCGGGTTCGATCCCCGGTCAGGCCCTCTTTTTTTTCTTTATTAAAATTTTTTATTCAATAAAAAATAAAAATTTGAAATATTCAAAAATTTAAAAAAAGACTTTTAAAACGTCATACTCTCAATCAACACAAACTAAAAACCAATCAAACTCCCATTTCGAATCTCACTCACATGACTTAAATTAATTTAAAAAAAAATTAAAAGAAAAGAAAAAGATTTTATTTTTAAATTTTTTATTTAATTTAAAATGGAGTCGAAATGTGAGTATTGTACTAAATCAATAGAGACATGTCCGCTTACTTTAAAATGCTGTGGCTATACAGTATGCTATGATCATTACAAAGATGTCGCCACAAAATGTCCAATATGTAATTGTAGATTTCAATTGGACGAATGTGTCTCCATGTTGCGTAATGAAATCAATTTGAAAATATTTAGTTTTAAATTACAAATAGAAAATTTCAAATTACTCTTGGACGAATTTAAACAAATACAATGTCAACCTGAAACAATACTTGATAAATTACAAGTTAAAGATTCAACAATGACACATTGGCTCAATAAAGAAATTGAGTCTTTACAAATCGATTTAATCGAAACTAAAACAAATCTATTCATTCAAGACACAATGAACAAAATAGACTCAATAGCCAAGACTGAATTGGTCGAGCTAATTAATCGTCGCCTCGAAATTCTCAAAGAAATAAATGAAAATTTTAATTTCGAACAAAAAATTCTCGAATATAAACAACTCAAAAATTACCAACTCATTGGTTGTCTCGCACATCAAATACATAAATTTGATTTTAATTCAAATAAAGATCTAATAGCATCAAGTTTAGACGGTAGAGTCGATCAAATAGACAAATATTTAACTAAATATACGAATATAACGAGTTGCCGTACTAAGCTAAATGTTCTAAGTGTAAAATGTTTTTTTGATGATCAAATAATATGTGGTTTGAGTGATGGTAAAATAAGAATATGGAGTATTAAAAGGAAAAAGTGTATTGAGTCTATAGAAGCCCATAAGAGTGGTGTTTGTTGTTTGGATATAATGAAAGGTGATTTTTTAGTAAGTGGTTCATGTGGTGGTGGTTTGAAATTATGGAATAGAAAAACAGGTCATGTTAAACTTGTTTATGATGGACATGAATTTCAAATAAATGATATAGATCGAGTTTCTAAAGGTGTTTTTGTCACATGTTCAAATGATAAAACAATTAAAATATGGAATTTAAAATGTAGAAATTTTATTAAAATGTGCGAGGGTCACACGAGTATAGTTAATTGTGTGAGACGTTTATCGGAAGAGGTTATTTTAAGTGGTTCGTGTGATGGTGAAATAAGAGTATGGGATTTGAGAAAATGTAATTGTGTTAAAATTCTCAAAGATGATAATCTTAGTATAATGTGTTTGGATATTGGTTTTAAGGGTTTGATAATAGCAGGCACTTTGGATGGTCGTATTAAATGTTGGGATTCGAAAGAGGATAAAATTAAAATATGTATAGATGCTCATGAATCAGCGGTGACGTGTGTTAAACAATCGAAACCGGGATTTTTAGTTAGTTGTTCCAATGATAAAAATATTAAATTATGGAAAATTAATCTTTTGTAAAAAATAATAAAAAAAATTTAATAGAAAAAAATTTTTTTTTCTACTTTCTTTAGTTGACGAAATCAAGGTTAATTTTAAAATTTCTGTAATGTTGAATCGGATATTGCATAAGAAAGATAATTTCGAGTTGATATAAAGTTGCTCTATATTTAAGATTTTTAGTACTTTGCGTATTGATTTTATGTGATTATGTGGAGATACTTTGACTATCGATCTTATTAGTTCAACTTGGTTTTTAGTTTTTACTGAGAGTTTTCCAGTCTCAAGACTGACATATTTTAATTTCGATTGACAAATAGATCTGTAGATAAAACTTTGAAATTCCTGTTTTTTTTTGTTTGGGCCGTGGGAAAGTTTATTTACGAATTAAAATAAAGATAAAAATGAAAAAAAAACAAAATTTTTCAAATAATAATAACATAGAATATATTTTATAAACTTAAAAATTTCTTGAAAAATATTTTTCTGAATGATACATCCTTATCATAGATATTTTTTTCTTTTTTCAATAGGTTTCGAAAAGACCAAATGGACATTTTAAAAATTGAAATGATTCTTACATCATTTTCATCTAGACTACAATTAAGAATTAGGTCCACCTTATTGGATAAGGTAGAAAAAAACATATAAAATGTGAATAAAACATAAATAATGAGAACTAAACATAAATTGATTTCTCCCAAAAATTACAATTTTAGAAATGTGAATAAAACACAAAGTATTTTTAATCCTAAAAATTCGACGAAAAATTTATAGCAGTTTTTATTATTTGACTTAATTCTAATATTTTCCTCAAAAATCTTTTTAGTAAATGGACATGAAACATAGACATGGTCTATTGTCTCAGTACATTTTTCACATAAAACACATTTCTCAACAAATTTTTTCGAAAATTTAAAATTTAGATTTAATGATTCATTAAATATTTTATAATTCAAAACTCTTAAATTTGAATGTAATGATTTTCTATTTATCTTATTATATACTTCAGGCTAATTAATATTTCTATAGTCTTCCTCTCTTTTTGATCTAATCTCATAAGGTTTCCCAAAAAGTTCATACATTTTTTTGCTTGTGTATTTTTTTTCACAAAATTCCTTATCAAAGTTTTTAAATTCATTTTTATCTCAGTATCACCTGGAATCTCAGTATCACCTTCAAAAGGAATCAGATTGAAATTTTTTAAACCAAGATCTCTAAAATGGAATTTTAGAAATTTTAGACTCAATTGATAAAACTCTCGATTATAGTTCTTTCTTATGTAAGGTATGTTTGAAGTGAAACAGTTTTTAGTCTTGATTCGAGATGAAACATATTCATTCCTCCATTTTCATATGAAAGAATGAGTGTTTCTCTTTTCGTTCACTCTCCTGTTTTCCTATTAACATTCAAAGTAAAGTAGATAATGCAGCTTTAATTTGGATCACAATAACATTTCTTACATAAAAAGACTTAAAAAATTTTTTGAAAAATCTTTATTAATTTAATAAATAGAAAAGAAAAAGAAACAATCATAAATAAATAAAAGGAAAAAAAAGGCCGTTTTTTATTTTCAATTAAATGTTAATCTAAGACCCATCCAACTAAAATAAATTCAAAAATTAATTAAAAAAAAAATAATTTTTTGTCTTTAAAATTTCTTAAATTTCTAATTTTTTTGATTAATTAGACTTAATATAAGCTTAATTAATTCTGAAACAAATTGGTAAAGAACATCTACTAAATCTTGTTGTTTTTTATCAATTGTACTTGATGCTGTTAATAATTTACTAGTTAATATACTTTGAGTTGTTTCATTACGAATCGTTTCTGTAGTTGTTGTTGTTGTTGATGATGTTGATGTTTCGGTGGATATTGTTGTACCAGTTGTTAAAGTTGTTAAATGACCAGTTGATTTTGAATCTACATTTGTATCTGGATTTATTGTAACTGGTACTTCTATTTCAAATGAAGTTGTTTCTGTATTTTTTATCGTACTACTTTTAGTGGAAGAACTAATTTCTGTTGGATTCTGTATAATTTCTTTTGTACTTAACGTGATTGGTACTTCTATTTCAAATGAAGTTGTTTCTGTATTTTTTATCGTACTACTTTTAGTGGAAGAACTAATTTCTGTTGGATTCTGTATAATTTCTTTTGTACTTAACGTGATTGGTACTTCTTTTTCCAAAGTTGTTATTTCTGTATTTTCTATAGCTATGCTAGAAGTAAAAGTAGCTATTGATGTTGAATTATCTAAATTCGGATGTATTGTTTCAGGAATTTCTCCTTGTAAAGATGTTGTCTCTGTGCTTTTTATTGTACTCGTTGGAATAGTGACGACTGTTGATATATCAACATCTTCTTCTGAATTTAATGTTATGGGAATTTCTAATTCTAAAGACGTTGTTTCCGTAAGACTTTTAATTGTACTTGTTATTTCTGGATTAATAAAAGTTGAACTAATCATTTCCGTTGTTGTTGTTGTTGTTGTTGATTTGTCTACATTTTTATCTGGATTAATTGTTACTGGAATTTCTAATTCTAAAGAAGTTGTTGTTGTCGTTAAAGCTGATGTTGAATCTTCATGAAAAAATGTACTTTCTTGTTCATTAGTTTGAACATGTTTATTTGTTGTAAAATCTTGAAGACTTGCTTGATTTGTACTTTGATATGAATTATGTTCACTTTCAGTCATAGTACTTTCTACATCAAGTAGAGTTGATGAATGCTCTGATGTTTCTCTTAAAATTAATTCACTAGTTGTATCTAGTAATAATGTTGATTTGTCTATTTCAATTGTTTTAGTAGTTTTTTCATTTTCCATAACAATTTCTGTAGACTGTGTTGTTGTCTCTTCTTCTAAAATTTCTGTTGTTATAAATTCTTGAGTATTACTAAGACTCTCCGTCGTAGATTCCACTAAATCTGTATCAGTATTAATTTCAAGTGTAGAATGTTTAGTAATTGTTGATAGAGTCTCATGGGAAATAGTCGATGATGAATCATTAATTAATTGTCTAGTTGTTGTTGTTGTTGCTGTTGTTGTATTAGTTGTAGTTGTAGTTTTAGATGAATAAAAAGAGAATTTAACATTAGAAGCAATTCTATCATAATGATAACCAAACCAACCAGGTCCATAAGCAACAAGAATATGATAATAATTTCCTTCTGTAATATTAAGATAATTATTATTATCATCAACAATAGTTTCATTTAGGAAATTATCACGAGAAAAAGAACAAGTTAAATTAGAATTAGAAATATGTAGATTCAAATTAGATAAACCAATTGCGGGTTGATCGGGATGTATCTTAAAAGCCTTCGTAAAATTTAAGTATTTATGAGTTATTCCACTTTTTTGACATATGACAGCATTTGCACCAGTCATAAAAGGCACTGTATTTAAGCCTAAAGCTATCCATGCGTCATTAACATCTAGAGGATACTTTAAACTAGTTGTTAGCGTAAAATCAATTTGTTTACCATTGTTAAACCATTGTATGTATGTGTTAAGTAAATTGATTGATTGTTGACAATTAATAGTACCAACAACTAACGCTACTAGCAAAAATATTAAATTCATTTTAGTTTTTTTTTTTTTTAGTTTTTTTCGTTTGACAATTAGATTAATTTTTATTTTAAATACACCATAAAAATCAAAAAGAGAAAAAACTTTTTTTTATTTTATGAAGTTGAAGTGTTTTTTAGATGTTTAACTACTAACTGGCATTACCTGTGTAAATAAGCCTTTTTTTTTCTCTACTATATATTTTTTTTTTATTTCGAATGTAAACAATTTATTTTTTTTGGTAACGTTGTGTCTTGTTAAGAACAAGATTTATTCAAGTATCCAAATTTTGGTAAGACAAGAAAATTATTTTCATTTATTTTAAGAAAAAAAAAATAATAAAAAGAGATTTAAAACAATTAAAGTTTATACGGAATTTTTTTTTTTTATTTTTTGTGAACAGTTGAAAGTAATCTTTTGAGTGTGGGAAGAATAAAAAAAAAAGTAAAGTTTTTGTTTTTTGTTTTTTAATTGTAAAAATTTTAAGGTTTTTTTGTTTCTATTGTGTTGATTTTTTTTTATTTAAAAAGTTAATGGAGTTGAATGTTGGATTACTTGTCGACGACCATAAAAAATACTTGGAGAAGAATTTTCAGGCTACATGTTAAGTACTGCATTGAGTTTGAACTAATTCACTTGTATTTAACTTTTGGTTTCATAGTTTTAAATTCGAAATTGTATTTTAAATTTAATAATTTTTGTACTTCTAATCTAGATTTTTGATGAGCTAAGTCAATTGGTATTTTAGATGGGTCGATAGCAAAAATTTCCAAAATTTTTAAATTAATTTGAAAATCATTGTTTTTTATCAATTAACTTATTTTTAATTCACCAAAGACCCTATTACCACATACCAATCGACTCAGCTCATCGAGTTCTACAAAAGTCATATTTTATCTGATTGATAACTTTTTTTCAAAATTTTTTTATATTTTTGGTCGTAATTGCGAGAACATTATTTATCAATTTTTATCTTTGTAAAATAAATCAACACAAACTTTTTTATACCAAAATACTCAGCTCACTGAGCTTGACAAGTATCAAAAGTCATTTAGATTATTCACCATTATTTTCAAATTTAGCTTTTTATTACAAACCTTTGTTTTTTCAAAAAAGATCATATTTTTTGTGAAACAAATCGTCCAAATTACTTTTTTTAATTTCAAAAATTTCAAGTCGACTCAAGAAAAAAGTTAGCTGACTCCTAACACTAATAAAAATCTTATATTTTTAAAAAATATAAATTTTGTTTTTTAAACTTTCATCTTATTTTTTTCTAGATTTTTAAGCTCTGACCAAATTTTTTTATATTTTTATGTTGCTTACTTTAACAGCTTCAAAATAAAAAAAATTGAGTGATAAACTAATTTATTTAACATACCGTAAAACTTCGCTTATAAGCGACTAAAAATCGCCTCTTTGAAAAGAAAAATCGTACTCTAAACAAATTAATTTAATTTATTATTATGACGTTCCTGGTAGAGTTTAGTGTGATCTATAATAATATCACAAAATTAAAATTTTTCTGATGACAGTTCTTCTGAAAAAAGGGTGGTCTGGGGGTGCGCTTATAAACAAGGTTTTACGGTACTAGGATTTATGCCTTGGGGCACCTTAACGAGGAAAAAAAAGTTCGACTGAAAAAAAATTGTCTTTTTTGTATTGTTGAATGATGCAAAAATGTTACAAATTGTAGCAATTTAAATTTTAGAAAAAGTTTATTACTTTTAAAAAATTGCACTCAAAATGCTAAATTAAAATGAGTGAATACTTTTACCATTATTTAAAAAATTTTTCGAATCCTGGAATAGAGGAATATACAGGTTTTGCCAGCTTGAAGTATTCTATATTCCACACAATTAAAAATCAAACATACCGTAAACTCGCATCAGTCAGTGATTTAGAGTTTTTTAAGGTGACAAAGTGTTTTGTAATAATTTTTATTTTTAAAAAAGTTTTCGTATATAATTTTTAAAAAATCAAATGTAAAATTTTTGTATTAAAAAAGAATTTTTATTTTTAAACCAGGCATTAAATCTAAATATTAATTTTTCGAATAAACTTTATAAATTAAATTGAATTTAATTTATCTTTAAATTTAAAAAAAAATAAAATTTTTACATGTTTAATGCCGCGTAAAAAAAAATAAATTTCAGTTTTAGTACCGACTTAAAGCATTATGTAAAAGTGTCCGAAAATCGTGTTAAATGCGGGGTAAAAAAACAAATTTACGATTTTTAACCCCTGGGTTGTTTGGACGAGTTTACGCTATTTTTAGTTGCTATTTTTAATTTAAATGTGTTTTCATAAACGAAAAGATTATTCCAGTACAATCCAAAACAAAGTTAACGAAAACATGAACAATGTTTATACAGTGTGCAAACGGTTTCAAAACAAAACCAACGAAAAAACTAAAATTCAAAGAAACACACCTTTTATTACTATAATTCTTCTCTAAATAGCAGTGTGAAAAATAGCAAAAGATAAAACAAAAATTGATAAAATATAACTAGCCATCAAAAATAAAGAGAAATATTTTCATTTGAATTATAGTACAGGGGTGATTACGTCCCAGTAACCGACAGTTAAGGAACATAAAAGGATTATAAAGTCACGCCTTGTCATTATAGAATCCCATGGGGTAAGCAAGATATTATGTGACTAATATTGATAACGTATTCCCTTTAAGTGACAAGGTGTGACTAAGAAGGATTAAGAAGGAAACGTGTCTTGACGTGACTAATAATTATTTATCGTGACAAAATGTGACTATTCGAGACAAAATAAATTGACAATGTGTGACTATACGAGACTAAAAGAAAAATTGAACGTGACAAAAAGTGACTATTCGAGACAAAATAAATTGACAATGTGTGACTATACGAGACTAAAAGAAAAATTGAACGTGACTAAATGTGACAACGCGTGAGTGAAAAAAAAGTGTTTTTGAACAGCAAAATTAGCAAAAATCACTAAAAAATTGAAATAAACTAAATAACGCAATTTTAATTGTTTACCTTATAATCAATCGTTACTCTATAACTTTGTAAGGCATCATTCATATCATGTGCAATTCGGCAAATTTACATTCGCTCTTATAAAAGGCAATATGTGAACTTGCCCTTCCCTGATTTATATAAATAAAATCAATTTAACGCTATATTTTTAGTGATATTTTGTTCAAAAAAAATTTCTTTGTTCTGAGAATATCAAAAAAAGGCGTCTTTTACGTTTTAAAGGTATTTTTAATCTTTTAACGAAAAAACTTAATTTGTTAAAGCAGATTTACGAAAGACTGCCTGGTTATATAAGATGTTGTTTAAAAGCACCTAATTACATTTAAAAAGCTTAAGAAGTGTTTAAGAAGTTGTTTGTTGCTGTAGCTAATAAATGCGCACTTTTCCCCCTTTAAAAAATTTTCTTAGTCACACCTTGTCACTTAAAGGGAATACGTTATCAATATTAGTCACATAATATCTTGCTTACCCCATGGGATTCTATAATGACAAGGCGTGACTTTATAATCCTTTTATGTTCCTTAACTGTCGTTTACTGGGACGCAATCACCCCTGTAATTTGAATTTAAATTGAAAAATAAAACACAAAAATTAAAAGAAATTATTAACTATTTGGATTTATTTCAAAATTTTTTTATTTAAAGAAATAAAATCTTAATAAAAATTGATTATCTTTTTAAATTGAAATTTGCTGAATATGTTAGAATATTAAACAAAATGGTCAATTTTTTTGTACTGTGATAAACTCCAGATTAAAAGACTTAATTTTATAAATTTTGATTTCATTTCCCTTCCGAAAGCGAACCCTTTGACATTTATTTAGCTTTACATACGAAAACAAATCTCAAAGTGTTACACTGAAAAATTGTTAGCCAGTTGCTTTAAGTCGCTCTTGATTGAAATTGAAAATTCTTCTATTTATTGTTTATCAAAAAGGAGCCATGTCTCTCTTGCTTTTCTTTTGTGCTCTTTTTGATATTCAATAAATTCTACAAGCTAGGTCTCTTATTTTTACAATGGAAATGGGCGATTTGAAGTTAGGACTCAATTCACACATATCAATACATCAATTCAACATTTAAATAAAAATTATACATTTTTTATCCAGTTTAATTTAAAAAGAAAGGTTGTAGATTGTTCTACACTTAAT
>NTPY01000281.1:118057-129658 GCA_002922825.1 Brachionus calyciflorus
CATCGTTTTAGATTTTACATAAAATGTAGAACCATTTTCTATATTTAAACATTTTCCAAAATTTAATTAATAGAACTTTATTTTTCGTTGTTTTTGAATAGAGTCATGAATTGGTGAATTGATACCTAACTTCAAATCGCCTGGAAATGACTCTTCAACAATAGAAAAAGAACTTAATTAATGCGAATTTTTCGAATGTCCTTACTTACTTAGCTAAAATCCGAAAGTTTTTTTCTCGAAGCTCCAAAACGAGACGCTTTTAATTTCTTCGCCTAAAAATATATCTTTTTCTTTAAAAAATATTCTAGGAGCGAATTTTAAATGAAAAATTTAAGATGACGAAATTGTGTATTTTTAAATTTAACGTAAAATAACTTTCTTTTCGATTGTACTATTTGCACTGTAATAAAAATGTTACATAATTTTTCCTATTTGGAAGCTTTACAAAAGAATTTTTTTAAGCGATTTTTAATTGACTATAAAATATATTTGGTTTCGCTGATAATTATTTTTCTAAAATATGAAGTTATTTTTTATTTTTTAATATTTAATTGTCCTCACGATATTATGAAATTTTTCAATTGCTTTTTTCTTATGACCTTTTTTTTTTAAATAATTTTTGGAATTGCTGAAAGAAAACCACTAAGCCTTCAAGCAGCTATGGTGATTGATTTCTTTTTCTATTATATAATTCTATTTATGAAAAAGATTTAAAAAAGTTTAATTTGAAAAAAAAAACTCGGAAAAAACTCCACAACAAAAATATTTTGTTTATTTCTATATCCTAAAGAATTTTTTTTAATCTGAATAAAAAAAATCAAATGAACCCAATAAATTAGAATAAAATTATTTATGTGTATTTACGTTATTCGGAATAACTTGAAAAAAATTGCACAACCTCTACATAAAGTTATTTTTCATTTAGCCAAAATTACATAGAAACTTATTCAAACATAAAAATAAAATCACTAAGATCACCAAGAAGCAAAAATCAATAATATCTTTATGATATTGGAGAAAATTTGAATTCTTGTTTCATATTAATAATATTAAAATCATGCGTTTGAAAAAAAAATTCTTAATTTTGGTAGTTAATGTTATAATCTTAATAATTTTAGGCTTTAATTATTTTCATTTAAAAAAATCAAATCGAATTGTTTATTTAGTTAGAAGAGATACATCAAAATTAAATTGTTCACCATTGATAAAAAATAGTGAACAATTCTATGCTGAAATAAACGGTCAAAAATATCCAAAAATAATTCCGAGTTTTTTTAATGCATCAATTAATTTCGATTGTTTAAATTCAAATTTAAACAAACCAAAATTAATACTTTTATGGAATGAGTATGGTCCATGGGTCGATTGGAAATATGGTTTGGGAAAATATGAACCATTTCAAAAGCGAAAATGTCCTGTTTATAATTGTGAAATAACCAAAGATAAAACAAGATTGGACGAAAGATATATACAAGAAATGTATATTGAGTATATACAAGAAATGCAAAAGTACTCAGATCAAATTGATATTTTAGGTGGTTGTGGTAAGAGCTGTAATATTAGTGGTGAAAATAGATTTCTAAGTAAATTATGTCGTGAGAAAATAAGTAAAGAATATAAATTTTTATTGGCATTTGAAAATAGTATGTGTAAAGATTATATAACTGAAAAGTTATTTGACACATTGTTATTTGACATAGTACCAGTTGTTTTAGGTTATGGTCCATATGATCAATTTATACCACGTTCAGCTTACATAAATGCACTTGATTTTAAATCACCTCAACATTTAGTTGAATATTTAATTTATTTAGAAAGAAATTCAACAGCTTATAATGAATATTTCAAATGGAAAAAGTATATTAAAAAGACAGACAATGAATACAAACAATTTTGTGATATGTGTATTAAATTAAATTTAGAAAATTTTTATGGCATTCAAAAATCTCAAGTTAATGATTTGGAGACATTTTGGGGTTATAAGAAAAATTGTCTGACACCACAATTTGAAAACGGAATCTTTAATTATATTCCAATTAATTATACGCACAAATGTTCTTTTTGTTAAATTCTTTAAAGAATAAATTTGTTGAGATAATAAATACCTCTTTGACAAGTCTTTTTATTGAATTTTTAAATTAATTAAAAGAAATTTATTTAAAAATTTTTTAAACAAACTATAAGTTATTTTATTTTATTAAAATAACTAATTGTAGATAAGTGTTTTTAACTCCTACTAGAAATCTTACGGAATATTTAACATCATTAATTCCGAATTTTTTTTTCTCCGAAGGATGGTCGTGTTTAATGTTACTTGACCAAATTGAGACATAAGTGAAATGAAAATGACTATATTTAAATAAAAAAAGCAAAAAATAAAGAAATATACAAAAACTAATATTTTTTTGCAAAAATAGTTTTTCAAACTCTTTAGTCATGTCAAATTTTTATTTATTTTTTTTTGACTAGAATTAATTATTATTGTTAAAATTTAATTATTCGAGCATTTTTTATTAGAAATATTAATAAAATTAAAAGATTAAGTTTCTTTTATGTAAAGCTTTTATACTATCATAATATTCAATACTTACCCTAAACCTATGCCTAACTAAAGGAATTCGATTTTAAAATTATTTTTTTGATTGGATATCGTCTTCAAGGTCAAAAACAGGCATTTTTACCAAAGTACAAAATGGGCGAAGTCATGTTAAAACAGACATGAGATTCGTTCTAAGCTCGTCGAGAGGATTCAGAATATATATAGAACATATGATATATCTTAAAAAAAGACCGTTTCCACGTTATTCTTCACTTATGCCAAATATGCATTAAGAGAGAGAGCGATTTAAACCTAAAAAATTTGAAAATGACCCTGAAATATGTTTGCAGCTTTTAACCAACCAAAATATTATTTTGATTGTCGCATAGGGAGTCTTGATCATGCCTAAAATTGATTTTTTTTAGCAAAGAGTTAAATTTAAAATATCGTTCAAACTATTAATTAGATTTTCACCCACTCAAAACAAAACGATTAACTGTAATTTTTTTTTGGCATATTTTTCACACTTGTCACTAAAGCTCATATGAGGTCCATTTATATTTCAATTCAATCGAAGATTTATTGTAAAACCCAAAAGGGTCGATTGAATTCATTTATTAAAAGGAAGTGTCTAATACTTACACTTTTAGCTACAAACTTATCGCAAGGTTTGTTTCCATGAGTGAAAATTCTCTTGATGTTAAAAAGACAATAATCATCACTTTTTTTTTTAATCATTGTACTGCCTTGATGAATTTTTATTTTTCTATCGATATTAAAAATCAAAATTTTTAATTTAGGTACATTTGCTTGAGTCTTTACTCCCGATATTAATGAATCTAATATGAATTCACCAGTTAGGAGTTTAAAGTCTTTGTAGTTGTTAACTCTAATTATCAGTTTTACAATTTTGGACGAATTTTTTTCCATAACTGGACGAATCATTTCAAATCTTGTGACACCAGTGCACCGTTTTATTTCATCCATGCGTTCGTAAATATTTGAAAATTTGTCTAAATCTTTTCCAAATGTACTCACATCATAATAATTGCTTTCATACATTTCTTCATAGGATTTATCATCTTTTTCATTTGATATTTTATCTTTACGTTTGTTTCGATGTTGGATTTCTGCTATTCTTTTAGTCATTCGATTTTTATACTTTATGAAAGTTGGGTTCATCTTTGAAATAAATTTTTGTTTAACCATTCTGTGTTTTTGAGTCATGAGTAATGAATCACTTTCAAGACAATTCATTTTCATACTATTTTCTTCAATTCGATCTCTTAATTTTTTTGCCCATTTTTCAATTTTACTTAGTGTAGTTATTTCATTTATGAGGATTTTTTGGAGCTGGTAATATTCTGAAAATTCACACATATTCTCTTGATCGAAGTTCATAATTGTAGAGGTAATTTGGTATAAATTTATTTATTTTATAGCTTTTCGAATATATTGATTTTTTACGAATAATTTTAATTTGTAATTAGGAAATTTTTATATCATTTGGAAGGTTTTTACGCGAAGAATAATTTTTTTAGGATTATTTTCGACGAATTTGTTCAAAAATCGTTCAAAAGATCGATTTTATAAACGATTTTTTTTCAAAAATTTGAAGAAGCTTCTCGTAAAGTTTTGAGGGTCTTCAGGGGCGGTCGGGAGACAAAAACGCATAAAATTTAAATATTATAAAAAAGACTTTAATTTTTTAATTAAATATTATTAATATATAAATTTGAAAAGTAACTCAAAAATTATTTTGTTTACAAAAATATTAAACGTTAATTCTTTTTTAGGGCTAATGTTTCAAGTATTTGATTATTTGATTTTGAAGACGATGTATATCTACGATTTCGATGTTTTAGTTCGCTATATCATTAAGTCTTTGTTCTTGCATTGTCCTTCTTAAATATTTTTTTTTTGTCTTCTCAAAGAAGAAAATGATCTTTCCACTCTTGTTAGCCTTAATGACGCTACGCTCCTGGCTGGGCTCATGTCCATCGAGCTGTTGAACAAAGAACAAAGTCTTTAGACAATTAAAAACAAATTCGAGCCGACATAGATTTATTACAAATTTCACCAAATACTAAATTTTTTGAGCTAGCCTATAATCTTTTTTAAAAAAATGGAGCAATATTCATTCAAGTACATTTTTGATGGAATGTTTAGTAAATTATAAATTAGTCACATTGAACACTGATCATTGGGCAAATAGTACATGCACATGTAGATATTTTTTGAAAAATTTTAATTGTTTTCATTTAACGGCCTTAGCAGTTCAAAGTTGGTTGAAATGCCAATTAGGTTTATTAAGATTCCAGTTGCGCCGAAAGCAAACGCAAATAAATGTTTAGAAAAACAGTAAATTTTTTTATTTTTTGTAAATTAAAATAGACTAAAAAAAATTTTTAACAGAAAAAAAAATTATTAGACTCATTATTTTATATAAAATAAATTTAGCTCTAAATAATTAATTTTAACAGTTTTTGAGACAAAAATTAATAGTTTTCGCAATAAAGGCAATATTTTCTCAATAATAAAGGAGAAGAAAATAGCGGCAGTTTTTCCTGAGGAATTAGAAACTTTGAACTCAAACGGTTTAAAGTTACAAAAAAAAATGATTAACAGCAAGGATATAGATCAAATGATTTTAGGTCGTTTAAGGATGAAAGATCAAATGACTTTAGGTCGTATTATGAGTATAGTCCAACCTACAACGAAACTAGACAAGCTTACGGTAAAGGATCATACCATCGGGGTTCTGAATCAAGAAAACAATTTCTACCCGTTCGAGAGGAGGATTTAGATCCGTCTCGAGCAGAGGCAGATACTAAATGTGTTGAATTTTTATATGGCAAACAAACCGGGCACGAGATGACCTTAACCTCGGTTGAAAAACCGGTCGATGTGTAACAAGTAACAAGTCTAATCGAGAAAATAATCTCAACATCTCTTAATAACAAAATTCTTGAGTTACTAGTTATAATTCAGAATGGCAGTCCAGATCTAATGTTTATACCTGAGACTTGGTTTAGCAAAAATAGTGCTAAACAAATTGAGAACTATCGTTTATTTTTTAAAAATCGCTCAGAGTCTGTCCATGGTGTGAAGAGGAATTTGTGTTGATTACAATATACCGAATGTAAGTTGGGACTCTGATTGAGTGGGCTTTACAACTGTTCGAGTAGTTGACTCAGTAGAGTTTGGATTGATTGAATGTCTGAAAGATTCCTATCTTTTTCAGAATGTGAATGTACCAACTTTTGTAATACCTGAAGGATTTGTATTACCAGAATATTTTAGATCTTATTTTTACTGAGTGTTCTAACTGAGTATTAGAAAAACACTTGGTTCTAAAATGGAATTATGGTCTGATTGATGATGGAGACTTTTCGAGTGGTATAGTTCAAAAACTTAATTTAAATAGAGCAGATTATTTAGGAATGGAAAAGGAACTTTCCTTTGTTAATTGGTAAATTTATTTACAAATAAAAATTCAAATGAAATGTATGAGAGTTTTATTGATGTTTATAACTCACTTATTAATAAATACGTTCCCTTTTACTTGAGTCGACTTAAACCGGCGAGTAAGTCCTAAATGGTTTAATAATGGCATTCAAGAGGCAATAAATAAGAAAAAAAAAGCATGGTTCAAACTTGTAAGAACTAATTTTAAGAATCAAAAATATAGGGATGAGTATAACATTGCTATGAAACGAGTCTCTTATTTGATAAAAAAATCATTAAGAAATTTTGAGTTAAATTTAGCACCGCAAGCTAAACATAATCCGAAAATTATTTACCAATATATGAATAAAAAACAGAAGTGAAAAGAAGAAATAAATACTTTAAAAATTAATCAGAATATCGGAAAATTTTAATATTTGTTTTAAGTCGGTCTTCAAAAGTGAAACTAATGAGGAGGCAGATAATAATCTCCCTAATTACACAAGTCAAACCTTTAATATCGATCCAAAGTTAGCATTTGAAAAAACTAAAATAGAGAGGCTTTTAAATAATTTAAAAATGGAATTATCATGTGGCCTAGATAGAATCATGGCCTCTGTTTTAAAACGATTCGCTAAAGAATTTTCTTTCCCCTTATCGAAAATTTTTATTAGATCTTTAGGAGGAAGGCGAATTGCCGGATTCTTGGAAGCTAACAAAAGTTACTCCTCTTCACAAGGGTGGATCTAAATTAGACATAAAAAACAACCGACCTGTGTCTTTAACATCTTTAATAGAAAAAAAAGACTATTAAGGGATGATCTCTTATAAGATTTTTTAGAAAAAGGATTAATTATTCGTAAGCAACATGGATTCCTACCTTAAAACATGGATTCCTACCTTTCTTGGCTTAAAATCAAAGAGTGCAAAAAGTGCAAAAAGTACACCTATCTAGGCTAAAAAGATAAAAAGATACTAAAATGTTCCTTTTTCGTATAAAACCATAAAGAACAAAAAGAGCAAAGAGTAATTTTTAATGAAATTTTAATCGATTGTCTTTCCATGTAATTTTTTCTAAAAAAACATTTAAATATTTTTTTTAAATGTGTATACTCTATCAAAAGTTACGTCAAGAATCAAATTGTTTAGTAATGGTTAAAATTTTTGACAAAGAAATTTTAAATATTTAAAGTTTACTTGAAGGTATTTTTGAAAAATGTTTTTAAAACTTCAAAAAAGGATTTATTAAAGAAAAATTTTTATGAATATTGATAATTTAAAGATTTGTATATTTTTAAATTTAAAAAAAATCTTTATAGGCACCTCCAATTCATTTAAAATATGATTTTTATAAAAATTTTATTCACAATTACCAAAAATTTAGTTTTTAATACCTTAAGGTAATTCTTTTTTGTTGCTAAATATTTACTAGGCATTTTTTTTTAACTTTACAACAGAACAAAACATATTGAAAATTTTAACTCCACTAAAATTCTTAATTTTGAAAAATTTAAAGGTGAAAACTTTGCTAATTTTGGCATTAAAAACTCTTTATGTTAAACAAAAAAAAAATATTATTAATTCTTGTTATTATTATTATATTTATTATTTTGCTTGGTATTAATTTTCAATTATATTTTGAAATTTTTGCACTTAAAACTTGGAAACCGTTTAATCTAGAAGATCCTCTTGACAATTATGTTAAATTACACGAGTCTATTCGTCGTAATGGATCACAACGAATTGTATCATGTCAAAAAATACGTCCTGGATATGCTAACAAAATGTACAATGTTCTTTCAGCATTAACTATAGCCATACTAACTGATAGTTCTATTTCAATACAATGGCCTGAAATTGAACAATTTATAAATTCTCCATTATTGAATATATTCAATCAAACAAAATTAAATAATCCAAAATCAATCGCCGCTTACAATTCAAACACTTGGAATTATAAAAAAGGTTTAAATGTTTTACTAGACGAAACAAAGACAAATATTCCAAATCAAAGTCATCTCATTTTTAAATCAAATACAGCATTCTTCTTTGATTTGACATCGAATCCTAAATATTATACAAAACTTTTAGATTATAAACTTGTTAAACAAGAGACTATACAAAAAGCTTTAACTAAATATAATTTATATAAAGAACAAAATAGAACATTAGAACAAGAAGATGTAGAGGATTTTTTAAGTATTGGTTTTCAAGTTGGTCATAGATTGATAAATAAATTTTGGTTATTGAATTCAACATTTGAAAAATATGTTAATGATTATTATGTGAGACATTTTCAATCGAATTATGTTATTGGTATTCAAATAAGATATCAATTTTTGAAAAAAAATGAGACTAATTTGGACACATTTTTTCAATGTGCTGAACAAATAGAAAATGGAAGATTTGATAAGAATTCAAGTGTTAAGTGGTTTGTTACATCGGATGCTAATTATGTATTCAAAAAGTTTAAGCAAGTTTATGGTGAAAAGATAATTGAGGGTGTTGGTAAGCTAGGTCATGTTTTATATAATCAACAAGCTTATTTTCGTACTATTTTAGACAATGAATTGTTAGCTAGATCAAATGAGATTATAATTACTGGTGGTAGTACTTATGGTTTTATGGCATCGATTAGAAAAGGACAATTACCTTATTACATTGATGGCATACATGGGAATATACCATGTCGTAAAATGATTTTTAGTAGTTTGCCTAGGGCCAACTCTAGAACTGCTTTATTTTAATTTCAAAAATAAAAAATACTAAAGCATTCTAAAACTTCAAAAAATAATAAAAACTCTTGATTTGAAATTTTCAATCAAATCAAACATTTTAATTATTCAAAATAGTAATTTTATTTTTGTAACAGAAATTCACACAGCCGAGTGTAACTAAATCATGAACCTTAACTTTGTCCAATACCAACCACCAATTTTCTAATTAATAAAAAAAAAAACACTTCATTCGTGCTTCAAATATTAAAACCTCTTGATTATGAAAGCCCATAAAATTGCCATCGCATTTGATCAGCTGAATTATCTAAGTAATCGAGTGATTAAAAACTTTCAATCAGTAATAAAACAAAAATTCATTTGTTAAGATATTTATTTTTCATTTAAAACAAAAAAAAATATTTCTATTAATTTAAAAAAAACTAATTTTTAAATCGAATTTTTAAACAAAAAAAAAATAATATATATAAGACACAAACTCAAATTTTTATTTTTGAGATTGCTAAATTAATACTAAACAAAAACTTTTTAAAATCAAAAAAAAAAAAGTCAACGGATCTGTAAAAATTATATTTTCTTTCTTCTATATACACATTTTAGATGTTGTTGTTGTTGCTACTGTAGAAATTGTTGTATTAGTCGATTTAGTCATTTCGGCTAAATTGATTAAATACTCTTGTAATTTATTTTCTGTTTGATTCGAAACAAATTTATAATCTAACAAACTCGATTGTATATTTACAAGTGTAGTCGAATCACTTGTATTTAAAATACTATTTGTTTTACTTGGTGGATTTTGTGCACTCGGTATTGATTTATTATTAACACTATTTACATCGAATACTTTATCCAATTCTTTTATTTGATTATTTTTATCAAATAGCAATTTTCTCCGTCTTATTAGTGTCTTATTAACACTTTTAGTCTCATCAACAAGAAAATCATCTTCATCACTAGACATTATATTCTTATTATTAAAATTAAGAATTTTATCGACTAGTTGAGAATTTAATTTAGCTGGACTATTTAATAATTTAATGCTACGATTAGACAAGAAATTTTTTTTAATTTCTCTTAATTTTTCCTTACGTTCCGGATTTGTTTTAAGAGGTGAAAAAATCAAATGAGAATTTCTACTATTATTTGATTTACTAGGTCTAGTATAAAATTGTCTTGGTTCACTTTTGATCTCAGTTGTTTTGGGTCTAAAATAGCATGACTTTGGTGTATTATTACAACTCGATAGTGATAAACTTGAACTTGACGTCGATGAACATGTCGATAAAGATCTATTTGAAGTTCGAATTGACTCAACTTCAGACTCATTTGATATCAATGATAAATTAACATCTTGCATCAATAGCTCATTAGCACATTTATCATCTAACAATTTACGTCTTTTTTTATTAATAGTGTCACTTTGTGTATCACGTACACACATTGAATGTGTATCACATAAAAGACGCGGTGAAAATTGAAATGTTTTTAAAACTTCATCCTCATCGTCATCGTCATCATCAGTTAAATTATTAATTTTAGTAATTGTAATTGACGATTTTTTTATATTAGAATAATTTATGTCTAAATTGACATGTTGAATTTGAGAGCTACATTTTGGTTCACCAGTATTGATAAAACTATCTATAAGAATTTGATTATTTGAAATATCTGGATTACTTGATGACGTTGAAGTTGTTGTATTCGTCTCATTGGCAAATGCTTCATTTAGATCAAGATTTTTTTTATTTTGATTAGTTATTAAATTTTCTTTTATTTCAATTGTGTAATTGGAATAATTAGACGACGATTCTGGTTGAGATAAATTATCAATTAAAATACTTAAATTTGATTTATTATTATTTAGAGAAATTGTGTCTAATTGTGGTATATTTTGATTTACAGGCATAATATGATCCCATCGTGTCAATTTAGCCAATTCTAATTTATTAACATGGACAAAAGACTCTTCTTGACTTTTAGAAATATCAAAATCATCAATTATTAAAAATATAAATGGATCTTTAGAACTTCGAAAATTAATCAATGTTGAGTATATTATTTTTTTTAAATATATTTTAATAAGAGTTATGTTATTGTTCGACGAGTCATTGTTGACTTGATTTGTATAGAATGTTTTGATTAACTGTATTCGTTTTGGATTCAATTTGACTTTGAGTTTTAATTTCAAATCGGTTAAATAGAATAAATCCTGATTTGGATTATTTGTTTCATTGTATAGATAACAATTGAATATGTTTGGATTTGAGTTGGTCTTGGCTTTGTTTAGAAATAAAAGTTTGTTTTTTTGATTTATGCTTCTGTAGTCATGTTCTAACCAGTCCATTTTTCAATTAGCATTTTATTTTAATTTTTTGGTTTTTTAATTTTAGAAAAAAAAATTTTCTATTTTCAAAAAATTGAATATTTTAAGATTATGCGTGCAAATTATGTTTTATGGAATACACTGTTTCTTGTTTCTTTTTTAATTTGATGTGATTTTATGTAAGTTTTTATTTTGGTTTCAAGTTGTATATTTCAAATAATTTTATTAACTTTTAATTTTGATTTAAGTTTTGTTGTTGTTGTTGTAAAATAAAATGAAGAAAAAGAGTACTTCGAGCGAGGATCGAACTCGCGACCTTCTGCGTGTAAAGCAGATGTGATAACCACTACACCATCGAAGCTTATTTAAACTAAATTTTTATTAGTAATTTATTTTTAATTATTATTTTTTTCTAACTAGATTTAGAAACACACTTAATTAAACTAATTCTATTCTAATTTTTATTGAAATTTTTTTTTTAATTTTCAAAAAGTTTGTATTCTAAAATCAAGCTAAAGCTTTAGCAATTGTTTACAACACACGCTTTTTTTTTTTTT
>NTPY01000281.1:138693-154771 GCA_002922825.1 Brachionus calyciflorus
GTATTAAATTAAATTTAGAAAATTTTTATGGCATTCAAAAATCTCAAGTTAATGATTTGGAGACATTTTGGGGTTATAAGAAAAATTGTCTGACACCACAATTTGAAAACGGAATCTTTAATTATATTCCAATTAATTACACACATAAATGTACTATATGTTAGTTTTTTAAATTAAATATTTGGCAATTTTTTTTTCATTGTTTACAAAATAAAAAAATAAATAAAAATTAAAAAGCCTATAAAACGGATATTGATCAAAAAATTTAATTTTTATATCAAAATTTAGGTCTAAAAGTTCTTTATTAGAATTTAGAATCGCAACTTGTAATAAAAAATAAATCACATGATGCTCTTTTTGCTAACTAAAAAGCAATAGCAGAGGCCATCTCATATCCACTGTGTTTAATTATGAAAGAGTCATTAAGGACAGGAGAGGTACCAGAATTATGGAAGATGGCAAATGTTACTCCGATCTTCAAAAAAGGTGATAGATGTGATCGTATGAATTATATACCCGTCTCAATAACGTCTGTAGTATGTCGAATAATGGAGAAAATTATTCGAAACATTTTGTTGCGCCATTTAACCCAAAATGGACTATTTAGTAAGCATCAACATGGCTTCATTCCAAACAAGTCATGCACGACGAATTTACTAGAGAGTGTCGATTTGATAACATTCGAATTATGGAAGGGAAACTGCATCGATATTGTGTACACCGACTTCTCGAAGGCGTTTGATCGTGTGAACCACCGCAAATTGCTCAAAAAGCTGGAAAGCTATGGTATCAAAGGGAATCTACTCAAGTGGATCGAATCTTTTTTATCAGGTAGGAATAGCGAGTCGTGCTTGGACATTCAAAATCGGAATGGCTGAATGTGACAAGTGGCGTTCCCCAGGGCTCAGTCCTTGGGCCACTTCTGTTCGCGTTATTTATCAACGATCTCCCCGATAGATTCAAAAACGTGTGTTCACTTTATGCCGATGACTGTAAGATTTATTGTATTTTTAACGAGCAAAACAGGGACTGTAGTATAGAGCAACTTCAATCGGACATAGATAATCTTACACAGTGGTGCAATGAATGGTCAATGGATCTTAATATCGATAAGTGTGAGGTTATCCATATCGGCAGAAACAACCCTGAAAGTGAATATTTTATGTTCAAGAACGATCGCTTTCACAGACTTTCCAAAACAACAGAACAAAGAGACTTGGGTGTAATCCTTACTGGAGACATGAAATGGAGTAAACAGGTGAGTACGTCGGCTGGGAGGGCAAACAGAATCCTTGGCCGGATTTTGAACGGTCTAAGAAATCACGGCAAAGAGATTATCAAAAAAATGTATACAAGCCTTGTTCGACCCCATTTAGAGTATGCGGTGTCGGTATGGAATCCTTCCCTAAAAAAAGATATTGACATCCTTGAGAGGGTGCAAAGGAGAGCGACTCGGAGCATACATGGCTTTAGAAAGTTTGAATACGTGGAAAGACTCAAAAGACTCAAACTGACAAACCTTACAACCAGAAGAAGACGAGGTGATCTCATCCAAATGTACAAGCTCCTAAACAAGCAAGATCACGTAAACTGGTATAAACGATGGGAAAATGACGAAACAGTCAATCGGATATACGAGACAAGAGGTAATCGATATAAACTAAGACGAGAACTTGTCAAAAACTGTGCACCAAGATTCAATTTTTTTACAAACCGTATCGTGAATGACTGGAACGGGCTGACGAATGAAGTTATTGAATCAAAATCAATTAACATTTTTAAGACTAATTTAGACAAACTTTTGAAAGACTAAAATATTGCTTATGGTCTGGATAGAACCAGACTTAACGCGAGAGCGTAGCAATTATTACTACTACTACTACTACTACTAATAAGATTTTTGAAAAAAAAAATTTCACTTTTTGGTGCTTAAGGTTAGTTAAAAATTACTAAGCCAAAATTGAATTCTCTTAAAGCTGAACCGAAGGCTAATTTCTTCTTTAAAAGTTTAAAGAAGAATTTTGTTCTTAGTTAGACTTTGAGTCTGAGTTCTAATTTGAAAAAAATTTAAGACTCGAACCCAAGTCCTTAAGGCGAGACTCGAGTCCCTAAAGGCTCCAGTACACGAATCTTTGGTCATAATTGATAAAATAAAAGAGTATTATTTTAGTAATATAAAATCGCATTTTGAAAATTAAAAAAAATCTAATTGAAAAGAAAAATTGCCAAATAGATAAAAAAAAAACATGACTACCATTTTTCCGGAGACGGTTCAACTTGATGAGTACGTTGTTTTTTTATAAGTCAATAATTAAAATGAAAAAAAAATTTAGATAAGACTCTCAAAGTTTACATTAGTTTTTGATTGTAAAATTCTTTTTAAGTCAATGCTTTTATAAAATTAACTACAAACAATTCTATTTTTCAAGTCAATTTAAGTTAAATTTATTTTAAAATAATCTAATACTAATGTAAACTTTGAGACTCTTATTTATCAAAATTTTTTTTTTCATTTTTTCTCAGGTGGACTCAAAATTTACAAGCTATCATGTGTAAAATTTGGTAAAACTCAAAATTACTCAAATTTTACAATTTTGAGTCAATATTATTTGGTAAACAAAATTACCGTTAATTAACGCTTAACCGTTTTGGTTAACGACTATACAACTCTATTCTCAAGGTCATGTTAAAGAAAAAATTTAGCTCTGCAAAAACGTTGCAGATGAAAAGTATCTGTAACAATGCAAATTTTGCATGGTTTGAATGAATTGAAATGACGTTATTAATTTTGAAAATAGTTTTATTAATCTGTTAAAAAAAAATTATGATTTTTTATGAAAAAAAGTTTAGATATAATTATTTATGAATTTTTCTGTTTCTTCTTTTAAATAAATTCCATTATGAAAAAATTTGATTGCATTCCGCCACTCTGAAATCGACCATTTTTTCCATAAAATTAGAAATGGTGAAGTTTTAATTTTTTCTTGAGGATATTGCCATCCATTTATTCCGTAAACATCTTCAAAATATTTTATTGGATCACACGGAATTGTATATTTCTCATTAAAAAGTTCAGCTGAACACAATGACTCTATTTTTCTTAGAATCACTCCTTTAACTTCACGTTGAGAATGATAAGGAAAAAACAAATGTGTTGTGTTTATCTCATAATTAAATGAAATACCCAAAGTAACAACTTTATTTCCTAATCTAAGGCCTAAACTATCATTATCCAATCCAAATTTAACACTAAGCGGTAATATTTTGTCATTAGTAAATTTGCTTTCTATTAATGGATCATATTTATCTCCGTCCATTCCGACATCTATATCTGTAGTGAAAGGAATTATTCCGCAATGTCTATACCATCCTAGTAGCGTACCTGCTGCTAACCAATAGTCCATCTGAATAGAATCTATAATATTTTTAAAATGAATCATTTTTGTTGTAAAAAACATATTTTTCCTTTTATCTTGATTGAATTTATCTTTTTCTAAATTGCTAGCCATTTCATAATTACATTCCACAAATTCAGAGTGAGCATATTCAAAAAGAAATTTTTTTATGTCTGCAGGTATAGATATAAAAATATTATTTTCTTCGTGTCCATTTAATTCAAACCTTAATTTTTAAAATCATTAGGTATTAGATATTTTTTAAATTGAAATTATTTTACCTATTGAATGCCCTGTCTTTTTTATTTAAAACTTTCTTAGTTGAGTTTAGTTCAAAATTGTTCTTGGAAATCCAATAAAAGTTTCCGCGCGGATAAAATATTGATATTTGAAAAACTAAATGATTACATCTAATCGCAATTGAAGAAACTATTTTTAGATCATAAAAATTTCCTTCAATTTTTGAAACGAAACAATTAACCGCATTTTTCGAAACATCCTTGTAGAAAAAAAAATTTAGTAGCATTAAGTTTTCTTATTTTGAATTCTAAATGGTATAGTTTCTCTTCTATTTATTAAATACAATTTTGAATTTAAAACTTAGTAAAATAATATTACCGTAATGCCTTGCAAACAAATGCATGCAATACAAATCAAAAATTTTAAGAATAAATGCCCCAAAAAATACTATTTTTAAAGCGATTGGAAAAACGTAAAAATAATCAAAACGTTGTTTGATACTGTTGATTAGGTTCTCTATTTGAATATGTGGTAAAAATTTAAAAATTCTTTTTTTTTGGGATGCCTTAATTGTTAAAATTTTAGGTTTAAATTCAATGCGTTCCTATACAAGGTATTACGGTAATTCATTCATTTCAGTTCGTTCAAATTGATATAACTTTTTTTTTACTTTTCTTTCAGCTTTAAATTGCTACGAAATGTAACAACTTTGCTAAACCGAAAAATGAAAAATTTTTTGCTTCCTTATTTGTCTATCACCAGAAAAAAGTCCCGGATGATGAATTTGAACACTGTTTAAAAAAATTATATTTAGTATAAATACTAAAAAACTATTTTAATGAGAACAGAATAATCTTTGATTCTAAATAACTAAACATAAAATCATCTCATAAAGATATTTTGATAAAAATTAAATCGCTAGGAATTAATAAATTTATTTACCAATGGATAGAGGATTTTTTGAAAAATAGAAAATTTAGAGTATCTGTTAATAATTCAACCTCGAACGAATACGATATTCTTTATGGGGTCCCTCAAGGGAGCTGCCTACTCAACTCTGTTTTTGATCTACAGTATTTCTTATAAAAATGTAACGTCAACCGTATCTTTTGACCGTAGCCGTAATTCATTTAAATTCTACTTAATTTTCAACTTTAAGATGTTTGAGCTATGGTTACGGTTACGTTTACGGTCAAAAGTTAAGGTTGACGTTACATTTTCATAAGAATCACTGTATTTTAGTGACATAGTAAAAATAATTACAAAAAATGTCCAAGTTGCACTCTACGCTGATGATCTTTGCATTCGGGTCACAAATAAATCTCTCAAAAGAAATAGAAAAAATTTTAAACAACGCAGTCAGATGCATTGTGAAATTCTGTAACGACTGGGCTTTAATAATTAACCACTCAAAAACAAACTATTGTGTTTTTACATCAGCAGGTTACCGCTCAAGCTACCAGAAATTATATAGTCTAAAACTTCAAATACAAGCGAAAGATATTCCGATGGAACCTTTCACTACTTTCTTAGGAATCGACTTCTATCGAAAACTAAGTTTCAAAAAAAATTCGAGAATATTAATATTTTACTATTTTTTACAAAATGCTGATTTTTATGGTGAATATTTTACTATTTTGTACAAAATGCTGACAAACCTCCTAACAGCTTGAGTGGCAAATCGACCACGTCAACTATCTGTAAAAAAAAATAAGCGACTTAAATAACAAATTTTTGTTCAAATAAATAAGAGTTTTTCAAAAGCTAACGCCATTACCGTAACATTTAATTTAATTGATTGTAGTGCGTGGGATATTTTCCTAATCCTAAGCTTTGGTGCACACATAAGCGCCCATCGATCTCATAATAAAATCGTCACCCTTCTAATGCGGTATCATTTTAATGCCTTCACTTCTTTAAAAAAGTTATAAAGAAATTTTTTTAGAAATTTTTAAGGTTCGAGTACAATTACGGTTCGGGTTGAATATGTGTGAGTTTGAGTACGGTCGGCGTTTTTTCGGTGAAAATGCTGTAAATTAACCTAAATATATTAAATTAATTATACCTAATTTAGTTAAATTTGAAGAAATCCTTCTTTGTAATCTTTCTTTACTTAAACTGTTAACTGCTCTTAAATAAAAAAAATTTAAATTTTTTTAAATCATAATTCATTAAATAATTTTTGTTACATATTAGAAGTTAAAATATCTCGACAGATTAAAACTCCTTAATTAAATGTTTTTCATTTTCTTAATTTAAGTGGATCTATAAGATAATTTAGAAACAATAACTAAAAACTTTTTTTCAAAAAATACTTATATGAATAATTGAAAAATAAACAGAACAAGAAAATAAAAAATGAACAAAGAAAAAAATATAAAATTTTTTTTTAAGGCGTGTGAATTTAAAAAAAAATGAAACAAAAAAAATAACTGGTCACTATCCAAAATTTTTCAAAAAAGATTTTTAGGAGGAGAAAATTTTTTCTAAACTTGTTTGATATCTAAAGCTCATCCAAGAATTATCCAAAAATGTGTATAAATTATGTAGAATCTCTGGATTCTATTTAAAAAATATCTAAAAATTGATTGACTGGGTAGAAAGCTAATTATAATTTTTTGGTAGTATAATTATTAGGTGTGACATGGTATGTCACACTTACCTTTCAATAACAGTCCATAAACTCTTTTTATGATTTTAATACAAGTAATCTTTGTTATGCTATTTTTTAAATTTTTAATATTTTTTATTGCGTACTTAAATTTTTTTGCATGTTAAACTTTCAAAAATAAGTACGGTCATTCTACACGACCTGAGGTTTTCCTCAAATTATTTAATAAAAAAAAAAAACAAAATTAAGGTCTTGCTTACTTGAATAAAATCATTTAAAAATTCAAATCTTATTCCAAAATAAATCATTTTATCTTTTTCACTATTAAAATAACCCTTTAAAATGATATTTTTGTCATCCAAACTTGAATCTAATCTTTCAGTTAAAATGTCAGGATCGGTTAAAAAAGCAGAATTTCGATACAAAATATCCAAAATTAATTTTATTGGCTCTGTTTTAATCGGACTTGATAAATTTTTTGGCAGTGATATTTCATCGAATTGATAGAGTAGACTTTTTAAATAATAATAAAATTCAAATCGCTCAGAAATCGATGATTCTTCGGTTTTAAACCTTGTCACATAATTGGAACTTCTCTGATTTTCTTTAATTGATTTTTTTTCTAAGTTTTTATTTATCGAAAATAAAGTAAATAAAAATAAAAAAGAAATAATAAAAACTTTCTTTTTTGCCAATTTAAACATCTAAAGAAAAATCTTTCTTTTAAACATTACTTTTTATTATGGGTGCACTATAGTATCTCCCCCATAACAAAAAATGGTCAAACTATATATCAGCTTGTAGATCTCGACGAGTTGATCACAAATATAATATTTTTTAGTTGCACCGATGTTCCTTTCAGAAGTTATGGGTCCTCAAAGTCGTGAAAATAGCCTTTTTATAACTTTTAAAAACAAGAAATATTATTAAATTCACTTAATTTTTTTAAAATTTTTAAAAAATAAGACTAAATTAAAGAATTGTTTTAATAAAATGAAAATAACTGAGAAAATAAGGGTTAGGTTAGGAAATAGTGAAGAGCTGATTTTACTTAATCTTTCATTTTGGATGATAAAAGGAAAAAAAATATTTGCGTTTTTAATTAAAAATATATTTTAATTGACTTATTTAATATGCTTATTCATTGTTTTAATTTATTTTATGTTATCTTTTGATTTTTCAATATTTCTCACAGGAGAGACATACAAACTTTTTTTTTCTGAACTTTTTTTGACCTTAATTATGTTTGGAACATTTTTAGTCAAAAAAAATTTAATTTTTTGTTTTTTTTAAGGTTTTTAACTTCTGAAAGGAACATCGGTGCAACTAAAAAATATTATATTCGTGATCAGCTCGTCAAGATCTACAAGCTGATATATAGTTTGACCATTTTTTGTTATGGGGGAGATACTATAGTGTAACCTTATTTATTTTTAATTAATGCAAAATTTAGAATTTAGGGACTGTTAAGTTTATATATATTCAATCATATCAATTCAAGATTATAAGTACTTAAATTCTGGTCATTTTCAACGACCAAAAATGAACGTTACAATTTTGCTACACCCAAAAATTTAGGTCTGAAAAAACTCTGTATCATTGCAAAATTTGCACACCATTGAAAAAGATGCCATTCTGCAATTATTTTGCAGACCTATATTTTGGACAAGTTAAAAAATATTTTACTTGGCATAAATTTTATTAGGCAATTTTAATTTTAAAAAACTTATTATTGACACTAATTGTCCACTAATAATGTATTTTATATTTGTTTCTGAATTTTCGCAGTTAATTTTAAAAATTAACATGAAAAAAAACTAGCAAAAATAAAAAAATAAAGCTTTTTTTTTTAAAGATTAGGTGGTCTTTATTAAGCTATTAAAGACATTTTTTTAAATTATCCTAAAATTTTAAATATATGAAAGATTTTAAAATAATTGTTATACTTTAAAAACTAAAGGAAGCTAAACAAAAACCTCAACGCTTTATAACAGCTTTATCGTTATATAAATGTATTTCTTATTTCTAACTAGTCTTCGAGATCACAACAGTAGCTTTATATAAAATGGCTTTTTTTTATAAATTCCCTCGTAACATTTCCCCTCTTTTATATTTTCCTCCTGAATGAAAACCCCCTTTGTACAGTCAACTCTCGTTAATCCGAACTTTTTGGGAGTATAAAATCATGGTTCGAATTAGTTTTGTTCGATTTAAAAAACTGTATTTTCATTGAAAAGTAAAATCTGGTTGTCAAAATTTCTCATTTAAGTTCCAAAAGTTCGTCATATCGGATTAACGAGAGTTGACTTATAGAATTTCATAAAATAAGGAAGAAAATAATCTAAGTTTGCTTAATTTTTTCTGCCATCGAAAATGACCCCTGCTAATTTTTTAAAATAAACTTCGAGGTCCAAGTATTCGACATTTTGATTTTTTATTTGTCGTATTTGATTAAATAAATGAAATCTAAAAAGAATCAAAAAGACTAAAAAAGGCTCAAATAAAATAAACTCTTTAAATGTTTCTTCTTTTACCTAATAAAAAAAATCTCATAATATAAATTAACAGTTTATATATAAAGCCTAGTTATCAATTAGAAATATAAGGGATAAAGATAAAGTTCTTTTAGTATTACTCTGTTCTAATTTTTTTTTGGATAATTCATTTTATAAATTGGATCGTAAATGAAAAAAAAAAATTTAAAATATTCTTGCAATCGAAATCTTTTTAAAAATAGAAACTTTATTTAACCTTCGTTACTAAGTTAATTTTATATAAAATGGACAGTTTGGTATCAAGAAATCTCTTTCAAAAATGAGTTTGGACAAGTTATTTTACAAAGTTAACTTAAGATAAATTGTAACCACGGTAATCTTTTTTTGATATTTTAACTGTCCTAAAAATGAAAAAAAAACATTTTATTTCAAATATATAGATATGTCTATAAGAGCTAAATCCAAATTTGAGTTAGCTCTACATGGCTTTGATACCATCGATATCAGTCTATAACAATTTTTAATTATTATTGTAGAATTATCCCAAGATGCCGCATTTAAACTAAGCAAAACATTTGTTTTTATTCTAGCGAAAAATCGGTTTGTTAAAGTTTTTTTTCAATTTTCTTTTTTGACCAACAAAATTCGCTTTACAAAGCAATTAAATAGACTTTTGATCAAAAAAAAAAATGTTGCATAGTGAAGCAAAATCTTGGCAACGTCTGCAAAAAACTGTGCAATTTTAATGGCGGATTTAAATTAGACTTTTTTTAATGGTGTGCAAATTTGCACAAAATTCAGAGATTTCTGAAATTTTGAAATAAAAAAGTTTTCCTGCATATTTTAAATAAAATCATCAATAATTTTTTTTTCGAAAATTTTTGTAAAGAAATTTTTTGAGGGTGGAGAACACGAATTTGAAATCCCTTTTTTAATTTTGAGGTTTACTTGACTGATTGTTTGATTTTCTAACAAACATCAAGTTGTTTCAAACAACTTGTTTGTAACTTGCTTTGAGAGAGGAGAACTTGCAGTTATTATGTATCTTAATAGAATGAGCACTTTATTTAGATTTGATAAGAGGAACAAAAAACATAAACTTGTAATACCAGACGGTTTAAATTTCTCTGCACAAGAAAAACTATTACCGACTATATCTATTTTTAAAATTAGTAATCAATCTTACAACTTTATCAAAAATTATATGCTTACCAATTTTGATTTTATGGTTAGTTTAATTAAATGTTTTCGTTAAACTTATGGTCTTTTCTATTATAATGGTCAAAATTATGATACAAGCCATTACCCAGTTTTGCAAAAATGGCGTTGTTTTAATGGTACAAGTTTATACGACTGGAAACGGAGATTGTTTGTATAATGCCATTTCTTTGTCTCTTTATGGTAATGAATCTAATTCAAAGAAGATTAAGTTATCAATGGTTTTTATAATGTTCGAATATGAGGATTATTTTAGAAACCGTGTAGAGAGTTTTAAGTATTCTGATTCTTTTGAGAAAAAAGTTATTGATGCTTCTACTTTGGGTATTTTCGGATATGAATTTAATATGATAGCGTTGAGTTTATTATTTCTACGTAAGATAAAGTGTTATTCATTAAATAACATAGCATTCAATGTTAATACTATTAAAATGTCTAGCTTTCCTATTTATTTATCACTTAAAGACGTTCACTTTACACCAATCGTTCCCCTAAACCAGAATTTTCAAAT
Organism: Brachionus calyciflorus; assembly: GCA_002922825.1. Classification (NCBI taxonomy): domain Eukaryota; kingdom Metazoa; phylum Rotifera; class Eurotatoria; order Ploima; family Brachionidae; genus Brachionus; species Brachionus calyciflorus. The sequence goes on from NTPY01000281.1 coordinate 149,164, forward strand.
CGCTGATACCACTGGTGATCACTTAAATTTTATTGAGTATGGTCTAGGTGATTTAGATTTTTATTAATTTCAAATTATGTAACTGTAGACTTAAAGTTCTTTTTTATTGGTATTTTTAATTTTATTTATTATCGAATAGGATTTTTTCTAATAAATTATAGTAATTAAATCATATCCTGTGTGATTTTTTCATTCACACCTTTCTTTTGATTTCTATGTTGCGGTTGGATAAAAAAAAAATGTTGAAATACTGTAAAGCCCTCCTTGAGATAGATGGAGATTTAGAAAAATGAGAAAAGACGGAGATAAATAAAAGAAAGATAAGTGAATATCTCATTTTTTTCTTAATTATTTTATTTCTTGATTTAAAAATGATTAATTAACTGTTGTCTGTTATTATAAGAAAAAATTATTGATAAAACAATTAATTTCTTGTTTTTATTAATTATTTTAGAGTGGCGACTTTATTTAAATTAATTCTTAAAGAATTAACTTTTTTCTTTTATTTTTTTTTAAAGCGACTCTTTTAAAATATCAAAAGTTTAACCGTTTTAATTTAAAATTGTAAATTTAATTTGACAAATCAATTATCAAAAATTTTTGAAAAATACCTATTTGATAACTAAAAATTTTTTTTTCTCACATTTATCTCCAAGAGATTAATAGATTTTTTTTCAATGGAACTTTTTTTCCAAAACTGAGTTAATGTTGAGTTAATTAATATTTCTAGCACGCTTCAGAACGAAGAAAAAATAAGCCATCAAATATTCCAAGGGATTTTTCAAATTTAACAATTGAAGTAGAATACGCGATTTCAATTAAAGGAAAGCAATTTTAGCGTTATGAAAATAACTTGCAAGAAAATCGAATAATAGATTTCATCGATCATATTCCATGTCAAAAACTTTCATGAGTCTAATTTGAGAGCTAATAGAGAAATGCAACTAGAAATATAAGAGATCAAATAGAGAATACACTACACTCTATCTAGAAAAAAATGTTGAAAAAATGTTAATTATAATTATTTATTTAAATATTATTAAGTATTAATTTTAAAAAGTTAATTTATGGAAACTTTTTACAATTGAATTTTTTTTACAATACAATTGAATATTATTTTTAAAATTAGAATGAAGAATACCTTTTCTTTGGTCCCTACTGCGAGAGGAGGTAATTATCTCTATTTTGAAAATCAACTTTATTATAAAATGAAATCAAAAAATAAAATGACTGGGATAACAAGTTATAGGTGAAGTCGGTACCATGATGAAAATTTTCGCTGTAAAGTACCGACGAAAAAGTTGTCAGCTAAACTAAACACGAAAAACATGAATTAGTAAAAGAAGCCGAAACACTGATGCTAGTGGCTAAAAAAGAAATAAAGAATAAGGTTGTATCAACTAAAGGGCCAGTTAAACAAATTTTTGATGAAACTTTTGGAGGAATCATTTCTCAGTTTAACCTTTCACTTCGAGAAGCTGCGGAATTTAAAAATATTGAAAAAATCTTTATCGATAAAAACATCTTGTTGAAATTAAAAAAGATAAATTATCGAAAAATTTACAAGAAATTTCATTTAATGAAGAATTTGAGAATTTTAAGTATACCATCGATAAAAAAAGGTTTCTGTTGTTTGACTTTAAAAATTTGGACCGAATAATATGCTTTGCATCTGATGTGCAATTAGAAATTTTACAAAAATTTGATCGCTGGAATGTTGATGGTACCTTTAAAGCTGCTCCCACACTATTTTATCAACTTTATTTAATACACGGATGGTATAAAGAAATGCACGCTTGCTGTTTCATATTTTTAGCAAATAAACAACAAAAAAACTATGAAAATATGATAACAAATTTGATAAATAGTGCCAAAGATTTGGGTTTTAAATTATGTCCAAGTACAATAGTCAGTGATTTTGAACAAGCAGCTATAAATGCTTATGAATTATGTTTTAAAAATGTTATTGTAAAAGGATGCCATTTTCATTTTACACAATGTCTTTCGAAAAATATCCAAAAAGTTGGATATTGTGAAGAATACAGTAGTAAAAATAAAGTTAATGAATGGATAAACATGTTCAAGTCATTAACTTTTTTATTACAAGATTTAATTCCAAGTGCATTTGATCTTATTAATAATTTATTGCCAAAATATAATTCGAAATTTAATGAATTCTTAAACTATTTTAAAGACACTTGGTACGGTAATTCAAAAGTAAAGTACTCTTTTAACCTATGGAATCATTATTATACTGAAGGTACTCGTACAAATAATCACGTTGAAGGTTATAATCATAAGATAAATAATTATATTAACTACGCTCATCCACATATATATTCATCAATTAACACTCTCAAATATTAGAGTCTTCCACTGGTATAAACTATTTTAAACGTGAAGCTGGTGGTTTTACACAATTTCTTAGAAGACCAAGAGATATACAACGGGACGTGATGATTAATTATTTAAGAAATAAACTTGAAATAAATGAAATATCTATTTTAAATTATTTAATTGTATGAGTAACCTATTTCGATATGATAAGTCTAATAAAAAAATTCGTTCCGTTTTAAACATCCCTAGAGCTATCGAGCCTATGGTTTCAATATTTTAAATTTCTAATCAATCGTTTTAATTTATAAAAAATTATCAAAAAAATAACAGGGATTTTTTGGTCTCTTTGGTAAAATCTTTTCGTCTTAATAGTGGCTTATGCTATTTTAATTCACAAATTATCGATACTAATCACTTATTAGTTTTAAATAAATGGAATTGTTATTATGGAACTTGTTTAAGATCAACTGGAGATGGTTACTGCTTATATAATCCACTGTCTCTCTCACTTTACGGAAATGAAAGTCAGTCAAAAAATATAAAACTTTGTATGATTTTTATTATGCTAGAATACGAAGAATATTTTCGAAAATTTGTAATAAGTTTTCAATATCGACAAGATTTTGAGAAAATCTTAATTGATTCTTCGATACTTGGAGTCTTTGGTAATGAATTTAACATGATTGCCTTAAGTTTACTTTTTTTGAGACCTTTAAAATGCTATTCAATGCATAGTATTGCTTTTAATGTAAATACAGCAAAAACCACAAATTATCCAATCTATTTGTCATTAAAAGATTTGCATTTTACTCCAATAGTCCCTATTAATAGTCTTTTTTCAATTAGTCCGACCTTAGGTGATCATTTAAATTTTATTAATTATGATTTTGGTAATCTCAAGGAATATTAAATATTAATTTATTATAATAAGACAAACTCAATTTTTATCGTTTTTTTATTGGTTTATTTTTGTCAAATAAAATTCTTTATAATAAATTATATTTTTAAAAAATTAGGTGTTATTTTTTTTAGGGGCTCACGGTAAAATGACAACGCTATAATTAATTAATTGTAAAATGAGAATCATCATAAAATAAAATCTTTGTTTAACCGAAAAGAAAATGGGAGGAGAATTTTTTTATTTTTTTACAGTTAAGTGTTAAAACGTTGTCATTTTACTGTTAATATTAATAATTAATTCAAGTTTTGTGTTTAAATTAAATTAATTAAGATTAATTATGTACATAAAACAATGGAAATTTAATTTTGGCTATTGTCCAAAATTAAAATATGGTAATTTTAGTTACTCTAAAGCAAGTATGCATACCATTTTATTTTTATAACCTCATTGAAAAAAGCTAGCAACAAATTCCAGCAATGGTCTAATAAACCTTACAATTAAGGAAAAATTTTACTTAAACAAAAGAAGTTAAACAAAGACTGCACTCAGACGAGAAGTTCCTCGATTACCTTTTTTTTAATGTTTAATTATAATTTTCCTTATTTTGTTCCTTGTCATATTTTCTATTAGTATAACCAATGTTAACCATTAAAAAAGGATCCTTTTGATTATCCTTAGTTGTCCTAATATATAATAAAGTATTTTTCTAAATTAATGTTTTTTTATTGGGTAAATTTATTGACTAGTAAGAAACCACAGCATAAATTTAAATTATTGTCAACATTTTTATTTATAACACTTTCGTGTAAAATAAATTTTTCGGCTATTCAAAGTGCGTTTTCATTTCACCTGAGAACCTTTTTTAGCACTGATTTATTAAATTTCACGCCGCGCATTGTTCAAATAAAAATGTTGAAAAAAAAAAACGACAAAATTTTTTAAATATTTTTCTGTTCTTTTAAGATTCCAAAAAGATAAATTTGTTATTCTCTTAGTGATTTCAAATAATCTTTGATCAAGCATTTTATTATTTATATTTTATTTGATTGAATTAAATGAGATTTTCAATATTACAATTGTTTCATGTAAATTTTCAATTTTAACAAAAAATCAAAATAAATTTTTAATAAAAGGTGTTTTATTTCAGCAATTCAAAGTTAATTTTAGAATTGATAAAAAGAATAGTATTTTAATTTTGAGCAAAGGCAATTTGAAATTTATTTAACATCAAAAAAAATCAAATCCAGAATGACAGAAAAACAACAGTCCTTGTTTTAATAAAAAGTTGTCTCAATCTTAAATTAGACCTCGTTTAATTAATAATTTTAAAATAATAGGTCTGAATCATAATAAAATTTTAATTTTCTAAATGTTTAATTCTAATTAACCCTACACATGTTATGTTGTTTTTTCCCCAATTTTTGAGCTTTTTAAAAGATTTTTTATATGAATAAACTAGACAGGTGAATAAATAAGCAGAAAGAATTTTTTTTTGAATATATAAAGTTTTTCATGTTTTATTAGCAAAATACCGAAAAATGTCATTTTTCTGTTAATAAGTTGAAAAAAAGTTAAAAATAGTTAATTTTTTTTCCATTATATGAATTTTATGATTTATTGCTTAGATTAGATGACGGTGAATCATTAACTATTGCCTTTGCTTCTTTGTTCAATTTTTGTAAGTCATTATAGCACGTCGTACACATATAAAGCTTCCATGCAGGTTTTGCACAAAAAACCGTCACATCTTGAACATTTGTTTCTTGTTTTTCTATCATGCTCTCGAGGACATGTTTCACAGCGTTTTCGGCTGTTTTGGTTATTAGAAGTTTCATTTTCATCACTCACTTTGTTATCAATATCAATTTTAACGCCAGTTTTTTCAATGCAATCAAGGAATCTTTAGTCAACGTATCTAAATTTGTTTTCTTCAATCTTTTGTCCAAACCTCCTTTATTTTTATTATAAAATTTTATAGCATCTCTTTTTTTTGGAACATTTTCTTCGTTTCCAACATAATGGTGGTTTGTGGAAAGCAGAATAACAGCTTTTTTTTCTTTGGGAACGTAAAAAACTAAATTCAAATAACCATTAAAGCCATAAATGCTTGAGTAAATTCTATAGTTTTATTGCAATTTTCCCATTTTAGGATTATCTTTAATGTTTGAACTCCATCATTCTATTGGATCACTATTTTGTCCTAATAAAGGTGATGAAAAAAATCAAAACTCCAAATTTCTTTACAAAAAACACAGTTTTTTTTAAGATACACCAAAAAGTATCAGTAAACCAATAAACGCTCTATTAAATTGCAAAAAAAATTAAAAATAAGAAGTATTTATTAATTAAATAATTAATACTTTAACTTAG
>NTPY01000281.1:163670-175332 GCA_002922825.1 Brachionus calyciflorus
AAGTAGTAGCAATAAAGCAATAGATTGAAAGGAGGGTGCCAGATTTCAATCTTAATTTGGCCGTTAAATTGAACAATTAAAATTTTATTTTTCACTTACAAATTTATGCTCATCTAGAAGTTCAGGAAAAGAGTTCTGTTAAGTACATTTTGATACAGAAAAAAAGGATAAAATTGGTCACATTTAGTGATTGAGTCAAAATGGAATCACTAATCTTAATTTTTTATTTAGTTCAAATTTTTCATGAGAATTAAAAAAAATTAAAAGTGTAGGTTTTTAATTGAATAATGAATTGAAAATTTTCAATAAAAATTTTTTCATACTGTTTTTTTTAATAAAAACTAAGAGGCACTACGGTACTAATCTGAATAGTTTAAAATGCATAGTTTTTATTTTTTTAAAGTCCTATAATTTGTTTGGTTTTTTTCTGTTATCCTCGACATAGGGATATGTGTAATGTAGAATCCATATATAAATACTTTTAAAAAATAAATTTAAGATATTACATTCTAAAAAAATTTTTGATCTGACTGTTTGTTTATTTATAAAATTGAAAAGTCTTTTTAAATTAATAAAAATTAAATTAAAACATTTGTTTTATTTGATCACTTAACTTAATAAAAGTGACATCCATCAACTCAAGATTATTCTTAATATTTTTTGGTTCTTCTATATAATTAACATTTTCTTTTTTGAAAACATTTGGCAATTTAAGAATTTTTCTAAGCAAAAAATTCGACAATATATCCTCACTTTCTGATTGGATTATTTTATTTCTTGCTTTTTCATAGTTTTCAGTAATTAATGTGATGAACATATTTAACATAATGAACACTAAAATGAGATAAAAAGTAAGACAAATAAAAGTTTTAAAAAAATAATTTTCTCCAGAATATATTGTTAGAGGAATATTGTTCAATATCATAGTAAAGGTTGTCTCAAGAGTTTTTACCAAAGTCGAAAAATCACTTGTTTTATCGTTTTCAATTAAATAAATTAGTTGGACAAAAGAAATCCAGACAATCCCAAAAACTATTGAAAATTGAATTAAATCATTTAGACAAGATCTTATTGTTTTCATTAACATTTGTATATTTCTATTTGTTCTTAACAATTTCAAAAATTTTAGAGTACCAAAAAAGCTCAAAAAACCTAGAAGCGTTCCTAATACATCATTCCAATATGATAAGAGTTGAAGACGAATAAATGATTTGTTATTTTCTTTTATTTTCTTAAACAAATCTTCTTTTGCATATTGTCTATAAAGATAAATAGCTAAAATGGCAAAAGAAATTACAAAAATTATCCATTCTACATAGTTCCAGATCATCGTAAAATATTTGCTTCTTATTTTTATAATTGATCGAATTTCTTTAATCATAAAAAATAAAATAAAGATAAAATAAAAAACATTAACAATAACTAGAAAATATTTAATTGAAGATTCTGCTTCATACAATATAACAGGTTCAAATTTGCTTGATCTCAAAATATTCCCAGTTGGTAAAATCTCAAATAGGATAGTACAATAAGAAAAAAGATTCAAGTTTACATTATAAAGAGAAAATTCAATAAATATAGCTCTTGTTTGTTCATCAATCCAGCATAATTTTTGCAAGTTCAAAAGGTCTTGTTTAGTTTGATTCATTTTTAAAAACTGATCGTAAACATATCCTCCTCCATAATAATATGTAAAAAGACCTATATACGGATAGGAATTTAATAAATTTGAGCTTTTATGAATAAATGATTCATTAAATTTTCCCGTAAGGTTTGAACCAAAACGTTCTTTGTCATGGTTTAGGAGAGAATATTCGCTAAAACAGAACTTATCGTAAACAAAATTGGGGCCTTTTATTGGTTGTACTCTTAACTGTCTCATTATTGGCTGGCCTATCACAATTGAAACATTATCACTAAAAATATTTGAATTAAATGCTGGTATAAAATAAAAATTTATCCATTCATAAATAGATTCCACTTTGTTAACTGACTCCATGCTTTTTTTGTTAATTCTAAATACATTATTCAAATTATTTTTATAGCCGTAAGAGTTGAGATCTTTGTTTAAATATGAGACTAAAAACAAAATAACCAAAAATATAGAGTAACAAATAATTTCTCTTAGTATTGATTTAGCTTTTTTTTCGTTAGAAAAAATTTTTTTTTTTTCTTGACATATATTTGTTTTTTCAGTATAGTTTAGATTGATTATTTTTGATGACTCTTCATAATTAGGGTCTTTGGTCTCTTCTTCTTCTTCTTTAATTTTTTCATTATCAGAATTTTCAAAATTAGTAAAATTGTCAGCTTTTCTGTAAAGTAATACTAATATAAAAGTAATGGCTGCAACTTGTATTGGTTGAGTTAAAAAAAAGGAAGTAAAAATCGAAACTATAAATGATGTCAGCCACTTTGTTACTTTTTCATCTCCAAATTCAATTCCTTTTATTATAATAAAAAATAATGAAACTCCACTGAATAAAAGTGATAAAACATAAGCCACAATTTTACACCACCATGGAAATTCAAAAGGTTTCTTTTTTTTCGAACTAAAATCAATTAAATCTTTGCTTTCCGAAGCAATTTTAATAGTTTGCTTAAGTTTTTCGGTCCTAGATTTTCGCGATTTCGAACGACGAAATAATTGAATCAGTAGAAATGATGGAGGAAAGCATATTAAATTGGACATAATCCCTATACCAATTTGGTGTATACTCAAAGAAAGGGGACCAATCTTTATTCCTTCTGATTTTGGAGTTTTGTCTGCCTCATAATATAAAATATTACCAAGCATACTAATAAACAAAAGGACAAATCCACATGTTAATCGATCTAAACGAGTAAATGTACTTAGTGTAGGTCTTGCAATTATAGAGAACCATAAATGCCCATCACTTAGGCGATCTTTTGTTTGTCGTTTAATTAAGTAGGCTAATTGTTTGCTCTCTTCCTCTCCAGCTAAATTAATGTTTCGATCTATTTGTGCATCTTCATTATCAAATCTAAACCATTTTTCGCAAATAAAAAAGTATTTTTTATTCATCTTTAAATCAGTTACAATTAAATGTTTAAGATACCATGATGCATCGGAAATAGTTTTTCCAGAATTGTCATGAAATATGCGACACATAGACAAATCTCCTAAGTTTTTTGAAACTCCCATTATAAATGTATCCACAGAACTTCGTTTTAAAATTTTTTCATTTTCTTTCTCGTTATTACTTTTTAATTCTCTTATTGATGAATTAAAGTTTGATCCATATAAATCAAGAAAGACATTTGACTTCGTTCCTGCATCTTTTCTTGATCCTGTAAAGACGCATATTTCATAAAAGTAATTTGGTTGATTATTTTTCATTACATAAACATTTGTCTTTATTTTGTCTTGTTTATCAAAATAAATACACACAATACTAAAAATAATATACAATGAACAAGTAATAATAACAGTCAAATAAATTGTTGGATTTTCGATAAAAGAGGATTTCGAAAAAACACTTTTGAAATCTATTTTTGATGGAAGAACAAAAAAACCTCCAGTAAAATCAGTCAAATGAGTTGAAATACAATTTATTTCTTTAAAACCTGATCTATTATTCTGTAATTCCATCCCATCTGATGTCCATTCTTTTTTAATAGGATCAAAATAATAACAACCAGTAGAAAATACTCTATACATAAAGTCTGAAGTGATTTGAGGTTTGAAATTTTCAGGCAACTCATTTTTTTCAAATGAAGAATTAAAACAATATTCTAAATTCAATTCATTATTTATTTCTGAAATTTCAAAGCCTATAATTTTGTTACTTTTGAAAAACTTTGATATAATTGACAAATTCATATAAACATGATAATAAGTATTATTATTATCTTCAATTAGTTCACTTTGACACATAAAATAAACTAAATCATATATTTTCTTGGTGAAACTAGGAATTTCATTAAACTTAATCAAAATAATATATGCTTTAACCTCGTTTAAAGGCTTTAAATGCAAATTAAAAGAACTGTTTGCGTTATAAAGTTGGGTTGTAAAGCATATTGAATTTTGATTTGAAGTAAAATTTGAAAAATTCATAAGGGAACTATTAAAAAAAATGAATTCAGGCTCATTATTTTTGTCTATTTTTATCTTAATTTCAAAAAGAGTATCAGTCACTTTAAGTTCAGAGTTTTGATTAAAATAAGACATAGATATCATAGGTGATTCTCTTAGACTTTGATCATTTGATTTTAATATTTTGGGTAAGGAAAAAGTCTTTATCATGAATATTCCTGAATCTTTCCTTTCTGGTAATTTTATCTCCCCACTTTCTAATTTCAATAATTTGTTTTTCATTTTTATTGATTCCAATCTTGTGATTTTAAAATCAATATTATTTGACTTGATTTGTGTTTCTTGATTAAGACTTAAATGTTGAGAAGAAATCTCAACCAGCTTATTTAATAAGATGTTTATTGATTCAAAAAATTCAAAAAGATTGATTGTTGAATTTTTAGAGTTTACACTTAATAAATTATTTGCTGCTGTTTCAACGATTTTATTAGCAGCCTGTTTTAAAAATGCGAAACCACTACTTGACGATAAATTTAAAAGTTTATCAGTTAGAGCATGTACCATATTCATTGATTTGACATTTCTTGAATCTGATACATCTTGAGGATTTTCTGTTAAAACAGATAAAACTGAAGCAATAACCTTAACGCTACTTAAATCTGTTATTTGAAAATTACATGCTATATCTATTAAGATATTTTTTAATTTCTGTTTTTCAACTAAAAGATTTGACGAATTTTCTTCATTGTTAATTAAAGAATTTATAGAAATTAAAGAGCTTGAAGAATCTTGTAAATTTCCATTTTTTATATCATTTAAAAAATTAGATTGTTCCGGATTATTTAAAATTTGGTTTGAAAAATCATATAAAAAACCAGACATTAGTTCAACAGTAATTATTTGCGGTATCTCATAAATTGTTATTCCGTCAGAATCATCAATTACTTGAACAAAAACAAACAATTTATAAGAATTTTCTTTTAGACCTTGTGGTAACTTAGTGATTAATGTTCCATTTTGATTATAATTTATTGCAATAGGTGATGATTCTTTAGAGTTTCTCACAAAATATTCATATCTAACAACATATCCATCATTATCAGTCCAGTCAATACAATCTATAACAAATTTATCTGAGAGGGCATAGCCAATATTTGGAGTTATTTTACAAGTTCCATTATATGGTTTTTCATTTATTTTAATATTCAGTGCATTATAACCTGTTGCTATTTCACCATCTAAAAAAAAGGCATTTACATTAAAAACTATTCGCCAATAGACAATGTTTGAGAAGATATCAAAAAGTTTTTCTAAAATTGTAAATTCATATTCTGTTTCGCCGTAAGTTATTTTTCTTGCAATATAATTATTTAAACTAGTCCATTTGGTTTCGTTTTCGTGTCTATAAAAAATCTTATTCAAAAAATTTATCTGAACTGCATTCGAGCAACCAGCTGTACATGTGCTTTCCATAACAAGTGGATAAGAAGGATTTATTTTGGTATAAGTTAAATATTTTTTACATAAATCTTGTAGACGACATCTAAAAAAATTTAAAATTGATGAAAAACTTTTATTAGATATTGATAAAAAATACTTTACTTTATTGAGACTTGAGGTAACACAAGTAAATTTAAAACTTCAACTCTAACAACTTGATGATACATCTTTCCATAATGTAAACAAGTTGTAAGAAATATGTAGCTTTGATTTTCTCTGAATGTAAGACCAGATTGGTTTATTGTTAAGACTTTTCCGTTAGAATTCAAATGAATTTTACTTGTATTTATAAAGCACTCACTTTTATTTAAACCAGAATTTTTAATTGTAAATATATCTTGAACAACTGAAATGATTTCAATTTTTTTACCAAAGTCAGTTTCGTCTTTATCTGATAAAAAACAATAAAATTTAAAATCTAATAGACTTGTATCTGTTAATTTATCCATGTCGTATGCATACTTCAATGGGTTTAGCTCTAAGCTCTGATTTTTCCCTATTTTTAAATAATCCAAACCATTTTCTAAACTAAAAACAGCTACTCCACCAGGAACTATTTCAATATAAGTTTCCAAAAGACTCTCTTTTGATACATCATATATACCTCCAGTTAAAATTGTGATCCTAATTTTATGAACAAGTTTATAAACTCCATATTCTAGAAAATTGCTTGGAAGTATTATTTGTGAAGTATTCAGTGTTGGATTAAAAAAATTTATTGATGAATTACTAAAAGTGGTGCTATCAACTTGCTTAAAAATTTCCCATGAACGTTTAATTGAATGTCGTTGAATAAAAAACAAATCTAATTTCATAGTTATTTTGATTATTTCAGAACGAAAGTATTTAGCTGGAAATGATAAATTATGTATATCGTCAGAAGTTATTTTTAAGTCAATTTTTATGGCTAAAAATAACAATTAAAAATTCTTTAAAGAAAAAAAAACTATTTAAAGAAAAAATTACCGAGTGAACAGTTTTTATCTACCAGGTCCCTAAAATCATCGATGTGTTGCCAAAAACATGTACTGTTTGTAAATTTTGATTCAACCTTATCCGATTTATTATAAAAATAAATTGAATCTCCGACCAGAGAAGCTTCTGGGTCAATAATTACACTTTTTTTAATGCCAATATCTGAAAAAGAATATTTAAGTTTCAATAAAAATATATTGAAAAATGGATATGTCTTATTGAATTTGAAAGTGTCCATGTAATGTCCAAAGTTAATTAGACAATTGATTAAAAATCTTGAATTTGTATTAAATGCACTCAGTAAATTATTTTGTCTTAGCATAATAATAAAGTCTGTGTGATTCATTGAATTGTTGAATTCAGTCAATCCGATGCGTCCAGTGTCATTATGAGACAAAATTAACATTGATCCTTTGTTTACTTTCAAAGATTGTGAAAAATTGTATTTATGATGACCTTTTTTTAAATAAATTTGAAAAATTTCCGATTTTTGAAGTAAATTATTAATTAATTGATTTTTCTTCAAAAATGTTGAACATGGAATCAATTGACCACATTGCGTTGTACTAAAAAACTAAAAAAAAAAAGTGATGAATTTTTATTTATTAGATTAATATGATTTTTTTTATAACTTATTAATCCATTTAAAAATTAGAGATAAGAATCTTAAACTTAAATTTTAATTAATGTCCCGTTTTTTTTAAAACTCCTATGTAAAAAGATCGCGGTAAAATTGTAAAAAAACTAAAATACTCCAAAAATAACACATTTTTTAAAAGGAGTTGAAATATGCTTTGAAAGTAGAGTAATTTAAGTCGTCGATCAATAAATATGTGATAAAAAACATGAAAGTCCGAAAATTCTAACAGATTTTAATTACTTTCGTCAATATTACTCTAAAAAAAAATATTTCTAATAATTTTAATATGTTAGGTCACATATTTATTGAGCGACACCTTACAACCAAAAATTTTTATATAGTTTTTTCTACCAGCGTGTGCAAAGTATGTAATATGCAACAAAGTGTAACATCATCTTACATCATAAATAAAAGTCTGCTTTACTCTGAAATTACACTAATATCTCAAAATGCATACTTATATCTGTAAATGACATGCAATTGTGCATCACTGACCTTAATATAGATGATGCAATACTGCATTTTATATTAAATATCAACTTTTTCACTTTATAACTGTTTTGTATTTAACATTATTGAAGTTATTTAATTTTAGAAAATCTAATTTTTTCATGTAAACTAAATCATAAAAAAAGTCTAGGAAAAAGTTGAAGAAATTTTTTTAAATATTTAAATATTTGTGTGCATAAATGCAGACTGCATATAGAACCTTTATTAATAGAATGACAATATTTAATAGCGATTTGAATGAATTGAAATTTACTGTACAAAATCAACTTGGCTGTGATGGTATCAACTAAATTTGAAAAACAAAAAAATATTTTTCTAAACTTGCTTGATTTTTTTTGCGATTGATTTTTGTTTTTTAGGGTTCTTAGTGTTTTTTAAAAAGAAAATTTCTAGAGGAGGACGTTTATGGTACTCGAATTACAAAAAAGAGTATTTAGATGTGTACAAGTAATGCTATTAAGCTTTGAGATAAGAAAGTGAAAAATTCAGATTTCAACATATTTTTTAGTGATGGTCACCGGGGAAGAAAGGTCGATAGCAGCAGAAATTTAGCTAAAGATGTGGAAGAACCAAGTTTTTTTTCTAGATACGATTGCACGAACGGGTGGGTACTAGAACTACTAACGAGAGACAGTAGACGAGAATTATTCTAGTGAATGGACAGAGTAGCGGATATTGTTATCGGAGAAAGTGGCGGGGTCTGGAATCTGGGATTAATTTTAATAGATTGCGTAAATGTGTAAATAGATTGTTTTTAATAAAGCGTGTACTTGAATGAGTGAATGAATTTCTAAAACGATAAGCCAAATCTTATACGATAGAAAAAGTTGTTAATTTATTTTTCTCAAAATGTTAATTTATTTTTCTCATAAATGGCAACTTTTTTTTTTAATGAAACATTTTTTTTTCAAAGTTTCAATCAGATTCGCCAAAGAACCCATATTAAATAAAATTTAAAAAATTAAAACAAAAAAAATTAATTAAAGGTTAATCTATAGTTAAGAACTAAATTTTTAATTTGTCAAATCAAGTGACCAGTTTACAGTGGTTGTAATAAAAGTGTAACGTCAACCGTAACCAAAGCGTAACCGTAACCGTAACCGTAACCCAAGTGTAACCGTAACCGTAACCGTCACCGTAACCGTCACCGTAACCGTCACCGTAACCGTCACCGTAATCGTAACCGTAAGTTTCGTAAAATTTAAAAAAAAAAGACTAATTTCAATCAATTTTATGAGCTAGCGTACCAGCATACGGTAAAAAAACTGACCAACATATTAGACTCAGATTAGTAAATTCAACTTTTTGGGATAAAAAATTTTTAAAAAAACTTGTAAATAAAAAATTCAGAAATTTAAATTTTTTTTAGGAAATTTAAAAATTTTTAAAGAAATCAAAAAATTTTTAGGATTAAATTTTTAAAAAGAAACAGAAATTTTATTATTATTACAAAATTCCTAAAAAAAGTTAAATTTCTGAATTTTTTAGTTCCTTGAAATTGAGAAAATTTCCGTTAAGTTTAATTTGAAATTTTTCCAAATATTTTTGTCTAAAATTTTTATTAAAAGAAGATTGTAACTTTTTGAAAAGCACAACTTAAGTATCTTTAATAGCAATCAAAATCAACTATTTTTTTTAAAATTTTTTTTTAAATTTACTATATGGAATTTGGACATTAACACGACCATTTGTTTTCATAAAATTCGATTTTAGTTCGAGGAATTAGATTCCGTAAAAATCATTATATAAGGCTTATATATTTTTTTAAAAATTATTATATAATTTTTTTGGCTATTTTGATTTAAACTTAAAAAGAAAAGAGCTTTATTAAAAAAAAAAGTTGCCAAATGTACACTTCTGAGAGAAGATATTACAAAATATCTGATATAATAAAATTTAAATATATAAAATTTAATATGATAGATGGAATTTTACCCGTGAAATTAAGTTAAGTTAATTAAATATTTACTTGTAAGTTTACAAAACCAGAATTTGTGGCAAATATTTCAAAACCAATCAAATCGGAATCGTACTTGAACTCACTATTCACTATTAAAAAATCTTTTTCAAAAGTAATCGAATCGATTGATTCGACTTTAGTAGCATTTATCTCATATCCAAAAAAATTAACAAATTTTTTATTTTGTGATAAAAAAATTTGATTGCTACAATCTCCATAGTCTACAAAAATTTGATTTTCTTGTGTTTGTGAAATTATTGAAATATAACATTCCAAATCATACTCTTTTATGTATGGACAAAAAATTTCCATTGACTTGTGATTTGAGACTGTAAAATTTTTTTTTCTTTTTCCAATATTTATTTGGTAAATTCCAGCTTGATTAACTTTTTTAAATGGAATTAGTCTCATGTAAAAACGAGTATCAACTAAAGCTTTAAAAATCAATTTCTTTTTTTCAATTGGATACAAACTTGTCCCGTTTATTATAAAATCTGGATATAAATACTTTTCTGTATTATACATTGCGATTTGTTGTTTTGATTCTATCGAAAAAAACATATTTTGATTTACTTGAAAATATGTATCAAGTAAAAAACGGTTTAATCCTTTTTCTAATGAGTCAAAAGTCCATGAATTTAATCTTATAGCTGAAAAATTTAGGCTCTGTGTTAAAAAAGAAAAGCATGATTGGTCTTTGCATTCACTTGATGACCAAAGATTGATTTTTACTCTAACTGAAGAATAAGTAAACAACTCAAAACCTATTAAATTCGAATTAAAAAGAATTTCACTCGATGAAGAAAGTATATGAGAATAAGAACTATTTGAGCTCAATACTTCTAAAGTATCTTCTTGAAAAAATGTTCCAAAACCATTAACTAAATCCTCTACACTATTGTTAAACCTTTGTATTGTACAATCTTCATGTTCAACTTTAAACTCCATCACTTTTTGTGACATTAAAAGAGCAAAACATTCAAGAGTATTATTAATGGTTTTATTAGAATTTAAACAATTCAAGTCGGTGTATTGATCTTTTGAAAAGAGAGATTAAATTTTAAATTAATAAAGTCAAAAAAGATTAGTTTAAGCTTTTTACAATTTGATATAATAAAATTTCGTGTTAAGATCAAGCTAGTATTTACAAATTTTGCAGTAATATCAAATTGTTTTTGTTGTTCTTGATGATTAAAAGTTTTGCTAAACTCGTAAATATTCATATAGAATTTTTGGTCAATTAAACATTTAAAATAAATTTTCCATGTAAGCTGAATTGATTCATTTTGTTGAAAATAAAAGTCAGGATAGACAAATTCATTTTGTTTGTTGATTAATAGAAGATTAGGAGTAGAAATGTTCAACATTATCATTTGACCCTTTCGTATGTATATTGGAAAGTCAAATAAAATTTTGTTGAATCCTGATTTTAAGTTAAAAGTCAGTGTGTCAGAGATTTGAAATAAAAACTTATTATTAATTAAATTGTTTGCACTTGTATCATTTGTAAAATTAAACTTTAAAACCTTTCAAATAACAAAATTTAGAAATTTAGTCTTATTAGAATTATAGTTTATAGTTTATAGTTTATTTATAAATATAAATTAGCACTTATTTGATACATACGAGAGTTACCAGGCCTTGTATCAGTGAATTATTTTATATTATTAATAGGGATAAAAGCAATAAATAAAAAAAATAATTATAACAAAAAAGATAAATAATATTGGTTAGTTTTTTGTGCCTCTACATTTTCTTTAGTGCGTTTTTATTCCAATTTTCGCTTCATATTTTTTCCCACAATTTAAATTACCACGGGTCTTGTAAACCTGGTGATCAATGATCATAGAATGATCAATTAATTTGATGATCAATTTTAAAAAAAATTTACCTGGTCATGTAATTTTATGATCAGGTAAAAAATCCAATGATCAATTAGAAAATTTGATGATCAAGATTTAATGAATTTCTTCTAATTTTGAATTTCTACCTGATTTTTTTTAAACTAATTAGCGAT
>NTPY01000281.1:190627-221072 GCA_002922825.1 Brachionus calyciflorus
ATGAGAATGAGAATGAGGATGAGCATGAGGATGAGCATGAGAATGAGAATGAGGATGAGCATGAGGATGAGGATGAGGGGGAGCATGAGCATGAGCATGAGCATGAGGATGAGGGGGAGCATTAGCATGAGGATGAGGATGAGCATGAGGATGAGGTTGAGCATGAGGCGGAGTATGATGAAATATAATTTCTAATTTCTTATAATTATAAAATTATTTTAAAATTTTTTATTCGAAATAAGTTGTGAGTGAAAAAAAAATTAAAAGAATGAAAATTATATATATTGTATTATTCTAAATTTATCAAAAAAGATCATTCTGAACATAAATAACCATTAGTCTCATAAATCAGTCCAGTCTTCGTTTCGTTTTATAATTTCTTCTAAAACCTTTTATAATTTTGAAAATTAAATTTTTTTATAATAATCAAAATTATTTTACAATTTTAAAGTGTTCAATAAATCTCTGAAAATGTGCTGGTTTCAAAGAGTTAAAGAATAATTTTATTGAATTTATTATTTCTTCTAATGTTCGAGTTGATCTTGATCGTATAAATCTCTTAAGAGATGCCCAGAAAAGTTCTATTACATTTATGTCTGGAGAATTAGCTGGCATTTTCTCCTTGAAATAAAAAAATAAACACATAGAACAAATAAATAATAATGTAGAAAAAAAAATTTTACCCAATCAATTTCTGATTCTTGAAGTAAATTTTCACACAATTTAGAAGTGTGTTTTGAATCATTATCTTGAATAAGCTTAATTTTACGATTCTTATACCTTGTTTGTATAAAAGGGATCAAATGGTTTTTTATAAGCTGTTTTTAACCAAAACGATTTAAATTGTTTGTAAAAATCTTAAAATCATAAAAAAAAAATTTAGCAAACAATTTATTAATTTTTTGGGATCTATTTAAATGTCAATTTTGAATTCTTTCATAAAATAAAAATTAAAATATTAATTAGTATAAAAAATGCAAAATGTTGAAACTTAAGAAATATAAACTAGTTTCATTTTCGGTTTCCGAAAAATATAGACTGAAACATTTTTAGACTTTTTGTTAGTTAAAGGAGTTGATTTATTTTTTATTAACTAGGGACTATGGTTTGGGGAACTTTACATGATAATTGATCAATTTTTCCGCATATCCAGATAAAAAATTTATGAGGATATTCCGAAAAATAATTTAATTAATTCAATTAGAATAAATATCTAACTAAAGTTTTTTAGTTAAATTTAATTCTTCTTGTTGTATTTAATTATTCCAAAATTGATTTTAAGAATTGAAATTAAACGGCAGCTATTTTAATTTAAATTTTGTCAATATATTTAATTGAAAAATTCAAAAATGGATGTAAAATTTTAATAGAACATAAAAAATCATCCCAATTTTATTAAGAATTAAATAACTCACAACAAGATCAGTAACTCCTCGAGAACTAATTCCTGCCCAAACGTGTAGTTTTAACTTTGCTTTTTTACTATAACTATTTGCTTGTGGGATGCAATCTTTAGGTCTACACTGTAAACTACGATTTGAAAAAGTCCATACACTTGTTTCATCGACAAATATGAAATTTTCGTTTGTTAAATTAAGTTAAATTTTACAAAATGTTTCTTTTACTTGGATTTCCTCTTTTTTTTCTTAATATAATTTTTTAAAAAAATTACATTGAAAATTTTAAGTTGCAAATTCAAAATAGAAGAAACTATTTCTTCTTTTTAGTGTTTCATCTATTTGGAACCTTACGGTATATGCATAAAAATAATTTAAAAAGGCCAGAAGATTCTTTATTTCATACTATCCGCTTATTTAAAACTTTTATACTGTCTCATTGAATTAAAATCTACGGTTTAATTAAAAATTAGATTTTAATTTGATTAAAAGATTTTCAACAAAAGACGATCTTGAAGTATGCAAAGTTTCAGAAAATTATGATTATTATGACTACGCAACAAACCATAAAACATCTTATAATGAGAATATTGTTGATGTTTTTCCAAAAAAATTTAGATTCAACACCCAAAGGAAAAAAAATATGACGAAAGGCAATTTTATACAGGTTTATTTATACTTTAATAGCTTTTTATTTTACCTCACTTATAATGATTCTTTGTTAAATAAGAATATACAAAAAATCCGGAGTTAAACGAATATGAGGAACAGGATTTAAAATTATTGCACAATTGTGAAATTGCAAATCAAAATATTGCAATTCTAAAAAACGAGAGCTTAGAATTTTTAGAATCAGTAATAAATTTCTTTATTCTACCAGTAATATTTCTTACTAGTAGAATTAGAAAGTAGAATTTTTTTTAAGCTGAATAAGTTTTGTTTGAGTGACATAGCTATAAAGAAAAAAGTTCTAGAAATTAAAAATAATGATCTTTTTGGTCTTTTTGATAATTCAGCGTAAGTTTTTTATAAGCTCTTGTAATTTGTCTTAATAAAAAAATCTTTTAAATTATATTTTTCTAAACACTTTGAAAATAAGATTCACTAAAAATCATAATCAGATTTCAAGTGTTGAACAAGAACTTAAATCGGTATAGCTTAAAAATAGGTAAAATTCTTTGAATTATCGCAAACTTTATTTAACAATTTTATTTAGTTTTTGGAAAATACCTATCTGTCAAGTGCTAGATTTTTTAAACAAAAATTTTGTAACAATTTTTAAAAACTCAAAGGTAAATTAAGTAAAAATCAAACAAAAAATTGAACTTTTCAAAAATTTTTTAAAGAAGTCATTTAGATTCAAATTATATAATTTGTTTGAAAAAAAGTATGATAGGAATGCAAAAATTGCGGAGGAATTTTTTCATCAATACACCTTATTAGAAATTTATGAATATAGTTCAAGAGAAATAATATGCGAAGAGATTGTGAAAATTTTTAACAAAGTGAAAATTGTAATTAAAAAGTTAAATCGACAAAAAATCTAAAAATTAAATCATTTTAAATTAAGGCTTTCAATTCAAGTTGGGTGATAAAAGTGTTTGTTCCTGAATTAATCCTCGAATGTTATATTGAATTTTTTAATAAACACTTTGATGAAATTGAATCATTTTTAGTCAGTTTTAATCCGGATTCAGAAAAGTATTTGTAAACCACAAAAAATGCGAATCATTTATCGTACTTTTCCGCATTTAATTTCTAAATTCAGAAATTTTTAATAAATTTTTTCACAAAACAGCATTTTTTGTTGTCTCTACTCATGCTCATCCTCATGCTCCCCCTCATCCTCATTCTCATCCTCATTCTCATCCTCATGCTCATCCTCATGCTCCCCCTCATCCTCAGAAATTACAAAATCGTTGCCACGACTGTATGCTTAAATTAAGCGTAACTTTGTCATTTCTTAACCAAATTTTATCAAATTTTTACCAAAATGCTCGAAATTGAATGCAAAATTCAAAAATTTTATTTCCATGATTTTGTTGTGTTTAAAAACCAAAAATTTTTTCTAAAAACGAAGAACTACCATTTTCGACCCTAACCACCCCTTTGGTCAACGAAGGGTCGAATAAAAAAATTATTTGAAAAAAAATTTTTGTCTAAGTCTTGAATTATTTAAAACCGGTTGTAAATTAAGAATTTACCCATAAAAAAGGACTTTAAAGTGCTCAACATAATCCATTTTATATTTATGTTTTATTATTTTTTCAAATTTTCATTCCTAAATAATACTTAGAATTTTTTTTTAAATTAAGAACCTGACATTCTGATTATAATGTCGATTAACCGGGAAGTTGGGTGATAAAAGTGTTTGTTCCTGAATTAATCCTCGAATGTTATATTGAATTTTTTAATAAACACTTTGATGAAATTGAATCATTTTTAGTCAGTTTTTCATGGCGATTGCAAATTGTGAGGACCTTGATTCAAGTCCTTCTTATTCGCACCAACATCCTTCGCATCTCATTCAATTTCCAACTCTAATCAGACGTGAGTATTTAAGAAACCCTAGAACCAAGAATTATATTTATTACAAATCAATCTCGAATAATCGAAATCGCCGCACTAGTTTGTTAGGGATGAAAAATGAAAATTTTGACAATGTAACTTAAAACATTTATTAATTTAAATAGACGGGTTTCGTCTTTGGGCCTTCTTTAGTATTTATCTAGCAAAAAAAAATTAAAAAAAATTTATATTAGAAAATTAAGAGTTTTTTAGTTCGATTAAGATTTTATAATCTAGGTTTTTAAAGATTCAATTTATTGGTAATTGAGGCTCCCTTTAAAACATACACCCCTAATTTTTTTAAAAACATACACTCGGGTGTATTTCTCGATTCTTACTTACTTTTTTTTCTAAAATGAACTTTTTTAACATAATCAGGGCCTGCTCTTTCATAATCTAAAGTCTCTTTTTTCCCAAGAAATATTCTTTCCATAGATTTTTACAGGGTTTACCTAACAAGTATAATACACCCTATATACACTTTTGATTCATAACGATACACCCAAAAACACTTTTCAAATTCTGGTAGAGAATTTCAAACTGTACAAATCCATCATATTTTCAGCTCTCATGGAGTTTGGCATTTAGGAAAAATTCGAGTTTTTCCCGAATATTTCGGTGCTAATCTTACACCCTGGATATTTTTGGTAAAAAAATTTTCAAATATTATAAAAATACGATTTTTTGGGTTTTCTGAGGTCAAATAACACGAATTTGAGGTCGGTTTTTTAAAAAAACTGCATACTGACAAGTTAAACAGAACATGTTAGTTTCTTAATAGTATATAAGGCATTAAATTAATTTTTAGATAAAATCAAAGTAAATTTTAAGAAAGAAGGCATATTTTACTCAATTAAAATATCATTTGGGAACTAAATTTTTATAAAATAAAGCAAATTTAATTCAATTTACCTATTCCTATTAAACTTTTTATAACCACATTATTTTTTCATCTCAAAACTTCGTAGAAATTAAAAATTGAAGTTTTATTTTCGTCAGAAAAAAGTTCCTGAACCTTTTTAAAATAAATATCAACACAAATCCGTACAACATCACTAGAACCCTCTGAAAAATATCTAACTACCATCTTGAGAAAAAAGAGATCGGAAAAGATAGTATTTTGACGAAAATAAAACTTTATATGACCGGAAAAAAAAAAAAGGTTTAAAAATTTCGGTTAATTTTTTAAGAAAAATGCCTTTGAAATCGCTTTTTATATCAATTTTACTCTTGGAATTGATTTCAATATTATTTTAAAACTAAATTTAAATTTTTTTTCTATTTTTAGTTAACCCTAGAATTTTTGATTATATAAATTTTTTTCTAGAGTAAAGGCGGATTTTTCGATAGAATAAAAAGCAATGTTTGACTTTACTCTAAGTATAAAGGCCGCATCATGGTATAGTTCTAAAACAATAATAAAAAATTGTTATAGCATTGTTTCGATTGTTTTAAAGCCATATAGAGACAAGCCATTCGGACTTAGCTCTTAGAGTACTCGTCAAAAGGTTACGGTACAATTTTCCAATATAAAAATAAAATAAAATACATGATTTAAAAATTAAATTCCAATGTTTTTTAACATAAATTACTTAAATGTACTAAATTTTAGTACCAATTTGTCAATTACAAAGAAACTCGAAATTCTTGAAAATACATATTAAATTTTATTATGCAACATTCAATTATTTGATCTTATTTTCTAATATCATTTTTCAGATTCTAGTCAAAACTTGCAGTGAGTTAATAAAATCTTTGTGGATATAAGCAAGGTTTAATGGTAGTTATTGTTTGATATTTTTTTTGACTTAACCTAAAAAAAGATTCAATTCTATTTTTGTGTAAATTTCTTAAATTATTTGAAATACTGTATGTATTATGGTATTTTCGCGACTTAATAAATTCCATGAATCCTCAAAGCTATTTTATTTGCGTCATTCTTGATTTCTGAGATAGTTTTCAAAAAGTCGGACTTTAAAGCTAAAAAAAATAAACAAAATCATGAACTGAGACAGAACACTGTTCAAACGGAAACACAACAGTCTAATTTAAAAATTCATGAACACGTGTCGTGTAAAAGGCTCATGTAACTATATTTCGATAGATCTAATAGCTTTTTTTTCAAGTCTTAGAAATAACATAAATCTAAATCACTAAACGATATATTTAAAAAACTTTCAGCATGATTTGTTGTAAAATAGTTGTGTAAATTTGTATAGTAATTCCTTATTTTTTTGATTTTTCAAGTCGCAAAATACTGTATTACAAAAGATTAATGAAAAACTTTACAATTGGTAAAAGAAAGAGAATTGATTTAAAAAATTAATGTTTTTTAATTTTAACAGATATTTGAATTAAATTTGCTTTATTTTATAAAAATTTAGTTCCCAAATGATATTTTAATTGAGTAAAATATGCCTTCTTTCTTAAAATTTACTTTGATTTTATCTAAAAATTAATTTAATGCCTTATATACTATTAAGAAACTAACATGTTCTGTTTAACTTGTCAGTATGCAGTTTTTTTAAAAAACCGACCTCAAATTCGTGTTATTTGACCTCAGAAAACCCAAAAAATCGTATTTATATAATATTTGAAAATTTTTTTACCAAAAATATCCAGGGTGTAAGATTAGCACCGAAATATTCGGGAAAAACTCGAATTTTTCCTAAATGCAAAACTCCATGAGAGCTGAAAATATGATGGATTTGTACAGTTTGAAATTCTCTACCAGAATTTGAAAAGTGTTTTTGGGTGTATCGTTATGAATCAAAAGTGTATATAGGGTGTATTATACTTGTTAGGTAAACCCTGTAAAAATCTATGGAAAGAATATTTCTTGGGAAAAAAGAGACTTTAGATTATGAAAGAGCAGGCCCTGATTATGTTAAAAAAGTTCATTTTAGAAAAAAAAGTAAGTAAGAATCGAGAAATACACCCGAGTGTATGTTTTTAAAAAAATTAGGGGTGTATGTTTTAAAGGGAGCCGTAATTGATGAATTTTAAACCTTGTGGTTTAAATGCATTAAAAATAATTATTAAATCGACCTCAAGTCTCAGTCTTTAGTACAGTACAAAGCTGAAATAAGTTAACGAAAACACGAACAGAAACAGAACACTGTTCGAAAACATGTTTGAAAATGTTCGAACACACCGTCAACTTTTTTTAGCTTTGTACTGTATATACAATTAATAAACACAAAAGAAAAACTTTGCAAATTATGATCGTTCATAAAAAGTTTATATAAAAAAATTAATATTTACAATTCGAAAGAAATTTATTTAACTAAGTCTTGTTACTTTGATATAACTTTTTTATTTTTATACTTCTCTATTAGCTTTAAATTGCTCCAAAATGTAACAAGTTTGCTACACCGAATTATGAAAAATATTTTTCTTCCTTATTTATTTATCACCAGAAAATTGATATGGTCAAGTTTATTTTGACTTGAGAAAAAAGTCCCGGCTGATGGATTTGAACACTTCTTTAAAAAATTATATTATTAATTTAGTATAAATATTAAAACATTATTTTGACGAGAACTGAATAGTTTTTAATTCAAACTTACTCGACATTAAGTTAGTTCTGGAAAAAAAGTAATATTTTTTTCTTTTTTGTTAGATTTAGCAAAAATGTTAAAATTGTAGTAATTTAAACTTTAGGGAAAATCAGTTTGGCAAAAAAATAAAATTAAAAATGCTAAATTGAAATAAAGAGGTATACAGGATAAGCATTGAAATTTCGCCCCTAATTTATTTTTGAACCAAAAGACTTAGTAAAATTATTTAAATATCATTTTTTAGGGTTTATTTTGGACTTGACGCAAATTTAAATTAAAAAAAAAATTAATAAAGCAAAAATTGCCAAATTGGATCCAAAAGTTAGGAATCAATGTAGAATTAACTTTACATTTCTCATTTGTATTTATTTTAACGTTTAAAATAAATAAATATATAAAAAGTAAATATAAATACATTAAATTCAAAAATAAAGTTTCATTTTAACGTTTAAAGACCGTAATTTATAAATCTTGAAAATTAAATGATTCTCTCGGATTTTAACGGGTGCCCAAAAATGCTTGGCAGTTTTTTCGAATTAAAAAAAAATTATGTTCGGATATTGATAAAATTATGAAAATTTACTATTTTAATTTTATTCTCTACAAAATGACATATGAATAGTGGTGTTCCGACATTCATAACCTTCGAGGACAATTTAGGGTAAAGGTGGTGGTCAAAAACGAGGATGGTTCATATTGAAAAAAAAAAAATTTTTTTTAAATCCTGTAATTTTCGGAAACTAGACAAAATTCTGTATAAAATAGTAAATTTTCATAATTTTATCAATATCCGAACATAATTTTTTTTTAATTCGAAAAAACTGCCAAGCATTTTTGGGCACCCGTTAAAATTGAAGTCTTTAAAAGTTTAACACAATTTTTGAAATCTAAAAATTTTTTTGTTTGTTGATTCAATTATCGCCAAACATGAGATTTAAATAAATAAATTCGAAAATTAAACTCGGAAAAATTAGTAAAAAGTATTTTTAATTTTCAAAATGATTGACTTAAATCACATTATGTTACTGTATTAAATATCATCTTAATGCGGTAAAAGACGTTTTTCGATGTTTAGAATATGCACCATCAGTCAGTGACACTTTTACATTGGCGAGACCGTAATTATTACATGCACTAAAGATTCATTCTAATATATTATATTTAGCTAGGAATATGGTAAGAAAAGCGGCTAATTTGTCAAGTTATTTAAAATTATTAATTGACTTTTTTAATTGTTATTTTGAGTTTATCTTTTAACGAACAAAAAGTGTGAAAAACAAATCTTGCTATCTAAGTCGCTTATTTATCCATGCGTTTTTAATTGATTTATTTTAATAACTGCTATTTTGTAATACTCCCCACCGAATTATAAACGTTAGTTAAAATATGCCTGAGTTTGAGCCTTAATAACTCATGTCTATTCTGATAAAAATCGTTCGAAAATATTTCGAATGAAATGGTTTAATATACTTAAAAAAATTTGGTTTTTAGTTTAACAGTTTTATTCATAGTAATCAAGATAGAGTTTACTATAGTTTTACGAAACCATCTTAGCTAGACATTTTCATTAATTATTTTAATTTTTAATCGCTTCAAAATTGAGGAATAAAATTTAAAGCTACTAGGATGACTTAGAACACCTGACAATTATTCATTTTTTTCGAAAAATATAAAAATATCGGTTAAAATATTAATAGCGATTCAAGTAGACTTGGAACACACGTTAAATACGTTTATTAGTAAGAACACTGTCAGTTAGAGTTTAAGGTTATTGAAAAACGAAAAAAGTTTTTCTTTCGATTTTAAATTTGATTTTTAATTATAAAATTCGATTTTATATTTTAAAAACAACATTTTTTGATTCGGTTTAAAGAATTATTTATTGTAATATTATGAAACTGTATAGTGCCACAAATCATTAACCGTATATATCATTTTTTAGTTTAAATGTTTCAAAAATTATTGTAATATTTTGGTTTATTTAGTTTCGCCAGGGCCAATCGCTTCTGTTAAATCCACCTGAGGAAGGTGAACTTTTAGGTCCACCTCCTCCAGCAATACCACCACCACGATTTGGCATGGTGAGATTAGATTAACAAGTAGACTTTTTTCCAAGAAAAATTTATTATAATTTATTTTTTTCAAATTTCTTAAAACCTGTAGAGAGGTTCAAACATAAATTGAAAAGTTTTACACTTGTTGTAATATTTCAAGTCTGAAAGACATTTATAGGGATAAAATTTACTAGTACGACTACAGATTTTGGTTTGGGACATTTTGTTTAGATGTAAAAGACGGCGCCGGATTTCAATAGAAAAATGGCATATTCAATTAAAAATTATTTGTTCATTTAATTAGTTGCAAAAAGAGAGTTTCTTCCTCGAATGCCATTTTTTTAAAGCTTTTGTAATTTTTTAAGATAAAATAAATAGTAAAAATTTGATTACCAATTAGAAAATTTGAATTAAAGTGAGTTATCTGTGAAGAAAGATTAGAGTTTATGCTGGTAGAAATTGGTCACGCCAAGCAAGGAGCGTAAAAATACTAATATCGATTATTTACTCAAGTTAAATTAACTTATTTACAAAATATCTAAACGCTACTTGCATGGCTTCATTAAAAGGCCGATTTACATAAGAAATACGGCACGATCTATTATCTTGACAAATCGAAGATTAACATTCTAATCCAACAGTCTAAAATAGAATTCAATTATTAAATTAAAAATTAGATTGAAAATAATATTCAAAGGATAGAAGAACGCATCGAAAAATTACAAAATATCAAAGTTGATAACTAGAATGAAAACCAGGCAAAAGGATCCTGCTAAAGTCAGTGAAAACTAATTTAAAGAATAGATGAAAGCAATTATATGCATTATTAATACTCAGAAGACCTTTGTGACCAACTCAAAATAAAAAAATTGAACTGGTCAATATTTTATTTTCTAATTGTTTTTTTCGAAATTCGAAACAAAATCGACTTAAAATTAAATCATTTAGCGAAGTTTCACTTGATAATTGTAAACATCATACTCAGTTTTTTACAATCGTAAAAATACACTTTATTTTTTTTATCGAAAAATTCATTCAATTTTGTTTTAAAAATACGATTTTTAACAATCGTAAAAATACATTTTTTATTTTTTTCTATCGAAAAATTCTATTTTGTTTTACAAATACGATTTTTTTTTTAAAATTCGATTTTTTTTCTAAAAATACGATTTTTTATTGTAAAAATTCGATTTTTTATAATCGAAATATTATCTATTTTATCTTAAAAAACAAATTTTTTCTATGTTAATTCTACAAAAAAGTTAAAAGAACGAACAAACTGATTTAAAAATAGAAAGGCTAAGTCAATTTTTCATTTATAAATTGGTTTAAAATGTGAAAAAAAATTTGTCTCCAATAGTAGAATTTTCCAAAAACAATTATTAAACTTCCTAAAGATCGCATCACTTTACTAAAGTACTGATTATTAGCAGCGATAGAAGGTAACCATACTTTAAGATATACATTAATCCCTACACTTATATATTTGAAAATGTAAAGATTAGTCTAATTCTCGTAAGCTTACGCATAATTGCTTTTTACAATTTCAGTAAACTTTAATATTTCCATTACCATAAGCGTAAAAAATATTTTTTTCAAAATTAAAAATGGTAATGTCACTTTTTAAGGAAAGTTTTGCAAGTGTTACAAGATTAGTTTCGAATTAAGGTGGAAAATCAATTATCCCGTAAACCAAAAGATGAGCAATTAATCTCGTTTTCTGGCAAATGAAAGATATAAAAAATAAACGCGTTTCTATTCACAATATTTGATTGGCTAAGTTAAAGTATTTTACAGATTTAAGTGTAATTACTTAAACATAAAAGTAGTATATAAGAGTTTAAACATAAGTTTAAGTGTTTTTAACACTCAAAGGTCAGGCTTGTTTTTTCGACCCGTCCTATAAAGTAATTGAAATGAATTTTTTATAATTTATAAATTTTACTTAAACGAGTCTCAGAGACTTCCTTTTCATTGTGTAATACTTAGCTGATAATTTATAATATTTTTTAAAATTAATTTTCGGTCAACCTAAGTCTATTATGGCATCTCATCTGAGGGAAATTTCGAAAAATATGAATTTTATCATTTTAAAAACTTTTTTCCGGAAAAAAAGATTTTACTTAAATACTAAATTGATTTTTTGAACTCGGTGTTTCGATTGTAAAAATCAACAGCTTTAGATCAAATGACACTTAAAAATTAAAATTTTTACTTCTATTAAAACTTAAAATAAAAAAATCTCAAACTCTTTATGAGGGTAATTTTTCTTTATATCCTCAAGATCATTGAATTCAAAAAAAAATTCTGAGTATCGGGTATGAAGTAGAATTTAGAAATGGAAAAAATAAATAAACGATTTCTAAGGTGATAATTTATAGATTAAGGAGCTACCCAGTCAAGTCTTTTAAGTTGAATCGACGATGCTCATCGTCGAATTGTTCCAAAAAGTGAGAATTTAGCGATGATTGAATAAGTCTCGAAATTATTTAGAATTTTTCATCAAAATACAACGTTATTTCAACAGCTTGTCCAATAAAAATAATTCAATTTTTTATTTCTTATTTATTTCCCCTCCTTCATCTCTATTTGTTAGCTAATTATAATATTTTTTTCTGTTACGACTTTGACCTTTGAATTAATTTAACAATTGCAAAAAAAAATTACAAAGTTCAAATATTTGAAAATTAGAGTTCATTTTTGAGTTAATTTTTAGAATTATTATAATTTTAAATTCTTTTAATTTTTTTTAAAACGTATTATTCGAAAAACCCTTTTATTCGAATTTTTTTTATTCAAAAAATCTCTCGATTAAACGATTCTTTTATTTAAAATTCCCATTGCTTTATAAGCAACAACATTGATTTTTTGTTTTATTTGAGTCATTTTTTATAACCAAAAAAAAATTCAAATAGCGACTCGATCTTGTATTTGAGGAAATACGGTAATATTTTCTCATAACGCTTTAAGTAAGACAACTATATGAGGGATAATACTTTTTATTAACCACTTAAAGAAGTCTTAATTATTTAAATGATTTAGACCAAGTAAAACCTCATTATATAACGTTTCTGTCGAGTCATTAGAGATACAGAAAGCGACCCTGAGTCAGGTTACCTCACTATAAATCCCATTGAAAAATACTTACTTTAACTTTATATAAAATTTGAAAAATAAGGTCTTGTATTTAGTGATAGAAAGAAATTTATCTTAAAAAAATTAAATTACTACTTTTTATAACTTAAAATATATTGAAGAGTAAAATTTTTAAAATATTATAAACTCAACGATTTTCATCAGATTTTCAACGTTGAAAATCGCTGAAAACGACCAAATCGCATCATTGATTCGACGGTTTTTTCATCGGTCTTTCAACGATGTCACATCGAAAAGGTCTTGACTGGGTAATTGATAAAGACAATCTGTATAAACCGAAAATTTGTCAATATTTTCTAAAAGATGCTGACTTAAATGAAGATAAAAAAATATTCCTGATAAGTCTCAAAAAAGGCACTAACGGTAATGGTAGTTCTGATAAAATGATCAAAAATGAAAATAATTAACTAAAACTAAGTAGAAACTCGAAAAAAAAATTTCTAAGCAGCGAACCCATAAAAAATAGGACGAGTATTCTAAATAAATAAAAAGTAAACCAATTAATTTTTTGTTTCCAAACAAATTTTATTTTTTAAATCCGTTTAGCTTATAAGCTAACAAAAATAGCTTATAAGGTTCAAAAATAAACTAAATAAATGAAAATAATTTATTTCAATTAATTATTTAGTCATTTAACTGTATAAAAGATTGAATGGTTGAAAAAACCTATTTGGTCATTAAAGGTATAAAAAAATCGAGACCTCTAGTGTTAAATCAAAAAGTTGTATTGGAGAGTTAGGTTGGCTCTAATATAAAATAAGGAGTAAATAAATAATATAATTTACTAATTACTCGAATAAGAACAGTTCAGTTAGTTCTCTTTTATTTTCGATAACCGAATTTCTTTCAATTTAATCTCGTAGCCATAATTTTTTTAAACTAAGAAATAACAATTTTTAGACTAACGAGTTATTATGGTTAATTTTTGTCAAAGCCTCCTTAAGCAAAATTTTTTAAGGTTTAAGTGCCGATATTTGAAGTGTGATTTTAAATCAGATTTAAACGGATAACGGTTAATGTCTGACAATCTCTGAGCCAAAGTAAAGCATTTTTCTAAATTCAAAATAACTTTTTGAAGGTGTGTTTTTAAAAAATTAAGCACAAAAGTTTCAACAAAAATAAAACAGTAATTCGGAACAGTTACGCAAAAAAAAATTAAAGATTGTTTGTGAAAAATAACTAATTTTAATCCTCGTTGAATATTAAAATTAAAAAAAATCTATAAAACTTACAGTATATAAAAAAATGGATTGAGATAATTAGGATCAAATTAAGGTTCTTCAAAATCTTATTTATTTGGCGGGGTAAAGAGAATTAAATTTTAGAGAACGAGAGAATCATTTAATTTTCAAGATTTATATATTACGGTCTTTAAACGTTAAAATGAAACTTTATTTTTGAATTTAATAAAATTATATTTACTTTATATATATTTATTTATTTTAAACGTTAAAATAAATACATATGAGAAATGTAAAGTTAATTCTACATTGATTCCTAACTTTTGGATCCAATTTGGCAATTTTTGCTTTATTAATTTTTTTTAAATTTAAATTTGCGTCAAGTCCAAAATAAACACTAAAAAATGATATTTAAATAATTTTCCTTGGTCTTTTGGTTCAAAAATAAATTAGGGGCGAAATTTCAATGCTTATCCTGTATACCTCTTTCACATTATCATGATTTACTAAGATTAATACCTTGAAAAAAAATACTATTGTATTTTAGACTTGTCTTTTCATTTAAAAAATGATAAAAATTGAATAAAATAACAAAATATTTACAGTGGTTTTCTGATTTTTGTATTTTACGTAAATTTACCTAAAAAAAGGTAAAAAATGGTAAATTTTTTCCATTCGAATTTCTTAAAATGAATTATTAAAAATAGGAAAATATTGGCAAGTTATAATTTTTTGTTTTTTTTTATTTTTGATTTTTTTTTTTTGCAAAAAAAATATTACTGCATGCATATTGCGTATTAAAAAAAAATTAATAATAATACTTTTCATTTAATTTTTTTGGATCACGTGATAAATAAAAAAAATCAAAAAAATCAAAAATCAAAAAATTTTAACTTGCCGAAAATATTGGAAAATTATGAAATTTTTTGTCCCTTTTTGATTTAACGTACCGTATTCCCTTGCTAGATATTGCAGCAGCATAACTTAAGATTCGCCTCTGGCGCATGCGCTAATCACCATCTCGCCCATGCTAAAGGTTTGCTGACTGGTGGCGCATGCTCTAAACATAAAATCAGGTCTTTAATGCCGCATTAAATACATTTTTTTTGGGTTTAATGCGGCACTAAATGTGTGATTTAAGTCAAAAAATTCGAAAAAATAAAAATAATTAATAATTATTTTAAAAATAATTGTAATTAAAAAAATAAATCGAAATTTTTTTTTTATTTATTTTATTTTTTCGAATTTTTTGACTTAAATCACACATTTAGTGCCGCATTAAACCCAAAAAAAATGTATTTAATGCGGCATTAAAGACCTGATTTTAGGTTTAGAGCATGCGCCACCAGTCAGCAAACCTTTAGCATGGGCGAGATGGTGATTAGCGCATGCGCCAGAGGCGAATCTTAAGTTATGCTGCTGCAATATCTAGCAAGGGAATACGGTAAATTTACGTAAAAATCAGAACGCCACTGTAGCTTAAAATTTTTAAAATAATAAAATTATCAATGCTAAATAAACAATAGAATTTAGAAAAAGACAGATATTGAATAAAATTAGTAATTTAAAGCCTCTAAATTTAAATTATCTAATTGAGAATTCAAGCTCATTATATAATCACCTAATATTCTTTCAACTTTTGCTTTCATTATTAATTTCTTCAAGAGTCAAAAGTTCATTTTCTTCTGCTCCGAATCATTACATATTTTCCAGTTTCTCCGAATTTAGTATTCTTTATAGAGATAAAATCAATACATGTATTTCTTAATTAGGAAAAAAAAAATCAGATTTTTCCGAGCCCTCCATCCAACGACTCGAACCATTGTGCAAAATCTGGTTTGAAAGAAGTGAAAAATTTTTTTTACAATTTAACTTTTTTGTTTTTAAGCTTTTTCAAATATCAGCATTTATTAGCAAAGATGGTTAATTACTCTATTTTTAAATTATTTTTTGTAAAATAACCACCGTATTAAAAAAATGACATCTAATTATGGTTGACCTATAATTTATAATTTTTTAAGATAAATTACATAAGCAACTCATTTGACTAAACAAATACTGAGAATCATTCTCAGTATATCTAGTTGGTCAAGCTAAGAAGATGATCCGATTTGAATTTTTAAATTTTTTCCAGGCATTTTTATATTCTATTATTCATTTAAACAAGATAAAAATAGATCAACTTGAAACTTTAATAGCAACAAACATTTTGAAAGAATCTAAAAATTTTGACCACCGATAACTTTTAAATCTTCCCCGAATTTTAAGGTGGACTTCGATTACCAAATAGTTCATAATCCCGGAAAGGAAAATATTGCTGATTTTCTGTCTAGACAGCCTAGGGCTAGATTGGAGTATGGCACTGTCCAAGAAAGTAATTTTTTAGTAGTTTTTATAAATTTAGTGGCGTTAAGTTCATTCCCGGAAGTAATGACTATAAAAGAAATTGAAATCGAGAGTTCTAAAAATCAAGAATTATGTAGAATAGTGGTACTAATTAAAGTAGGATGGAGAAATGACCAAGAGTTACCAACAGGATTTAGAAATTTTATGGATAAGTTGAGTTATACTTCAACTGGCCTTGTGCTGAGAAATTGTTTGATTGTAACCAGTCGTTTAATGGTTAAAATGGTTATGGTTAACCAAAAAGTTTGTTGCCGATTATATATTTTATATGAGGGCCTAAGTTCTTATCACAGTAGTCTTTAATTATTTTTTGAGTCTGTTTTCCTTATAAAATGGTTAACCGGGTAAGCCTAGGCTAACCTAAATTTTAAAAGTTAGTTAACTAGTAAACCAGAAACAGTATAATACGGTTATAAGAAACTCCAATTTGCACGCAAAAAAGTTTCTTATAGCCGTAAATTTCTAATAAACGATTTTAATAGAAAAGCCTATAAAAAGTAAAATTCTATTTTTTACTAATTTTTATTGAATTTAGCAGAAAAAAAAATTAAAAAACCAATGAGAAATTGTGAACATTATTTAATTTAATTTCTTAATCATTTTTTTCTAGCATAATTTGTTTCATAGATTAAAAGTAATACTCCTGTAAATGCGCTATTATCATTTTATCTATGAAAATAAATTAAATTTCTTAAAATAAACTTTTGACATTTGACATAAAATTTGAGATGACATATTTTCAACTATGCCTTCAATTATATTTCTTGTAATAAGTTTGACTTGTTTTGTTTCTTTTATTTAAATTTCTTATAAAAATTAATTATTTAATGCAATTGATTATATTTGTTTTCTTAAAAACATTTCTTACAAGCGAAAAATTCACTATAAACGAGTTTCTTATAGAGGATAATATTTCTATTAAAAAGATAGAAAAAGTTTTCGTTCTAATCAGTACCGTAGTGCCTCACTATAGCGACCCGAGGTAATATCTAATTTTCATATAAAAGACCATGGGGGAGTCCTCGTTAAGTTACACTTTTTAGAAATTTTAACACCACGGTCTTTAATTAAAAGCCAAGGCTAATACCTGATCTTGTAGTCAAAGACTAAAATTACTCTCTGGTCTTTTAAAAAGTATTTAGCAAAAGATTATTATTTTGTAATTTTCTTTATTCTTTTTTACACTTTTTTCAAAAAAAGAAATAAAAATTTAAGCTATCATGAACACATTTGCTACTTAAAATGATTTAAAATGACTAGAATAAATAATATATATTAAACAGAGTGGTTTATAAATGATTAATACTCATTTTAAATAAATGTTAATCTTAAGTCGCACGTTGATAGCCTTAATATTGTGAAATTTGTATCAATTTTAATACACAACTGCTAAAAGCAAGCTTTCACATTTAAATTTTATGACCTCTGCAGAATGATTTTTCCGGAAAAAAAAAGAAAAAAAACATCAACAGACCGAAAGTTTAAGTCTACTATTTTAGAATTTACTCCAATTTTAAACCAAAAAGATAGACAAGCTCAATAAAATCGTTCAATTTTTTAGTAAGATATAAAAAAGGTCAAATTTTTTTTTAACTTTTTCGAAGTGTCTATTGTGTCACAATAAAACAATTTATTGCAATACTTTGTTGCATTAAAATCTTAAGGATCTAAGTAACATTGTGTAAGAAATATTTTTTTTTAAATTTCGATATACTAATTAGTTCGGGGATCTAACTTTTTAATAGACCAGAGGCTTAAATTAAATTTCAATATAAGACCATGGTTTTCTATTTTTCAAAAATGTCGATTTTTTAAATATTACCCCTGGGTTTTTGAGTGAAATTAGTGAAAAGACCATGGTCGCTATAGTGAGGCACTACGGTATCGTTTCTTATTCCCGAATATTTCTTATAACCGTGTTTCTTATAGACCTATTCTACTGTATTTCAAAATCGATTAGCTGGTTATTAACCGTTAACGGGAATGGTTAACCACTAAACATCCCTACTTTTAGCCAAAGAATTAATTAATTTTATAATTTGTCTTTTTTTAAATTCAAACTTACTGACATATCTTGTTCCTCGTTTGGCATTTTAGAGATAAATTTAGTTTAATTTTCTAAATTAAAAAATAAGGAAGCTTAATTAGGTGTTGGTCTCTGCCGATGGCCGTAACTGGGACGCTAAAAAAGGTTTTGAACTTTAAGTTCGACCAAAAATTTTTGTCTCTCTTAAAATTCGCTAAACAATATTAAAATAATATAACTAAAACATATTTAAAACCTTAAAAATACGAATCTCAGCAGTCAATTGAGATTCATTCGCGGTAACCAACACTAAAATAAGCAAAATTTTTTACTGAGTTTACAAGAGTCAGTCAGTATTTTTTTAAAATTTTAAAAAAAATAACACATGGTTTATGTTGCAATATATAATTTTATTATTATTGTACAAAAATTTCAATTTTAAAATTTAAA
Source organism: Brachionus calyciflorus (assembly GCA_002922825.1). NCBI lineage: Eukaryota > Metazoa > Rotifera > Eurotatoria > Ploima > Brachionidae > Brachionus > Brachionus calyciflorus. The sequence goes on from NTPY01000281.1 coordinate 209,426, forward strand.
TATTTAATAAAAAAATTAAATTGGCATTATTTTATTACATAAATCAGATTTTTTTTGTTTTCCAAAATAGAAAAAAAATTAAAAATTTAATACTTCAATAATTAAATATTATAAATTATTGAAAAGATTTGGTATTGAATAAGTTTTTTATTTTTTTCTGGAAAAGAGATAATGTACAACCTAACCTTATTCACCATATTATTTATCTACAGTCCATTTTTTTGCCTTTTTTAAACTTTTTATTTGATAAAAAACATTTAATTGAAAATAAAAGTTTCCGATAACACTTGATAGATCAAGGCATGGTGGTAATCAAAACAAATAGTATACAAGTAGCGAAATCTGCTTTACTTGAAAAATTGGGACTGATTTATTATCAAGCTCGTATGAACAAACAAAACAAATTTTGTGTACTTTTACCAGGCACCTTTTTTAAATGAAACTTATTTCCTAGACAAACTTGAAGATTTTTTGTACTCTTTAAATCTGAAAGAACCATTGTTCTTAATTGGTAACCTAAATATGGATTTTAGAGATGAAAAAAGTAATAATTGAATTAATAGAGCTTTGGATTCATTCAATGACTATTGGACCTAGAACAAATAATCATTCTGAAGGATTCCATAGCAAATTAAAAAAAATTTGTAGTAGTTTTGATCTAAATTTATTTAAATTTATTGAAATATTCAAAACAATCGAAGCAACGTTTTCTGTAACTTATGAAAGACGTCTAAATGGCCAAGGTCCAGCTAAAAGAAGAATAATTGATTTTAGCTCTCAAGGGTACGATCCTTTTAGCCATGTTTTTTTAAAGTAATCGACTAATTCATTAATTAAATTCTCATTAGGACGTTTTTGAAATAGTAAGTCAAAAGCTTCATTTACATGCGACAATGTCACGTAGCACGTTGCATCAGCATGCAATTGTGTACAATTTTTTAATATTTCTAAACCTCGATTACTCGCAAAACTCGCGATTGGCGTCGTTTGTTTCAAAAAATTAAAACCGTAGACTTTCTTTAGTTGAACCAAAATTTTCATCAATACAAATTTCATCCAATGATTTCGGTAAATCAGGTATATTTTCACGTCTAGCAGCATACAACAAAGTTTTAACTTTTTAAAATGATGGAATGTTACTAGCTATTGTTTCAGCGTCATATTTTTCATTTAACCTTGCTATTTCCTGATCGTAAATTCGATTGATTGGAAATGTTTCTTTTTGACACCGCTCTTTTAATTCACGAACAAATTTTATTTTTTCAATTTTAATGTCTTTGACAACTGTACAGCCATAAAAATGATGAATTTGTTTCACTTGGTGATATTGTCACACTGGCCGCACAATTTTTAGTCTTAAAACGCCAATACTTAGAATCGCTTTTGTTTGTCGGTGAAGATAAAAAATATGATTGTCATAAACTAACGTTGTGCCATCTTCGATATAAAAATATTCATTCACAATTTCCATTTTTAGTAAAGAAATATTGGATAAAGAGTTATATTTTTGTTTATATTTATTTTAAAGTTCAATTTTGATCATTTACTTGTAATTTTTATTTAGTTAAAAATTGCAAAGCTAAAAATCCTATAAGTTAAAAAAAGCGAAATTAAATTAAAAAAAAGTGAATCGAAATTAATTAGTTAGTAAAAAAAAAGTTAATAATCTGGAATATACCATTTTAAAACATATTTTTATCTTAATATCATAATATACCATTTTAAAATTTTCAGTTTATTCAATTATAAAAATTTTCAAAATTCAGATTTTTTCCCTTCAAATGAATTGAAAATATCAAGCCTGAAATATGTTTTTTCATTTTTTTCTGATTGAGAGAAAGGACGAAATCTTCTCGAAATTCTAAATTCTTAATTTTAAAATTTCGATAAAAATAATGTAAATTTTGCAAAAATCTTTCAATATCATTAATTCAAGTTATAGAATGAAATGTAAGATAAATTTGAACAAAATTTTCTTTTTTTAATTTGAAAATTTAAAAATCAAATCAAAGGAGGGAAACCAATAATGTTTTTTTTTGTGATATAAAAGAGATAAAAGAAAATTTTAACAATGAAATGATTCTGATTAAAGCTAAAATATCCAATCTTTCTGGTGAAAAAAAATTTTTATATAATTATTTCAATTGCCAAAATATTGCCTATGATAAGTTGGAATATGACATGTACATATTTAAAAAATTCTCTAAAAAATGTTTTGGATTAATTAACGTCTAATCCTTGATCGTCCCTTTCGATCAAGCATTCTCATTCTAATGAAGTAAAAGAGCTAAAAGATCAAATTAATGAAATTAAAAATGAAATCGATCTTCTAAGAAATCGATTAAAATTGATTCAAGATCTAAAAGTAAATAAATGCAATAAATTATTAATTTAAAATTAATTTATTGCTTCTTTAGGTAAAAAAAATTGAAGATGAAAATATTTTTGACGGAAGCAACGTAATTTTAAAGCTCTAATACCAAGAAATAAAAAGAAATTTTAAGATATTTTTAAATTTTTATAGATACCGAAAACATCTGTTAAATCAATCAAAACAAAATGTAACCAAAACTTACAGTTTTGAAGGTTAATAATATTTATTTTGTTTCTTATTTTACCATTTTTAAAATTTTTAAAAGGTTTTTGGGACTCAACTTTTTCAAAAAAGAAAAAAATTAAGAAAAAAAAATTTTTGACAAATTTTAAAATAAAAATAAAATTATATTTAATTTGAACGATTTTTCTTCCAACTTTATGACGGTTTTGAAAAAATCACTATTAAAAATTTTCATAATTAATCATTCAGAAAAAATTACTTATTTCTATTAATTTTATTTAATTTAAAAGATTTGTAACACATGAAAAAGACCAAAAGAGAATTTTTTAAATCTTTTTTGGAAAGGACAATTTTGATCAAATTTAAAAGATTTCGAAAGCTGGCTTAAGTCGCTCTGAAACTGCTTCGAAAACGAGTTCAGGAGCGGCTTAAGCGGCTATCGAAAACTTTTAGCTTTGACCGAAATTTAAAATTGAAATTAATACCATGCCTTGATCAAAAAAAATAAAGTTTTAAAGGATTGTTGAGTAAAAAGGGTTTCTTTGAAGAAGTTGAATTTTCAGGAGAGAAAAGAAATTTCTTTATTTTCTTTGTATGTCTTACCAAAAAAATTCCCAGAATAGTTACCTTTACTTTTTTTTGTGTTTGGTCAGTTTAATTTAACAATTTAACAATAAAAAAAATTAGGGAAACCAAATTTTCAAGTAAAATTTCATACAACTTAATTTTTTTCATTCCTTAAAGTTTTAAATAAATTAAACCATTGGCTTAAATTTTGTACATTCATAGGAGTAAAATCTGATTTTTTGTTTTTCCAACAAAATAATTTTGTCTTTAATTTAAAAATTTATTTTTAGTGCGGCATCAAATGCAGAATAAAATTCAAATTATCAGAAATTTGGGTTTGTGCTGCTTTGAAAATTGAAAATTAAATTTTTTCTACCCAACTTTAGTTTATAAAAGTATTTGATTTCTAAACGTTAAAAGTTTCAGAAAGAAAATTGCCGAATAAAAAAGTGTTAATTTTTTTTTAAAAAATTTTACATAAAATTTTTGAAATAATAAACATTGAGTTCACCGAGACATTAACTATTTCTCCTATTAAAATATTTAGAGGGACAATTTTTGTAATTTTTTTATTTTTAAGTCTGAGAATATTTTTATTTTTAGATATTTTACTACCGTAAACTCGCACAAACAAGCCCGGGTTTAAAAATCGTAAATTCGGTTTTTTACCTCGCATTTAACACGGTTTTTGGACATTTTTACAGAATGCTTTTAAGTCAGTACTAAAACTGAAATTTCTTTTTTTGTTCGGTATTAAACATGTAAAAAAAATAATTTTTTTTAAATTTAAAAATAAATTTAGATTTATTCGAAAAATTAATATTTAGATTTAATGCCTGGTTTAAAAATGAAAATTCGATTTTAATACAAAAATTTTGCATTTGATTTTTTAAAAATTATATACGAAAATAATTTTAAAAATGAAAATTATTACAAAATACATTTTCAACTTAAAAAATTTCAGCTTCTTGTTCCACTTCATTCTCAAATTCGTAACTTACATAAACTATTGAACCAGTTTATTGTTTTTTTTCTTAACGCAAAAGCTTTCTGTGCGATAGATGTTTTTAAGTACTAGGTTCGAGTCTTGATGTCATATTTTTTTTTTATTTTCTTTTAATCTATTTTTTGAACAATACTTGAGTTAGTCTTGTACTTTTTTACTTTGAAACAAAGCTTATATGTAAAACCATCAAAAGAGTTTGGGTAGTTTGAAGTTGTCTTTGAGCAAATAAAAATTGGTAGTAAAACTAAAAAGACCATTGAAAAAGAGGCAAGAATGGCAGATATGGTATCGAAAGCAACAAACGAGGAGTCAGTGATTTAGAGTTTTTTAAGATACCAAAGTGTTTTATAATAATTTTCATTTTTAAAATTATTTTGATATATAATTTTTAAAAAATCAAATGCAAAATTTTTGTATTAAAATCGAATTTTCATTTTTAAACCAGGCATTAAATCTAAATATTAATTTTTCGAATAAATCTAAATTTATTTTTAAATTTAAAAAAAATTATTTTTTTTACATGTTTAATACCGCACAAAAAAAGAAATTTCAGTTTCAGTACCGACTTAAAAGCATTCTGTAAAAATGTCCAAAAACCGTGTTAAACACGGGGTTAAAAAACAAATTTACGATTTTAAACCCCGGGGTCGAACATGCGAGTTTACGGTATTTGAGGATATTTTGCTCTGAAAATAAAATAAATAAATAATTTTTTTGAATTTTCTTGGATTTTTTTACTACTTATCGCTTAAAGTTTAATTAAAAATTTTTTAGAAATACTCAGTTAAATTTCTTAAAAAGAGACTTTAAAAATAAGCCTTATTTGATGAATAACGTTGATTTGAGAACAAGCTTACCAAAAAAAGACTATTTACTTATCATTACACCTTATTTAGCTAAGATTCCCAAAAAATTTACAAAACAAAAATTAATCTTTTACTAATTTTCTCTGGCAAAATTGTTCCAATAAGAAATTTTAAATTTTGAATAAGGTTAAGTAAGAAATTATGTAAGGCTATGTTTTCTGTTAAATAAAAAAATGAATAAAAATAAATAAACTGATCTAAAATCAAAAGTCGATGAAAATAGTGGAAAGATTTTAGCTTTTCATCTGTTCTTACTTTTAGAGATAAAGAGGTAAAACAAGTGAGCTAAGAATAAATTTTAGAAAAATTAAAAAACATTTAAAATTATTTTACGAAATGAAAAAAGAGCTTTCGAAAAAAAGCTTATTTTATTTATTACAAAAAAAATAGATTTAAAATAAATAAAGGGGGCTAGTTCATTAGATAGCAGACAAATTTCATTGCAATATATTATTCATCGCAAAGAGAAAAAATTCATCGCATAATTAATTTTTCATAGCAAAATTTTTTTCATCGCAATATTTTTTTCATCGCAATATTTTTTTTATGCAAAATATTTTTTCATCACAAATTTAATTTAAGCGCTTAAAAAAAATTTGACAATAAAAAGGAATAGAATTTCTGAAAAATCTAAGCTAAAAAAATCATTTGAAATAAAACTTAATAAAAAATGAATAAAAAATTTTTAAAAGAAAATCAAAATTTTTCGCCGTCTATAAGAAAATTAAGATGTGGCAAGACAGCCAGTACTTTTGTGTCTTCTCAGTCTTCAATTACTACAACTGTCATCAAAGAAAATTAAACCATCCAAACTCAAACTTCATCTTTTGCCTCAAATGACGTAATAAACATCGAGTCTCTTTCTCAAGCTAAAATAATATTTAATGAAAATGAAATTATTACATCCTCTTTTGCTTCAAATCAAACAATCGATACAGAATCGAGTAGCGATGAAGATGAAAAATCTACCGATGAAGATGAGTTAGAAAGTTTTGTTCTCAGCCAGTTGAATGAGCTTAGTATTAGTAATTATGATGATCAATGGACCATTAGTCCGACTCAACGTAAAGGTAAAAACGGTGAATATGGTAAAAGATTAAGTTCAATTAGGTTTCATTATGTAAAAGATAGAGAAACAGGCACTGAAGTTCAATGGAAATGTGATAAACCTAAATGTCCCGGTCGGGCTAAGTCTTATGGATGGAAACCACCAGTCGAGATAGTAACACCACATGTCCATTTACCGAATAAAGAGCGAACCCAAGTGCTTATTCGTGACCCAAAGAAAAAAGAAATGGCTGAAAAGACTAAAGTTAACCCAAGAACAATAAATTTGGAATGCAACAAAGACATATTAACAGAAGAGGATGCAGCACTAAACACAAATGATATAATATCTCGGCAAAGAATAAATAGGAGAAGAAGAATTCTAGATAGACACGGCAGAGATCCAATTAATTTATGTGGTATTTTAATTTCTGATCATCTGAAGAGAACTATTTCAAATAAAGAGTTTTTTTACGATGACAGTGGGAGTGATGATCCATCTAGAATTTTAATATTCACAACTGAAGATAATTTAAGCCAGTTAAAAAATAATTTAGATTGGTATTGTGATGGAACTTTTGACATAAGTCCAACACTTTTTCTTCAGTTATATATTATTCATGTTAACATAAATCACAAAGACTTGTCATTAATTTATGCTCTTTTGCCCGATAAAAATAAGAAAACTTATGAGAAATTATTTAACATGATTTTAAGCCTGGTAAAAGTGCATCCAAATTCTTTAAATATAGATTTTGAAAAAGCAGTCATATGTGCAGCAAATAAGGTATTTCCAAATTGTTTAATTTATGGCTGCTTTTTCCATCTCAGTCAGAGTTTTTTAAGAAAAGTCCAAAAGAAAGGTTTAATTAATGAATACTATTCAGATGATCTTTTTAGAAAGTCTTATCGCATGATGCAATCTTTGGCTTATTTGCCAGAGAAAGACATGATTGAAGGGTTTTTATTTCTTATAAAATCTAGTCCGTCTAGTTTCAAACCTATGTTGAATTATTTAGAAAAAAATTATATTGGTTTGCTCAAACCTAATTCTAAAACTTCTAGATTAAAACCCAGATTTCCAATTCAGACATGGAATCTATATGATCGGGTCCTTAAAGAATTACCTAGAACTAATAATTCGGTTGAGTCTTGGCATTCTCAAATTCAGTATAATGTAAAGCGCAAGTTGAAAATTGAGGCCTTAATTGATTTATTGCGTGATGAACAATCTAAGGTTGAAACAGAGCTTGTTAAAGTTCGTATGGGTGAAGTAAATCAGCGTAAGCAAAGCTCAATCCAGAAAGATAGACGTATTTTGAAAAAATTGAAAGAATACAATGGTGATTTTGAATCATTTCTTAGAGATTTTTCTTTAAATTTAATTGATTTAGATTAACACTTTAATTTTCTCATGACTAATTAAGAAATATTTTTTTTATTACTATTCAATAAATATTCAACTAATTGATTTTTTTTTTTTGCGATAAAAAATTATTATGCGATGAAATTGTTTTCTTTGCGGTGAATTAATTATCTCTGCGATTAGTTAATTCTCTCTACGATGAAAAAAAGGCTGCGATGAAATTTTGTCTGCTATGTAATGAATCAACCCCAAATAAAGTTCTTATTAATGGTGTAAAACTTTTGATTGAAAAATAAAATAATGGTTATTCTGAGTTCATACGATTCTTTCCAAAAAGAAAAGAATTAAATTCAAAATTCATGATTCTAAAAAAATCATGAAAAAAATTTAAAGGAGCTAGAGCGTAATAGAAATTTTTAAACAAAATATTACTTTTGAAAATAGTTTTGTTGAAATCTTTTTAGAGAAAAGATCATGAATGAATTATCTTTTAAATTAAAAAATTATCAATTTCATTAATACACTTAGTGAAGTTAAAGTTTTTAACATTTCCGAACATTTACCATTTTTTGGTGCAAGTGATGATGACTTTGAATATTTATTTAATACGGAAAATTTTATTAAGCAAAATTTTATTCCAAATTCGGAAAATTATTTAAGCGAGTAAGTCAAATTTAGTGTTACCAAAAACTTAAACATTTTAAACCTAAATATTAATAAGTGTTGAAACAAACTTGTTAATTTGGATGATATTCTTTCAGCGAATCTATTCGATATTGTAGCTCTTTATGAATCAAAATTAGACTACACGGCCACAAAAAAATTTGGTTAAGGATATGGACATCAAATTTTGAGAAGCGATAGGAACTCTCATGGTGGTGGTACTTTAATTTTTGTTAATTGTAAGTTAAAAATTAATTTTTCTCAAACTCACCTGATTTTGAATTGATTCATTTTCAAATTTTAGCATCGAAAACCCTATTAAACGTAATTTGCACATTTAAGCCTCCGAAAATGCGGCGTTTTTTAGTAATCTTCAGGATTATCTATTTATGTTAGATCCAAATATTCCGCTTATTATTATAGGAGACCTAAACGAAGATTTGTTGTCAAACAAGGGGGCCGACCTGTCAAGGTTTATGATTGAAAACAATCTTGTCAACTCCATCTATAAGCCTACGCGAGTAGCTCGAAATATGACAGATAATGGTGCCAAAGTAACGAAGACTTTAATTTATGTATGCCTTCACAATTCTTTTGATGAGCATGGCATTTTAGTGTCAAGCGATGTTGTGGGTTGCCCTTTCAGTGACCACAGTTTTATTTGTGCGTCATTAAATGTTGAAGGTGATAAAGTTGATGATGATGTTATCTATGGTCGAAATTTATATCCGATAAATGTTGATATTATAATTAGTGATTTTAAGAAGGTAAATTTTTTTGAAGCCTTTAAGTTTGATAAAACATATCGTCAATGGGGTTTTGCAAAAAATTAAATTTTATCAGTCATAAACAGTGTGGTATCGATAAGGCGTTTGAAAAAGAAAAATACCAAGAAATATCCTTGGTTTGATAAAGATTTAGCTCTTGTCAAAAGACAGAGAAGTTTTTTGTACACCGTAGCTACTGCTTCAGAGTGAGCTAGTGACTGGTCAAACTATCAAGAATATCGTAGAAAGTTTGAATCTCTAAATCGTTCAAAAATGAGTGATTACTTCAAAAATAAATCTCCTAATGATTTTAAATTCCCAGCTTTTTTGGAAATTTTACTTCGGGTTCGGTCAATACCAAAAAATCTAATACTGATGTTGAATTTCCTGATTTTTTGATTGAAAACCGGAAAAAAATCGATAAACAATCCGTAATGCCGAATGTTTTTAATTCGTTTTTTACGTCGGTTTCCTCAAGCTTTTCTTCTGAAACTGAAGATTGCAAAGAATTTATTGACCGAACGTTTACAAGGCTTAAAAGTTTTTCTTTTAAAATGTTCGATAGTTTTGAGATCGTTAAAGTTATTAAAGAACTCTCAAAATCAAGCTCTCCTGTTGTAACAGGGATCCCAACGCAGATCTTAAAGAAATAAGCCATTTTATTTCTCCGGTGTTAGCACAAATCTTTAATAACTGTATAACAACCGGAATTGTTCCAGATGAATGGAAACTGCGGTTGTTACACCACTTTACAAAAATAAAGGTGAATAAAGGAGAATTTAATAACGAAAGTAATAACTAAAGGAGAATTTCTGTTCTCCCCCCAATAAATAAGTTATTTGAAACGTTAATTGCGAACCAAATTAGATACTATTTTGAGTCTAATTCGAATTTTTCAGCGGACCAGCATGGTTTTAGAAAAAACTTTTCATGTGAAACTGCATTGCATGAATAATTAATTGAAATAAACACTATACGTGATAAAAAAAGAATAGCTATTCTTTTATTTATTGATTTTAGAAAAGCTTTTAACACATTAGAGGCCGAACTGTTTATTCGTAAATTATTTCATTGTGGGTTTGACAATCAAGCATTGTCACTTATTCGAAACTATTTTTATAATCGAAAGCAGTTTGTTAAACTGGGAATTCATGAATCAAATTATAAAAAGATAAAGTTGGGTGTTCCTCAAGGTTCAGTCCTTGGTCCGCTTTTTTTTCTTATATTTATTAATGATCTTCCTCTATGTATTGAGCAGTTAAAGTGTAAGATTTTTGCCGACGATACCACGCTTTCTGGTGATGGTGATGATCTTGGAGAACTTGTGATTTATTTTAGGGATGTTAATTGAACTTTGAACGTTCAAACTTTTTCAAAATTTTTCAGGTTTAAATAATTTTATCAATATTTTGAAATTTAATTTTTCAGTTTAAGAAAAATCAAGCTCATCAGATTTAAGTTCAATCGCTTTTTTACCTGAAAAAAGTTCAAAACTATTTAAACTCAATCAAAAAAATATCAAATTAAATAGTTTAAACCTGAAAAAAATTGAATTAAAATCTTTTATTGTTCATCGCCTATTATTTTTGTCTCAAAAAGAGCTATTCAGAAGTTGGCTAATTGCTATTATTTGTGTTTCTATAAATTTTTTAAAATCACTTTTGAAACAAATGATTTAAACGCTGCCAACACCCAATTAAAAAAATGGGCTTTTTTAATCTACATCATCGTTTGGTCAAAAAACTTTGAATTTTTGTTGCAAAGATTTTTGTTTTTAAGAACCCACCAAATTTAGTGAGTGAGTTAAAATTTAACTATGAGCGTATTATTATATATGATTTGATAAATAAAAACATGTTAACTCAACCCGTACTAAATAGAAAGATTGGGGAAAAAACTTTTGGTCATTTTTTCTCAAAATTTGTAAATGAATTTTTTATAAACTTATTTAGTGATAATTTTTCTCTAAAAGATTTTAAAATCAATTTATCGAAAAATTTAAATAATATTGTAACATTAGTAGTTAATCAATTTGATAATTTAAACTTTTATATTAAATTTTCTTACCTTTTTAATTGAATTTTTTGTATTTGTTTTATTTTTTTTTTATGTTTATAAATTTTATGTATTTTGTAAATATGAACTGGTCTTAATGGCTTCTGAAAATATAAATTAAAAAACTAACTGTTAAACCATCTAGATGGTTTGACAGATAGAAACATGTCTTATTTAGTTTTTGTTTACTAAAATAAATAAATAAAATATTTCAATACCAGATAAAGATAAAATTATCAATTACTCATTGAATCTGATTATTAAGGCTGTCAATTTTATAAAATGTAAAAATAGACAATCGCCTTTTTTGTAAACTACTAATTATTAACTTATACAAACGAGTTTATCTAATCCGTTCTAACGCGTAACCATTCATCATTGAAGTCACGAAAAGCATCAATATTTTATAAATAATTTCATAAAATCGCGTTAAATCATAAAAAAATAATACTATTTTTTTATTTGTTTCAAAGAATGTAATGTTTAATTAAGTTCGCATATGGTAATTAATATATAATTTAGAAATATAGATATTAAATTCAATATTTTTTTTAAAAAGTAATTTATTTAATTAAGAAAAGCAAGCAAATTTTCATAGTTATCAATAATTTTTTTTCGTGCACTACTTTTTTCACTTCAACTTTTATCCCCAGTGAAATAAGTGCTATTTTTCAAGTGAAGAAAACTTATTTTCACTAGTGAAAAAGTATTAATCATTTGCCAACAAAAGAAAACAAAAAATTATTGATTAAA